>OU015750.1:36666998-36715817 GCA_907169655.1 Acomys percivali | reverse complement strand
TCTTACCAGGTCCTTCTAGCTTTTGGAGTCTCTGTTGAGACTCTGATGGTCATCTCTGTTGAGATGTCAGGTGTGATTATGATAAGTTTGCTTTTATATGTTGCTTGGACTTTTTCCCTTGCAGCTATTTTTTTCTTTGCTTTGTACATTTATTGTTTTGATTATTGTGTAGTGGGAGGATATTTTTCTGGTCTAATCTATTTGGTATTCTATAAGACTCTTGTATAATTATAGACATCCATTTCTTTAGTTTGGGGAAATTCTCTTCTATGATTTGTTGAAATATTTTCTGGGCTTTAGAGCTGGGAATATTCTCTTTCTTCTATTCCTATTATTTTTAGGTTTCATCTTTTCACAGTGTCCTTTATTTCTAGGATGTTTTAGTCAGGAATTTTTCAGATTTAACATTTTCTTTGACAAATGTATAAATTTCTTAGATTGTATAGTCTACACATGAAATTCTTTCCTCCATCTCTTGTATTCTGTTGGTGTTGCTTTCCTTAACTCTGTTGTTCCTGTTTCTTCCTTGAGTTTTTACTCACTGCAGTTTCCTCAGTTTGTGTTTTCTTTAATGTTTTATTTCCATTTTCATGTCTTGAACTGTTTTATTCATTTCTTTCACATATTTATTTGTATTTTTCTGTATTTCATTAGTGGATCTTTCATTTACTCCTTAAAGGCCCCTATCATCTACATAAGCATAGATTTAAGGTCGCTTTTTTGTGTTTTTCAATGATTTTCGGGTATCCAAGACTGTTTTAAGTAGGATAGTTGGGTTCCAGTGGTGCCATACTGCCCTATCTTTTGGTGATTGTGTTCTTATGCTGACCTTTAGCCATTTGGTTGTTTTAGCCAACTAGCATTGGCTAGTTTTTCCTGGTGCCTGCTTGATTTCTTGAAGGTGTGGGAAGAGCCCTGGGCAGGAGGCTAGATGTTCCTGAAGGATCTTTCATCCTTGATATGGTGGGTATGGTTGTGGACTGGCTGCTGGATCTCAGAGAATAACTCACCATTCTCCTCAAGTGGCTGTGTCCCAGTTAGACACATGAGCAAGAGATTTGTAACAGGAGTGTCCTGCCTCTATGATATCCACAGAAACCCAGAACCCCTCTGTTTGTTGGGGAAACCTAGAGCCAACATCCCCACCACTTGCTTGCTTTCCTCATAGTCACTGAGCTCCAGCAGCCATGACATCATCATCCTGTATACTTCTGTGGTCTGGCCTATCTCCTCAACAAGACAGAGCTGTGGACCAGAGGCTGGGAATCGCTCCCTGGATCCTGAGAGTTAGGTGGCTGGAACTTCTCATTCCCAGTACCCATGGCCTTTTCCCTCAACTAGAAGACACAGATGCTGGCATTTTGGAGTCCATAGCATGTCGCTTGGTGCCCAGACACCCTGTGTACTGGGAGGTGCCCTCTTGTATCTCTCCTAAGGCACCAATTTCTACTCAGTTTATACTCTAAATTTAAAAAAAAAAACTGAAAGCTCAAGTATGGTTCAGTGTCCTTTATCTAACATTTTTAATACCCACCAATGAAAAACCAACCATCCCCCCAAAAAATCCCTGATGTACTTAATATAGAGTAATTTACCATTTTTCATTTCAGAAACCATGTGCCCAAGGATATTTGAAATTGAGTTTCAGACTCTTTTGTGTCTTGAAATGTTATTTTATCTATTGGAAATATTAATACTTAATTGAAGAAAATTTTTATATTCTTGTTCAATATACCAACTTCCCGAAGCAGAGCATATACACTGCTCAGTATAGATACAATTTTAAAACCATGCATATTCACTGTTTCTACCTATACAAGTTTAGTGGAGCACTCAAGTGCTTGCACGGGTGTCAGTTCTAATCATATGGACAAAATTAATTTTTGCTAAATTCTAGTCACTTCTCTATTGTCCTCTAAGTCACTAGTAAATAACGATGCTGCATATTGTACAATCTGAAAATATGAGGATTCCTAAAACACAGATCCTGAATGTAGAGCCTAAAGGAAACTATGATGGAAATTAAGAAGACTAGCACCAGACAGATATGTGGACTCATAATACCTTAGATGGGAGTGAAGAGTCTAACAAAGACTCGCTTAGAGACTGCTGATATGATATTCTTTCTGGCAAAGACTGGCTGTCTTCTATGTGTGTTCTGAAGCTTGAGTGATACTAAAAAAACAAATAGACGACTTTGTCCCACACCTTGTGCAGGACTCTCTAAGAATGCCCCGGACCTAACGGAATTCATCTCTCTGTATTTATTTGCTTTTATTTAACTCAGACAGCACTACTTGTCTTTCTCTAAGGCACAGTGTGAAGAATACGGTAATCACCGGAATTTTAAAATAACATGATGTAGAACCATTGCCCCTAAGCCTGTAGCAAGTGATATTCCGCAGAGATCAGTGCTGGGTGCATTTAACATCTCCGTGTGTGATTGATTACAAGCTGCAGAAGGTAGTCATTAAGCTTGCCAAGCACATCACATCATCAGGATGGGCGAGCACCTTGGAAGACAGGATTAGAATTAAAAATGACCTTGGCAGTTTGAAAAATGATTACAAGTAAATGAAATTGAGTTCCCTAGAATCAACTCCTCAGCAACACACCCAAGAGACCTCCACCTGTACAAATTTAAGTTTAAAATTGATGAGTAAGTGTAGAACTGGTCACTAACTACCAAAAGAGCCGCAGCTGTACTTTTCTGAACATTATTTTACTGATTAGAAAGCTAGCACAATTCTGTATTGCACAATTAAGAAAAAGAGTAATGTATGTTTTATGAAGTGTATTTAATATTTCATTAAATATAATTTAAGATTTTGTTACTGTACAAATGGAAATATAAATTAATCATTAACATTTTAAGTTAATATTTAAGTATACAAATTTAAAAGGCTCATATGCTTGGGGGAGAGCAAAATGTTAGAATGAATAAAGCTAATACAAGGATAGATTGTAGAAAAAATAGGAAATGATAAAATAATTTAAGATGTTAGATGTAAAAAGCTGGCCACATTTCAAATAATAACTAAGAGATAAAATTTTAAGGAAAAATTGGTTCCTATATAGAGTTGAAAGTTCCTGAATATTGTAAACTGTAGTTTAGTAATATGATTCTATATGGTAGTGTCCATCTATACTAACTTATAGCTTCACCTGGACAAAACAGAGATCATTTACAACCCCAGAGTCCAGAAAGGATATAGTATTTATGTGGGTTCTTTATTTCCCTACATATAGATATGCTAATTTTTGAAAATAGTATAAATTGAATAAGCTTTCAAAATGAATGATTACAGTGATATTGTTTTAGCTATTACAAAGCCATAAAATTCTTTCAAGTCTCCTTTAAAACTGTTTCATAAAATTCTAGTATGTTTAATATTTCATACATATCATAAAGAATTTGTGACATCCTTTAGTAATGCTGATAACCAGATAAAGTCTCTTTTGTGCAAAACAGGAAAAGCATTGTGGAATGCTCTGTTATTCCTACCGCTTTGCTAGAAAAGGCTTTTATCTCAAGCCAAGTGAAGAATTTAATGGACCATGTTCACATGTACCTTCTATAGGGGATCTAAAGACGAACACTCAGTACTCCTCAGCATACAGAAACTCCTTAAAATTGATCTGATCGTTCAATAGCAGAACCATTAGATAAGTGTAAGTGCACCACAGTTACATGCACAAGTAAACCTGTTTGGGGTTGCTCCAATCACTTTAACTTATTGCTTCCTTTTGCAACTAGTGTCAGCTATTGCTACACATAATTCTTTATGGTGTGCCCATGAATGTGATTACCTATAGCTTGTAGCACATTCTTGCAACCTCCATATAAGCTTGAATAATTAATTGAATTTTTCTCACTTATGTTCTTTTTTTTTGTAATTTTTTTATTAATTTATTCTTGTTACATCTCAATGGTTATCCCATCCCTTGTATCGTCCCATTCTTCCTTCCCTCCCATTTTCCCCTTATTCCCCTCCCCTATTACTGTTCTTGAGGGGGATTACCTCCCCCTGTATATGCTCATAGGGTATCAAGTCTCTTCTTGGTAACCTGCTGTCCTTCCTCTGAGTGCCGCCAGGTCTCCCCCTCCAGGGGACATGGTCAAATGTGAGAATTGCAAAGTAGAAGGATCTAGAGGGTCCTAGAAACCTACAAGTAGAACATTATGATAGGCAGATCTGGGCTCAGGGGTCCCGCTCAAACTAAGGCACCAGCCAAGGACAATACAGGCGGTAAACTTGAAACCCCTACCCAGATCTAGCCAATGGTCAGAACATTCTCCACAGTCGAGAGGAGAGTGGGGTATGACTTTCTCACGTACTCACTTATGTTCTTGGCTTGCTGCGGAGTCACTTTCTCACAAATTCAAACCTGGAATAGATTCTGCTTGCTCCTATTCCTGAGCTAGATAGACAAAGGGAAGGTGCAGATTGACTTCCACAGTACCCTGAGGTATTACTCAGAAAATATCTTTAGTATTCCTCTAGGTTTTGAACAAGTCAGATTGTGTTCATTACGTTGCTTTCAGGTGTCTCTGTGTTACAGGTGATTCTGTCTCTTTCATTAGCTCATATGTGTGGAATAAGAAAAGAAAAGGAGTCTGGAAGAAAACAATGCACACCCTTGGAATATAACACTTAAAGGTAGAAGGTTTCCCCTGGAAATAGTGCAACAACAAAACCCAAACCAAACACTGTTTCTTTGATTTGGTACTTTAAAATACTCCTGTTTCTGATAACATACAAGACTTCAATTTTTACAAAACATTTGTAATCAGTTAATGCATGAACTTTTGGGGTATAATGTGATGGTTTGATGCATCCACAGCTTGGGGAATTTCTTAAATCTAGCTTCCTTCTTTAAAGCCAGACATAGCTATCATTTGCATGCAGTAAGTACCTTTGGAATTCATTCTTTCAGCAATTTTGAGCCATACAATACATTATATTCGCCTTGCTGTACATTCTGCTCCCAGTTCTTCTCTTACCTTTGACTTTGCAGATTTTAAAAGCATTTCTCTTTCCCTATCCATCCTTTACATACCACCCAGCCTTTGTTAACCTTCATTCCCACTACCATGTGAGATCTGTCTTTTGTGCCTAGTTATTGCATAATGGGCTCTGAATCTCCCCCTACTGTCACCAATGATAGAATTATGCTTTTATTATCAGGCTGAATCTCTCTCTCTCTCTCTCTCTCTCTCTCTCTCTCTCTCTCTCTCTCTCCACACCCCCGTGTGTGTGTGTGTGTGTGTGTGTGTGTGTGTGTGTGTGTGTGTGATTTTTTAAATCCATTTGTTTACTGTTGAATTGATGGATGTGGACGTCCCTGCCAACATTATGGACAGTAGCAAAACAATCTACAAAGAGGTAGAATGAAAACTCAGTTCAGCCTGATTTAGTTGGACTGGATCAAACTTTGGGAATTTGATGCCAGATGGTTTGTGGCCAGCATATTTAAATGTTGTAAAATTTGGATGGGGAAAAAGAAAGTTTCCCAATGTAATACAATCCTGATGCACAAGAAGGTATAATTACATCAAAACTCAAAGCAAAACACATGCAATTTCTTCCAAGAAGATGGGTTCTAGAGATGGGCTGCCTGTACTAGCTTAAGGGCCTAGAGACGAAACTGGCTAGGTCTCAATCATACAGATAGCAGAGACGTCAGCTGGACTACAATCCACCTCTTGTCCTGGTTGTGGGATCTTGAGGGAAACCCTAGCTATACAGATAATGCAGATAATCAGACTATGAATCATGTCTGATCACCTGATGGATGGGAAAACAGATCGCATGTCCTTTGCTTTGAAAGGACAATTTTGCTTCCTTAACATTCCTGGCTTTGCTCCCGATTTTTAGGTGCAAGGACCTTTGAGATCCCAATGGATGGACATGTAGATTGCTTCCTAATGTTGGCTCTTAGAAGTGATGTTCAGTGATTGTGGAAGTCCAGATATTTCTGCAACATACTGATTTTACTTACATTGGGTAAACAAACAAAAAGGAATTAATTCTTCTCTATTTTAAGGCCACTTCATCACTATTGTCCACAATAGCTGAAGTAATTTCATTCTGATCAACATTATAAAAGGCTTCTTTTGTCTTTATACTAACACTACCTTCTATCATTTTGTTAAGTACCATTCTAACTGTGAGGTGCTAACTTTTATTTCCCAGGTTTGTTACAGTACGGACTTTTCATGTTGATTGTCATC
Source organism: Acomys percivali (assembly GCA_907169655.1). Classification (NCBI taxonomy): domain Eukaryota; kingdom Metazoa; phylum Chordata; class Mammalia; order Rodentia; family Muridae; genus Acomys; species Acomys percivali. The sequence continues at coordinate 36,709,582 of OU015750.1, read as the reverse complement.
TATCTGTGTTGGTTTGTTCAATGTGTAAATTATTATGTTTTCTTGCTGTTGGGCCCTTTGCATTCTGTATGTATGTATATATCTATGTTTGTGTGTGTATGTATATATATGTATATTGGATATTAACTCATTACATTACATAGTTGGCAAATATTTCCTCCCATTACAAAGATGATCTACTCAGTCTAATGAAAACTTCCTCTGTGGAGAGGAAGAAGCTGTTTGATATAGTCCTATTGATTTTTGCATTGTCTATCTGTGTCTTGTGACGCATAAGCAAGAAATTGTTGCTCAAACTAATGTTGTATAGCTTTACTCAGATGTTTTCTTTTGCTTTTATAGTCTGTTATAAAATTTGGATATGTAGCAAACTTTGAGTGAGGTGTTGTGATATGTTTAGTATATAAGTACAATTTAATTCTTCAGTATGCACAAACAGTGTTCCCAACACTGTTTGTGGAAAGAATTGTTTTTTCTGTTATGTATTCTTGGCACCTTTGTCAAAGATTAATTGACTGCAGGTGTGAGAGTTTATTTCTGGGCTTTTTGCCTTATTTTACTCATCTATGAGTCTTCTTTTATGCCAATGTCATGCTGTTTTGATTGAAATAGTATTGTAATATGTTTGGATGCCAGAAAGAATAATGACCCCATTCAGTTTTTGCTCAGAATATATGCTGCCTGTTGTTGCTTCTTATGAAATTTAGGAATGTTTTTCTATCTTCTGAAAAAATAATACTGAAATTTTAATAGAAAAACCATTAAATTGGTAAATCACTTTGAAAATGTAGACATGATGATATTAATTTTTACAAGTTATGAGCACTGAATATCTGTTCATTTATATATTGTCTTCAATTTTTAACAGTGCTGCAAAGCTTTCAGTATACACATCCTTTACCCCTCAGTGTTCTGATGGTAATATAAAGAGTGGTTGTTAACATAATTTTTAGTAGAATTCACTTACCAGTGCTTTTTGGTGATGTCTTCAGGATTTTCTGTATATAACGTCATGCTGTTGACAAATTAAGACAATTTAACATATTCATTTCCTATTTGGATGTATGTTTTTCTAATTGCTTTGGATTGGACGTCTACTACAGTGTGTAAATAGAAACAATAGGGAGCATGCTTGTATTTCTAAACATTTTTACTATTTTAAAATTTTTATATTATACTTTAATTACAACATTTCTCCCTTCCCTTTCCCCCCTCCAACCAACCCACCCTATATACCCCTCCACACCCTCCTTCAAATTCGTGGCCTCCTAAACTTTGAGGGAAGTCTTTCAGCTTTTCACCGCTGTGTATGACATAACGTATGGGCTTTAGTGTTCTAAAGAACACGACTTCAGTACTCCTTTTGCTTAAACATTTTATTATGCATGACGTCCAGGTTTTGCATCTGTTGTGAAGATCATATGGTTTCTATCTTCATTCTATGTGACAAATCAAATTTCTTTACTTGCGAATGTAGAGGCATCCTTATACCTCTAAAATAGTTCCTACTTGATGATAGGAAAAGATTCATTCCATGTGCTGTTAAATGGGTTTTTATCTTTACATTATATCTATGTTACATTGAGACTATTCATGTCTATATCCACAAGGTATATTCTCCTGCATCTTTCCTGTAGTGCTTTATTCTGATACTGAAATCAGGATTTAACATATGTTTCGGCTTCATAAAGTCAACTGGGAGATATTTTTCTCATCCTGAAACTTTTAAAATATTAACTTGAGTTGATCATGTTTTCTTGGCATAACAACCATTCAAAGCCCCTCCATTCTAAGAAATATGGTTGCGCTATGGAAAGAAAAATGAGGAGAGACTATGAGAAGAATACAGGGAAGAAAGGAGGGAGGGATAAAGAAGGTGGGGAGAAAAACTAGAAAGAGATTAATTTCTGCAGACCTAATTATTATGGTAAATGGAGATAAATGGAGTCCCTGCTAACTCATCAAAGCCTTCAGTGATGTACAAATTAAAACTGGAATGTTCAAAATGGAACTATGGTTTTCTATCAGAGAAAATACCTAATAAGACAAGACCTACTGATTTGGCAGCAAAGGTGGTACAAGACTAGAATCCATACACAGTGAGATTTCTGATGCCGTCATGCCCCCTGCGTCCTTCATAATCACATGCTAGACTAGAAATGCAGCACTTAAGGAATACATGCACCATCTGAATGAGAGTAGATGACAGCCCAGTGCCTGTTGTAACATCTGTTGAGTCAAGGAACAAAGTGATCTGTTTTAAAGATAATTTGACTTTAATAATGACCCTTGCTTATGAAATTGAATCTTTGACAAGTATTATCATAAATAAAAAATGTGAAAGGAGCAACTTTACATACACTTGTTTGCATGTGTATGCACATATGCATTCACACACACATACACACACACACACACACCCCAATAATTAAAACAAAAATAAGATAAAACTTTTTAATGAGCTTTGTAAAATGCGAAATACCAGGTAGGCACATGGACCTAATACAGTCATTAGTAGTCATCCAGACTTAACTTTTTGTTTGAAAATTGAGGCATAAGGAAGAGGGAGCAAGTAGATATAGGAAAGTTTTACTGTTGCATATGAGAAGCAGTAATTCCCATCTTATCTGAATTATTATTTCTTCAATTGCCAAAGAGTGATGCTGAAGTGACAAAAGTGCATCAATGTTTACACATCAAAAAGGAAGAGCATTTCTGTTTGTAAACTAGGCCAGCTTACCAGAAGCTGAATAAACTGACGAGGCAGAGGCTTCGCAGTTAGTCAATAAGCAGGAGTAACAAAATAAAACTATATATTCATTTTAACCTCTTTGCATTGACAAACATACATAAATAAGGTAGCGTTCTATTTTCCAGTGTATAAGCAATGGCTCTTGGGTCGTTACTGGGACATACAGTAAGCAGCAACAGCAGCCAATTGTTTTTGGCTCCTTTCCGCCACAACACCTGAGTTATAACACCTGTTCCCACTACTAAATATTTAAGCCTGCACAGTGCATGTAACTAAGAGCCTATTTAAAAAAAAAAAAACTCTCAAGACTTTGTGGTTCAAAATCATGCAGAAGCCCTAATTAGACAAATGTGTTCCCTGGCTTTCACATCCTCCCCAACCCCAACCCCACTCCCGTAGTCCTCTAGGGACTATACTTATTAGGCTGGACCCTGAAGTGTACTTAACTATGTCCTCCCTGCTCTGATGGCTTCCACCCCTTTCCTTGATGAGATACTTACAAATGCATCAGCTTCCTTGCCCGGAGATAACTCTAGAGCTGATTGCAGATTGTGGGTGAAATCGTTGTCTATCAGGAAGCTAGGAATAGAACGGGACACTGCACAGCTCTGAAATAAGTAACCTTTCAGCTGTAGGAGACTTGAATCACCCCCACCAACCCAGCACACTCTTCTTAACTGTTTTTTTTTTTTTGTCAGTATTTTGTTAAGTTAAAAAAAAAAAAAACCACTGTAAAACTGCATTCCCTCAACTATTTCCTCTTGGTCAATAAAGAGAAAAAGTGTGAAATTCACTCAAACCCTTGATTGCCAAACATAGGACATTGCCCTTGCTTCAGTATTCACAAGGCAGTCACTGAACAAGAGTTTAATCGAGGCATTGAGTATCTGTACATAACTGACATCCCTAGAACACTGAAACTAGGAGTGTAATCTACAAGGAAGGGCAAGCATTGCTAGCAGGAAAAACACATTTGTTGGCTTGATTGAGTAGTCGAACATTTAGCAATGTGAGCTAAATTTCAAGAGTCTTCACCACTAAAGTATGTAATATATTAACTGAATAATTCATCTTTTGTGTATGTCTACAGACATGTTCATGTATGTGTGGGCGTGTGTCTGCATGTATGTGTCATGCATGTACAAACAGAGGCTAATATTGTATGTCTTCTTCTGTGCATCACTTGTGTGGTAGGCTCACTGAGGAAGCAAGATGAGGGAATCAGATTTCCTGGAACTGGAATTACAGATGGTTATGAGTTGCCATGTAGATGCTAAGAGTTGAACTAGTTACTTCTGGGAGAGCAGCTAGTGTTCTTCTGCAGAGCCTTCTCTCCAGCCCCTCCACCTTACTTTTTGAAAGTATAATATTGTTGTTATTATTATTAATTATTGTTATTATTAATAGGGGCTGTGTATGTGTCAGTGCCTATGTGAAGGTCAGAATACAATTTTGTGCTTCTCCCACCTTTACTTAAATTGAAAGGATCCTGTTGATATTGGTATGCTTGAATGGCAAAATCTTTTATTCACAGAACCAAAAAACCTCATCACTTTTTATTACCAGGTTATTTTTTTTTAAGACTGAGTCTCTCTGAGCCCAAAGATCAACAATTGGTTATATCTACTGCTCAGTTGACCTCTGGGATCCTCTTCTGACTTTGCCTGTCCGTGCCCTGCAGGGATAGTGATTGGGTAAACAGCTTAAGTCACCTGATGACACACTGGCCAGCTGTGTAAGTGAATTAGTCACAAGCTATAAAGATTGTGACTACTTCTTTTTATTTCTTGTGTTGTTTCTGTTTTGTTTTTGTTTTTTGTTTTTTGTTTTGTTTTGTTTTGTTTTGGTGTCTTCCACAATGTAGGTGAAAGATTAATTCTGATAAATAAATTGTTTTATAAAAGTATAATTCTGGGCACTGGAGAGATGATTCTGTGGGTAAAAGAGAAGCTGCTCTTCTATAGGGCCCTGGTGTAATTCTTGGTAACCACACGGTAGCTCACAGCTATAACTCCATTCCCAGAGACTGCATCACTCTCCTCTGGCCTCCATGGGTACAAATCAGATGAGAGAAAACGCCTTTACAAAAATAAGTAAATAAATAAATAAATTATACATAGGCAATAAATGAATAATAATGAATAATAAATAATAGTCTTTAAAAAGAAAAACCAAAATAAGTAGCCTTTTAAAAATTATTTTAGGCTCCAAGATGAGACTTGATAGCCTATGAACATATAATGGGGGAGGAGGTCCCCCTCGGTCATAGACCTAGGGGAGGGGAATAGGGTGAAAGTGGGAAGGAGAGAGGAATGGGAAGATACAAGGATAACAATTGAGTTGTAATCTGAAGAAATTAATTAAATTATTTTTTAAAATGAATATTAATAAAGCACTATGTAATCAAAAACTGAAATTATTTTAATAAGCTAGTTTGAGTTTTTTGTAATGTTTTTAATATAGTTCTGAAGTGACAGAAGTGAAATCACTTTCTGGTTTGAGTAAACAGAAAAAGAGGGGAAAGTCAGAGGGGAGTTGGAAGAAGGGAGGGAGGAAGGAAAGGAGGAATAAAAGAGAAATAAGAGAAGGCAAAAGCTACGTGACATGATATAGGTATTAAACTCAGTGGTGTAAAAATATTGGTATGTTGAATTGGTTGAAGAAGAAAGGTTTCTCTGTGAAAACCATAGTCTAGGTGTGCTGTAACTGTGGAGAAAGCCAGCCATTGAAGAGCTGAGGAAATACAGTCAAAAGACATGGACCAGCAAAACCCCCAGGGGACAGGGGCATTGGGTATATTCTGGACACGTCAAACTTCTTTCAGATGAAATCATATGAGCTCTGAGATGAGGTCCATATGTGTTCTTACAGACAACAGTGGTGAGCTTGAACTTCATGATGCTGTTGGATGACTAGAAGGGAATTCCTTGCTTAACATAGTTAAAGCATACTGCAGAAGGTGTGTCTGGAACCCAGAAAGTAAATGTAGATGGGCATCATTTTACTAGACCAGGCTGAAAATGGCAGTAGGGTAGTGAGATTAAGCAAGGAAGAGTAGACAGTTTGGGTTATACATCAGAGCTCCCACCCTGAAGACTTTCTATTAACATATTGGACAGGAGACCTTGTGCTGATAAGTTTGGAGAAGAATTTTAAAAATGACTGAAAGCTTAGTGCTGACCGCTAGAAGACCACGAAGTGTGGCCCTGCATCTGCCTGTCTTTGCTATCACTCTGGATCTAGAGCCTCAACATCGTGCTTGATAGTAGCTTTCAGGTTCAAGCCTAGGCAACATCCATCAATGTGCTCACAATGCCTGTCTCCATTGGCTGTTACACATGAAACAGCTTTGCCTGTTTTTTGTCTCTCGTGGCAGTTTTTACAATATTTGCACTGGCTCCTTCATGTTTGCAGCTATTGCACTTGCCAGCACTTGAGGAGGTGTGACTTCCCTCCCACTCAAATCCACTGACAGAAATGGCTACTTCATGGTGTCGTCTTCTCCACCGTGGTGTGTTCGTGAACCTTCTGAACCTCCAGCGTCTATGTGAGACAAAACTCTCTTCAAATATATTTCTACACTTAAAAAAATCTGCAAATGCTGAAAGCATTTCAAGTAGCTTCCATGTTCTATAATTTAACATTTCCTTTCCCTTCTCTGCTCTTAACTTCCATCCAGAGATAAATGATTTCACACCTGGAATTTCATCTGGAGCATTAACTAATGCCTCATGCATAAAATACATCTTCTTTAGTTTTTGTTTGGTTGTTTTCCTCTACAAATTCTTTATTGTGTCAGTACTTACCTTACATACAGATACATATAAGGAGAAGATATTCTCTGTTCAGTGGAGTAGCAAATACACACACACACACACACACACACACACACACACACACACACACACACACAAGTTTTAGGCTCATGGAAGTGCATTTAAACTGCTAAGAAAGATATTTCTTTCTTTGCCTCTCATTAAAAATTTAAGAAACTCCTTTTCTATCTGTTTTGTTTTATTTTTACTTTTATCTTCTGAATCCTTCAATAGATAATAAGGCCAGTGTTTTGAGCCATTCTATGCCACTGCACCTGATCCACATGCTGACAGCACTCATTGATCATTGTTTGACCAGAATGAGCCAGGATGCCATTGTTACCTTTCTATTCTCTCAGATTTCTTGTTCCATGGCTTCAACATCTACCTGTTAGGAATAGGAATTGAAATCCCTAGTACATTTTCACGAGTGGGAAATTTAGACCACATTTTTCGATCCAACTTAACTATGAAGTTTATCTACTAATGAAAATGGCTTGTCTTATATCTAGTGGTTTGCCAATCTGGGCAGGTTGGGTGTGATATGTAGAAATGATTTTATACTACCGTTGCTCATACACAGGGAGAGGCAGGAGGGAAGGGGCTCCAATGATAATTGTAGCTATTTTTGAAGAGGAGCATGCAATGCACCAAAAGAGTAGACTGAGACAACACATGCTAGTTTCTACAAACATAACACATTTGTTATAAATGTCACACTCTGACAGGTATCCAAGCTTTCATGTGAAGGGATTATAGAGAAAATATCATGGTAAATAGAAAAATACTGAAAACAAGGTAGCTCATAAAAACATTGTCTGAAAAAAGATTTAAAAACACATGTCAGAGATTACAAATTAGATAAAGTCATAAAAATAGATCTTTTTCCTGAAGAAAAAACTTAGATTTGTGCTCTTTTTGATCTTCTCACTAACTTCTCACTACTTTAAGTACCAAAAAGTGGGTACTGCTGAGGGATGGAAAGCCACCGTGGTCTAGCTGCTTTACATCAGACGCCATGGAATGCTGCTTCAGTTGCTTCCAGTTCAGCGTCTTTTTATGACCTGCTCACTGTAGGGACATTGGGAGGAAGAAAGCTGAAAAAGCCAGTGTCACCACTCTTTGTATTCAGTGGTGTATCTGGCTTTCTTGTCCTGACAACAATCTCAATATAAGACTGTTTATGAAGAAATGCTTTTTCAGGTTTATTTATGCAGCAAGGCTTATATCTCTGCTGTGTTAATGTATGTAACACACACACTCTCTCTCTCTTTCTCTCTCTCTCTCTCTCTCTCTCTCTCTCTCTCTCTCTCTCTCTCTGTGTGTGTGTGTGTGTGTGTGTGGTGTGTGCATACTGATTCATCATGTATTTGTTGGGTATGAAAAACAGACTGAACTAAATGAATTTGATAGTTTACAAACACAAATACAAAAAGACTGAGAGATGGTACAATGTGGGGAGACTCATTTACCACAGTGGAATAAAATGGCAGAACTTTGCTGTTTATTTGAGAGAAGAATCTTGTTCCATTGACCAGGCTGCCATCAAATTCTTGACTGTCTTGTTTCAGCCATTCCAGCAGCTAGAATGGCCTGCATACCCCAACATTCCTGTCCTAATCACGATATATCTGACTATCCTTTTTGGAAAAAAAAAAAGGAGAATTTTGAAATTATATGAACCAAAATAGATTAACAGGAATACAGAAGATTTTATATTATAAGGTGTGTGTATGCATATATGCCTCTGTGTTGCATGAACATGAGCACACACTCACACACATGGGTGTTTGTTTTTATAACAAAACATAAATGTGTTTTGCTCTTGCTTCCTATGTTTTGTTTTGCTTTTTAATCTAAATGCTATAAGGACATTGCCTTCACAATAAAATAGATATTGAAAACCATCTCAGGGAACCTTGTTACATGGTTTTTGTATTAGTTCTTTCACAGTGGACTTGTGATAGCTCCAGGAAGTGGTTGCGAGTGATTGTCACAGAGATACTTGAGGAAGAAGGTATATTTTATAAAGGAAACTTTTTTTTTCATTGTATTCTAAGCGCTTTGTTTGAGTCCAACATCCCAAGTGCAGTTTCCTATGAAGCATAATAGCTGGGCCTTAAAATACCCATGCCCAAATGGCAGTCAGAGTGTCTGATGAAACCTATTGAAGCCATTTCTCTAATAGGAATAACAGGACACTCATAAATATAAAGTAAATAGTGTAATAGACAAGCAGAAAATTAAATGCATAAATTTCAGGAAAAACTACAGATATACTATGACAGAATCCATGTACATGAATTCATTTAATAGCAACCAAGAGCTTTTCTTACAAGTAACTGTTAAGCCATAAAATTAGAGATGTAAAAATCATCAATTCTGAGGGGAAATGTGTATGCAGCATATTAATTAAAGCCTACAGCTAGCATGAAGTTTTGACAAATTTTAGTCATGCTGAGGATACAAACCTCAGCTATAGTGTAGAAAGTGGTACATGTAAAAATATACAAATATGTATGATTTTCATTTAAAATTCATAATATTTATGACATGATGAAAATTGTCTTGACTGTGAAGCCATGCATAAGAAGCTGTTTCAATTTCACATTCAATTTACGTCTTTTTTGTTTTTGTTGATTCCAAAGCACAGGTCTCTATTACTAATGGGAAAGTGAAAACAGTAAAAAAAAATGAATACTACATTATATCAACTTTTTTCTCCATCAATTACTTAAGCATTTCATGGATTCCCAAACAATATCTTAATAAGAGCATTATTTGTTCATTATTCTTCGGTTGGACTAAGACTAGGTTGTCCTGGGAACTTTTTCTCCTTGGCTGACTCACAGGGTATCATCCATTGCCTTACAATCATCCGTAGAGTGTATTTTTTATTAAATAGATTTACATATACATTTATATTATTGCATACATATACAATAAACTACCTACAGCAAGAAGAACCATGAGACAATCAGCAATCATGTAGATATTACATTCCTAGTGTTTGGGCTATTTGTATTTGGCAGCCTTGAAGAAAACATCTTTCCTATCTTGGTGTGTCTAAAATTCTGAAAGTAAATCAATTTCCATCACATCTTGTCATTATCAACTTAAAACATCTACCTAGACCTAAAAACATCTTAACCCCTCAACAACTAAACTTCATTATAAAACTTAACTACCAGGTCTTCAACCCAATTAGAGACTTGAGAAGGAATAAAATTGATTACCTGAGTATACTGGGTGTGCAGGTTAGTAGCATCCCAGATGAGGAGATGACAGATACAGTTTGCTACCGGAACAGTCACCCAAAACTCTCTATAATGTTAAAGCATCATCTTCAGCCTTCTGTCTCAATACATCTGACAGACATATTTGTGAGGCAGGAACTATTGAGGACTTGCTTACCCTGTCTTGGCAGAGTTTGACTGTCAACTCTGTCTCCATTCATGCTTGCCCTGTTCTAGGCAGAATTCTGTATGTGGTAGAAATGAGGACATTTTGCCCTGGGGCTTCTGTAGAGTGTTTAAGGACAGTAAATAGGATAGCTCCTTTAAGAGGTGTTGGGGTCTCATCTAGGATGTCTGGAATAGCTGGTATTTTGCATAAGTGCCATCTCCTTACTGTCAGAACCCAGTGATCTCAGACTTCCAAAAAGGACAAAACTGAATTCACAATGCCCTATGAAGCCACATCCTTTAGGCATGCTAATGTACAGCATATTCACATATTGCTGTGATGAAAAATTCAATGAGAAGCAACTTAAGAGATGATGGACTTATTTCACTTCACAGTTTCAAGGTAAGGAAGGACTTATCACTGGCATTAGTAGTTCATATCAAGGCCTGATCACATCTCCAGACCTGAAAGCAGAGCCCTCAAGCCCATCTGGGCCAGCTGTAACTACTGAGTGTCCTATCTATATCTACCAACATGTTCCCACCAAAAATGTTGCATAACCTCAACATAACATCACCAGTTGAGGCCAAATATTCTATCACAGGAGCCCATGGGGCACATTTCACACTTAAGCTCTAACACCTGGTTGGCATTGCTTCAATATTCTGTGATTAAGCCAGTGAAACTACTCTGTATGTCCAACTGTTGGTAGAATGTGAAAGAGAATCTTCCCTTAAATGTTTTACTTTTTTTGTTATCAATACTATAAGTGTGTGTGTGTGTGTGTGTGTGTGTGTTTTGGAGGACAACTATGTGGAGTTGGTTCTTTCCACCAGTATGGTGATTAAAATTATGTCGGATGACAAGAGCTGAATTATCTTGCCAGCTGAACATTTCCCTTTAAAGGGAAAAACATTAATGTTACATTTCAAAAGACAATTTATATGTCAACAGAAGAAATCTGTTCTCATATTTTGCAGTGTACCCCAGTCAGCGTAATTTTATATTGAGTATGAACAAAGATAATCATGATTATTTTAAATTTTTAGAAAACATTTTATCATGTGAAAATATATTGTTTTAATATAATTTTTGAAATATTGTATGATTCTAGGAAATTGCTTTGTATTTTGGGCATTGTACTTTGTTACACTTCTTTATAATACATATACTTTCTTCCTTTTAAATAAAAATAAGCAAGACTAATCAACATGATTAATGCCCAGCCAACTGTAACTTGTCTTCAGACTAATATAACAGGATTTCTGAAAACTATGCCTTGAATTTAGATTAACAATGTGATCCAGAATCATTAATTAAGAACTTACCCAAGTTCTCCTTATTTAACAGTTTATCCCATTATATTATCTTATATTAAATACTTTTATAAATTAACTCAATAGTAGAAAATATGTTACATATGCTTTAGCAGTCAAATTAAAAGGCCTGTTTCAATTCTATTTCCCTTTTTTTAATTTATTTTATTAATTTATTCTTGTTACATCTCTATGGTTATCCCATCCCTTGTATCCTCCCATTCTCCCCTCCCTCCCATTTTCCCCTTATTCCCCTCCCCTATGACTGTTCCTAAGAGGGATTACCTCCCCCTGTATATGCTCATAGGGTATCAAGTCTCTTCTTGGTAACCTGCTGTCCTTCCTCTGAGTGCCACTAGGTCTCCCCCTCCAGGGGACATAGTCGAATGTGAGGCACCAGAGTACATGAGAAAGTCATATCCCACTCTCCACTCAAGTGTGGAGAGTGTCCTGTCCATTGGCTAGATCTGGGTAGGGGTTTAAATTTTACTGCCTGTATTGTCCTTGGCTGGTGCCTTAGTTTGAGCGGGACCCCTTGGCCTAAATCTGCCTATCATAATGTTCTACTTGTAGGTTTCTAGGACCACTGGATCCTTCTACATTGCTATTCTCACATGGCTCTCTCATCTAGAGTCCCAATAGGATATCCTCCCCTCTGTCTATTTCCCTTTTTAAAAATCAGAATTATTAGATACATCTATGCATGGTTTTAAAATGATACTTTAGACAGACTACAATTTTTAAGTTGTGCATGTATCATATTATTATATATTATATATTATATTTTATTGTCAATAGAAACATGACTCAACCTTTTTATGATAAAACAGTTGCTAATTGTGGGGCAGAAGCAGAGAGACTGTGAAGTTTTGTAGATAACTTAGCAATGTTATAACTACGAATGGAAAAACATAAGAGAACCCAATTCACAAAGCTGAAAACAGGAAACAAGAAACGTCTGTGGTTCAATGTATTTACAGGAGTGGCTCCAATATGTCACTTTTAAATCACCTGTTTGGGTGGAGTCAGATTAGAGGGGAACACAAGGAAACGCCATGAACAGCCCTTATTATGTCAACGTCATCTGTTAGCTAAGAGCACACATCATGTCAGGGACCTTTCTCTGCTCTTACTCAGCGCTCTGTAATTTGGTGTACGCTGCTAACTAGTGACAGCACATATCACTCCACAAAGCATTAATAAACATTCATATGCCGTGAGTCCTACAACACTTAGTCAAAGAATGAGCTCTTGTTTTACAGATTAAAAACAGTTTGGAATAGATACAAGAAATGGATTTTCACAGAGCTAAACAAAAAGATCTGAATAAACTAAAATAGGGGCAAAAAAGGTTTCATGTTAATCTCATAAGTATTTTTATTCTTTGTGGAGTCAATAAGAACAGCTAATGGCAAGTGGTGATGGCACATGCCTTTAATCCCAGCACTCTGAACATAGGCAGACAGAGCTTTGTAACTTTCTGGCCAGCATGGTCTACAAAGTGAGTTCCAGGACAGCCAGGGCTATACACGGAAACATTGTCTCAAAAAAAAAAAAAAAAAAAAGCAACCAACCAACTAACTAACCAACCCCAAAACCATTACAAACTGAAACTCCTCTCACAGGGTTTCTATAATGACTGGTTGGAAAAAAACAACTAAGTAACAGCTGAAGGTTGCACAATTGCCTGTTTACATGTGTAGAAAAAGGTATATCCTTTGTGTTCTAACTTTGTCTCACCATGAACTTCTGAACTTCAGTGGACAAACGGAATACCTCAGGATGAGTCTTATAATGAAATGGTTTTCTACTACCTCTTTCTACTTTGTATAGCACTAGGACTTAGGTCTTAAGGTGACTGTGCATGGATGCTATGAAATCCTATAATATTTCATGGGCTAAACCATTGTAAGTTACATCTTGAGTCTAAGTTCTAGACTTCCTAGCTTATTTAGTGTTGACTCACATCTCCGATTAGAGTCTGAGGCTCTCTAAAGTTTAAGAACTATTTAGAGAATGTTCTACAATAATTATCTAAAACTTACTGAAACAGTAGAAATGTCATGTAAATGGATCTAATGCTTATACAATTCAAAATGTAATTGATGAACACTCGAAGAGAACTGTAAATGATTTTGACAAGTTTGGTCACAAAACTTGGTCTAATGAGCATTGGACTATTTCTTTTTAATATGAATGTTTACATATTTATGTATTTTGATGAAAAATCAAATAGTCTATTTGATTATGAAGTACTCTCCATTATGAAGCATTTAGGCTTTGGATTCTAAGCCTGTAAATTTTGTGCAAATTGCTCCAAGGCATGATGTATGTTATCAAGTGACCAAAACAGGATGTTTAGTTTTGTTTTAGAGATTTTTTTTTTGTTTGGGGGATTTTGAGAATACTATTGGAATACTAGTGCTCTATTCTATTGCTAATGTTCCAGCAATGCAACTCAGGCATCATATTAAATTACTACTATTGTTTTTAGCTATGTTGTTTGTTGTTCTGTTATTGAACATATAAATATACTTCAATAACAAATGTGTTCAGAACTATACACATTGATATTAGTTCTAGTGCTCCCTGCTTGATTTAAAATAGATGCATCAATTGAACTTGGGAATATTTAACATTGTATATGGGAACAAGAATAAAGGAAATAAGGTGACAGATTAGAAGGGCTTCTGGCCTTTTCAAATTCTGTTGTATTCAAAATAAAACTGATAAAAAACATAGCTATAGTTTAAATTATTTCTGGTATGTATAACAGCAAATAATGTTTTGTTACATCTGTATAGTCATGAAAGTATATTTAAAGTTCTCTGTACAGTAAGTATCCCTTTAGATTACAACAAATCTAAATTGATTGCCCATCTTTGATACTTACAATGTAGTCACATATCTAAAGCTCCTACACCTCCTTAAAGTGAGGTTACCAAAACAGCAATTAACAGCTGGTTTACAGCTACTAGTAAAAAATATGTTTAAATTTCTCAAGAATGAAACCTAGGAGAGTGATGGAAAGATAGAGGAGCAGTTAAGAGCACTTGCTGGTATTGATAAAGGCCAGGTTTCTGTTTCTTACATCCATAGGGGCGCTCACAACCTTCCAACCCCAGTTCCAAGGGATCTGGGGCCCTTTTCTGGTTTCCATAGAGATCATTCATACACACAATATACATATGTACACTCATACCCATAAAATAAAAAAAATCTCAAAGGAAAAATGAAAAATACAACCAGAAATATAATTTTGAATTTTAGCATTTACCACAGAAATTGTCCCATTGTCTATACTAAAATTAGATTTAAAATGTCTTTCCCTTGAGAAAAAGCTACAATATAACATTTTTAAACTATTCTCCGTGTCGGAAGATCATGAACTAACAATTTGGCAAAATTTGTGCTGGATTTTTGTAGGATTTTCCTCCCAGAGACATGTGATATGTAATATCCAGTCAATGGCAATAGAATGATCAAGATCAATCTCTTTGATTTGAGATAAAATAAGGCCTTGCGTATTTCCTATGGTGTGATGAGTCTCAGAGTGAGGCTCCTCTCCTTCTGGTCCAAGCATGTAAATTGCTGGGCATCACATAAGAAGCTGTACTCCAGACCCAAGCAGGAAGTGACCTTATCTTCCCCAAACCCTGAGAACCCCTTGTCTCCTTGTGCCAAGACACTAAGGCAAGCCTAGGAACAAAGAGAATGACTCAGCAGGCCCCCTTCTGTAGGGATGGATTCGGAGCTGAGTCACTGAGCATTAGGTTGCAGTGAAGGCACTGCGAGTTCCTGACCTATTCCCGTAAGGAAGAGAAGGATAACAAGCCTCAACCGAGTGATGGCATCAGGGTTTCTCTAAAGGAAAATTGACCTAATCCTAAAGTAATGTCGTGTTTTATCCTTATTGTTTTTCACTACCAAAGCAACAATTGTTAATATACCACATTGTACTCGAGAATATAGAGTAATCTCTTCTCTAGCTTTCATTTATATTATTATAAAGAACTTCAGTATTCCCTATTCAGACCTAAGACTGTCAGGTTGTAGCTACTGTTTTAGAGCAACAAATCTCAGTTTAACAGTCCCCTTCAGCCCAACTCTGTAAGACCAGACGGAGTCATAGTCTATGCCAGCAGGGATAATCTTGACCTCTTCACATCACCTTTCTCATAAATCTGAGAGTGTGGTGGGGGAGAGTGGGGAGGGAGCATTGCTGTACAGCTCTGCTTACCCAGCCATGTCTATATCATCCTCGAGTCCATCCAGGAGATTGCCAGCCCTCCCAGGAGACACAGCGCTCATCATTTTTAAATGGAAACCTGGAGAGGGCATGAGAGATTCACACTCAGCAATTTACTCTCTCAACTTAAATACCTGTTCTATATTTCCCTGGCAAAGTTGAATCCCTCTGCAATGATAGCATAATAGAAGTCTCTCTGAGATATTTATTTTATTAATTATAAATCAGACCAGGTCCCAATAAATTAACGTATGTAATGATCCGTTACCAGTTTCTCACTCATACTTGATATTGTAGATATACCTCCAGTTAAATATCACCAAATAAATTTAACACAATGTCCAGTCTAGTGTTGTAACAATAAAATATTATGCAAAATGAACTGTATTGTGATAAATATCTTTATTTAAATACATTTTTTACATATCCAAAAGACTTGGAAATAGAACAAAAATTTCCATGCTTAGAAAGACCAAGCAAGCAAAATGACCTGCAAGGCCTCTCTTCCTAGTAAGGTCAGGACTAAGCTTTAGCTGCCAAAGACTGTGTCCTAAATACCTTGGCATTGGCTGTAATGAAATGATGATTCTATTTTTACTAAGCTGTTATATTAGTGCTTGTTGTATTGTTCTGCTTCTCATATATTTCATGGAGTTCTGAAAATAGCTATCTATTGTTGTTTGATTTATTGAATTTTCTTCTATCATTTATGGCCTTGAAAGTGTAGTGATTAGCAAAGTGAGTTGTACAATTTGTCCTACTGGAATTAGAATTCTTTTTAAAACCACAGTTTCAAGATTTGAGCTGAAGCATCGATTTGCTTGAGTCTGTTAAAAGTAATGCCAACCACTAATATGTCAAGTCCAATGGAAATTTTTCTGCTTAGGAAGTGTGCCCATATCCAGGGCTTGTCTGAAGTTTGACACCATAGTTCATTATAGTCACACCCAATTCTCCTGAAAGTTGGGGAAATCGTGTTACTATGTCATCCATTCTTCTTGTTATCTTAAAATATTTCTGTCTAGACATCATGATGGTTTTGTCTATGTCTTCCTTTGTTCGTGGTGAGAAACTTCATGTGACACTTTTCCTTATATTTTCTACCACAGCCAACAACTCTTCTGGTTCTGTTCATCTTTATCCTTAGAAGACATCCTCCTGTGGTGTCTCCTCCTTTAGAGTGGTTTGATCCCTTCTATTTTCTTTCCATTAACCAAGTCACTTCTTTTCTGCAAGGTGTGGAGCATCCAAAAATACCTTGTAATTAATAAAGAGTTGGCCTAAGCTGCAGCAAGAAAAATACAAATGAATTAAACTGACTTGAACTTAATGGAGTACACTGCCCTATGATGAAATAAAACGTAATTCAGTGTCTTATCACTGACTCCTCCTTGTTAAAGTCTACTGTCTTTACTTATTGGGCTCTGTAAGTTCATGTTCATGTTTAAATTTTATTACACTTTTTTTTTCAAAAGAATTCTGTTACAAAATATATTTTTCTAAGGCGTAAAAACTAGTTCTTATATTTTCACTTTGTAGAAACTGAGTAAATATTTTCCCCCAGGAAGTAGTTTCTCAAACCTCTTCTAATGATTCACATGTACCATGAACCATAAGTAATATAAATATGGCACACCTGGAAGAGAGGACTTCAGTAACAACAGAGAAGCCATACTTGCTGTAGCTGTTTTCCCCCTGGCACTTCTAGGAAAAGCCACAGAGCTTCATTTTCTAGATATTTTCAAGAGGATGTGTGACCTGATCTGCTATGAATGAAGTTGGAGAAGGTTAGCATAAAAACCTAGGTGATTCTGCATGAGAATGTTGCTAGCCCTCCTTTAATCCAAAGAAAAGCTTTAATTTTTCCATCAGGGAGGATGTTTGTAAACCACTATGAGAACACACTACAAAGGAGAAACCACTGTGTTCACTACCTCATTTTCCCCACAGTTACATCTTCCAGTCTTCCTGAGAAAGATTGTTTCCTGTCTGTGATTATTCTGCACCGTGTGTGGCTGATCAAGGATCATAGCTCATCTCACTTTGGTCATTTAAAGACACACTGACCTTCAGGAAGGCCTTTGTAACACATGCCCATTCTATTCAATAACTCCTTTTTGTCCTTACTTGCAAGGGTAGTTAATAAACCATCACCCTTGAAACTGTACCCCTATTGTTTTATTGCACCAAGGAGTCTTCAGGATCTCGTGCTGTAAGTGATACGTCAGACACTAAGGAGACGGAAGGGTCTCCAAGCTCCTAGAGGAATCTGAGAAAATAAAACGCTGATATTGACGTAACAGAGGATCAGGAAGGACATTACCACCTTGGAAATGTTACTGTTGTACTTTTCCCTAGAAGCTGCCCTCAGCCAAGAAATACTTCATCTCCCTCTACAGGAACTGAAGTTGGATAAATCTGTATTTATCCTGGTGTTCCCTTTTGGTTTCTTGGGAGTGGGTAAAGATGCTTTCATCCTGAGAGGAAACCAAGTAATTGTGAATCTCGCAGAGATAAGCTTCGCTTTCCAGTGCTGGGAAGTCTGCCCTCCTGCTTCCTTTTCTTCTCAGTCAGCACAGAAAAGAAATACCCTGTCTTTCTGCTAAAATTAAGCACGTTATTCTTAAGAATTCTCACAGTCCCAAGCTTCATCGATTAGCCTAGAAAAAAGTAAAAGGGGGAAAAAGGAGGTAAAACAAAGCTCTACGTGGTTTTCTCTTCATGCTAAGCCAAGTTTTCTAATGAATGGAATTAGTCATCCCAAATATCAGTGCTTCACTAGACAGAAAACAATTAAATTTTACTATGTTACCATATCAGAGCCTCAAAAACCTGAATGAAATTTAATCTTTGTTTTTAGTAGATTTGTAAATGTCATGATAATAATAACAACAACAATTTGGTAATACTTTGTGCATAAGTGCTTTTGTTTAGCTAATGGTAGTAAAGCATGCTTACAAAGAAAGAAAGCCTCATTCCTACCTAGGAGTTACTTGTCTGTTTTCTTTTATAAATGTATGTATCCCAAATTCCAATTGTTATTTCATTTGCATTTTCATAGTCTAGTCAAAAATCTACAAGATGTGTCGCTCATTAGTTTCTTCTGTCATTGTTATTTACCTGAGTTTACTTTTGGATTTTTACACTCCTAGTTGCATTGCATCACCCTAACCTTTCTACCCCATTTAGGTATTGAACAGATCTTTATTTGCCAACTGCAGTTGTATCAATATCTGCTTTATCATACCTTATTTGTGTTGTTGACAAGTTTCAAACACTGGGAGATACATTTAGAATCTTTTTTTTCTTTTCTTTTATTTATTTTTTTTTTATTAATTTATTCTTGTTACATCTCTTTGGTTATCCCATCCCTTGTATCCTCCCATTCTCCCCTCCCTCCCATTTCCCCTTATTCCCCTCCCCTATGACTGTTCCTAAGAGGGATTACTTCCCTCTGTATATGCTCTTAGGGTATCAAGTCTCTTCTCAGTGACCTGCTGTCCTTCCTCTGAGTGCCACTAGGTCTCCCCCGCCAGGGGACATAGTCAAATGTGAGGCACCAGAGTACATGAGAAAATCAAATCCCTCTCTCCACTCAAGTGTGGCGACTGTCCTGTCCATGGGCTAGATCAGGGTAGGGGTTTAAATTTTACCGCCTGTATTGTCCTTGGCTAGTGCCTTAGTTTGAGCGGGACCCCTTGACCCAAATCTGCCTATCATAATGTTCTACTTGTAGGTTTCTAGGACCCACTGGATCCTTCTACATTGCTATTCTCACAACAAAAAACACATTTTAATGTATTTTGAAATAATTTATGCTAAATATGTATTGTACTATTTAACGTTATCTAGAGAAGCGGAACTGATAGACTGTGTGTTTATATCAAAGGGGGATTAATTAGATTGGCAGGATGCTGTCATGGCAGGGCAACAGTAGTTGCCTCACACTTCAAAGGCTGAGAGCCTGGTAATTGTTTAGTTCACGAGGCTGCATGTCTCAGCAGGATGAACCAGGCCCTGGAGTCCTAGAGAGTCCTAGAGAGCTGCTGAATAGAATCCCTAACAATTTGCTTCTAATATTGACAAATGACTGCCTCAACACTAGGAGAGATGAGCATGGCAGTGGAAGTGAAGGCAGGCAGACAGAAAGCCAAGCTTTCTCTTCCAGTTCCTCTTGTCTTAGCCCCCACTAGAAGGTGCCACCCAAATTCAAAGAGGGTCCTTCATCCTACATCAGATATTCCAAGCAAGAAAATTCCTCACAGGAATCCCAACAGCTTGTGGTTTGGGGGTTTTGATTTTTTCCAGGTGCTGTCAAGCTGATAAACAAGATTAGCCATCACATATGGTTTGTTATATTATAATCTAATTATTTTTAAAAGAGATAACTAAGTTAATTTGCCCTTCTATAAAATGTTGTTTATATTTTCCACTTACTTAGTTCCCTACCAGAGGTGAAGAAACCAGTTTCCCAGAAACACAAACATATCCCCACATCCCTTCAAATCTTCTCTCACTTCAATTCATGGAAATTTTTCTAATGGAAGACAAATAATTTTACTCTAAATTGCAAACAATGAATATTACCAGAGAAGATTTGGTCAACAGTTGAATTAAAAGAAATAATTACAAAGAGATGCCTTCTGAGAATCATTTCTGACAGGATAATTTCAAAGGAGGGACAGTCTTAATGTAAGAATAGGTAGAAACCGAACCCTATCAAGACATTACAAAAACAGGCTTTCAGTGACAACAGTCTCAATTCTAGGCCTCTCTTCTGTAAGGTGTATGTTTTTTTTACATGTCTCTATTCTGGTATTTTCTGGAAAGGATCACTCTGCACTAGTTCTAAGCCATGAGAAAGGCTGGAAAAGTGAACTAGCCAATGGCTGCATGCTTTGAGAAACAGCAGAAGCATACCGTGTGCAAAATTTGCCAAACACACAAGGCACAGTTCACTCAGGTATGAGCTACAGCACAGAGCCTGGTCTCCATAGTCTTCAGAACTCAAACCCAGCTGAAGAGCTATAGGTTTCAATATAAATGTGTCAGCTCAGCTCAGCTGCTTAGGAACACAAGGATTCTAAGCAGGTGTTTAGGTTCCACTGTGTTCTATTTCTTCAGCTATACAAAGGAAAGTAGTAATGCCTACACGGACAGGCTCTGGCACTGTTAAATATAATGTCCTGTTGCTTCATTTAATGTGAAACTTGTGAGAAGTTCTAGCTAAGAAGACTCCTTTAATGAGATGGTGCTAACTTGCCGAGCATTAGGCAGTCCTCTCTAGGGAGAGGAAGAAACGTTGATAGATTCTTTTGTAGCTTATAAAGCACTTTCTTCACATCTTTTCTCTCTAAGTTTGTGAGGGGGAGAGAAGAAATAAGTTCCATGCTCTCAGTATTACAGAAGTAGCTACAATTAGGTCAGGTGCCTTGGCTAAACTTTCAGGTTAAAAAAAATCCTAAGAGTAAGGAAGATAGATCCAGAGCTCCATGCTCAGCCCTCCAGGACTTTCACCCAAGACCCACAACCCTCCTCTGTGTCCTATCTAGATCAACTCCATGGTAACAGTTCATGAACAAAGAAGCAGTCTTCAGCATGTCCTCAGCATCCTTTATGCTTGACTCCCCTGCTTTCCTCCTGGGCCTATCCAATGGAAAAACAGGTGTTCATGACTTGATGGGTCCCAAAAGGTTCAGGCAGTTTATAGCACATTTTCCTAGTTGATAATGTTTTAATCTTCCATGTGTCTAACAGGTCTGGCTAAGTAATTGTTCCTTTGTCTTCCACATTTTTCTTTGCAACTATCTTTCTTACAGTATACGTTGGGTCATCAACATTATCCCCCATTAGCTCAAACTCCTACTCAGTACTTTTCTTTTCTCAATTCTCTCATAAAACAAGCAAAACCAAAAATAGCATTATAGGAATGTTAGAAATATTTCAATAGCCATACAGATAATTTAGAAAAGGAGTGGGTATTTATGGATAAATCAAGAGTAAAGTGAGTAAAAAAAAATGTTAAAATATAAGAAGCAGTGATTAACTTCTCCTGCTACCATATTTACCTGGCCTCTATGCAAAGAGATTCTCCTATGTCAAAGTACCATCCCAAATATTTCTGATTTATCAATCTGGGCCTTTCTTAATTTAAAAAAATCTCATTCACTTCCTTGTCACTACCCTTAAAATTCTAACTATTACATATGAGGAAATGAAGAGTAAAAAGGTAATAGGGTGGGCATATTTACAAAGAGTTTGAAGAATAGCAATTATCGGTGTCTTTTGCATCAAGATTCCCTAATCCTTGATGGCATTAATGAAAAACATTAGCTAGTTACAAGAAAAATTCTGTGAGGTGATTTAAATTCTTCACATTCATTTTAAGTTGCCGGTTACTTGGTACACAGCCATGATCTCTTAGGCAAATCAAGATTGACACACTATACATTTTTGTCAGTGTCAAAGCTCTTTCAACACTGATTAGTTGTTCAGTTTTAAGTGAAGTCCAAAGTATGTGGTTATAAAAGGTGCTTCTTCCTGGAATAACTCATTCCCTTTGAGTGATTTGGCAATCAGAAATATCATTCATAATTCTTGAAGCTCTTGAAAAAATAATTGTTTTGTTTAAATTAGTTTCAGTTTCGATTATAAAATGCCTCTGTTACCTAGTTTTGAAAAATTTTAACTAATATAGTGATTTTTTTGCTTAAGAGTAACTTTACATTTTTTCCAATGATATGGTTTTCATGTGTCATCTCACCAAAGCAAAATTTTTTTAAGTTCCAAAGTAAAATTAGTTATTCTACCCAATTAACAAACAAGTGTTGCTGTCTTAAAACCATACAGATGGGCTGGTGAGATGGCTCAGCAGTTAGGAACACTTACTGCTCTTCCAGAGGAACCTGCCCTGTAACTCCAGCTCTAGGGATAAGATCCATTGTCCTCATTTCTTCTCGGAGACCCCACCCTCATGTGTAAATCTCACATAGACATACCACTGAACTAGAAAATAAAATAATATTTTAAACAATAAGTAACAATGGTGAGAGGTTTTGCCTATGGCGTCAGGATGCGGTATGACAGCATAGCTTCATGTGGTATGGTTGAGCAGCCCATAGTGGCTGGGTGTGAAAACTGCGATTACTCTCTTATAAAGAGACCCGGATTTCAAATGAACCACCTTGAATTAGCATAACACTATAGTTATAATGTGCAAGAAATATGGCCACAGGCAATAGTTGACTTACAGGATAGCATCTGGAACAAGAGATCCAACTGATGTCAACAGGATGACTCAACAGGTACATGAGCACGGTTTTAGGAATCCCATCAGGCGGTAGGTTGGCCGGAAGGCAAATCAGTGGACAAGCAGCAGATCTCCTAGAAATCAGATGTGCAGCTTTGTGCCCCCTATGGGAAACTGACACTGCTAAGCACAGATGAAAGCAATTTTTAAAACACTGGAATGTGGACAAGAAAGTAATCAAAATAAATGTGGGAAGACAACTAGGACTGAGCGGTAAGGCAGAAGACTGGCTAGGAGGCATGGTCTGGAATACAGGAGCAAACCAGAGCAGATGGCATTTCCTATACTTGTACATGTGCTTTTATTTTGCTCATGTCTGGTCACGTTACCAGTTCTGATGACCAGCCAAGGTTCCCTGCTAGGTGACTTAGTGGCTGCCCAAAGTCAATCATGGATAGGAATGCCCCAGTTTATCCACAATTCTGAAAAATCAGTAACGTAAATGCTTTAATATCCAGCAGCAGTTCAATGAGCAATGGATAAAAGGCAAATGAAAATAAAAATTAAAAAATCTATAAGAGCTGCCTTTATATTCTTCCAGAGCATGGGCATGTTACATGAAATATGCATGATATTGGAAACAGCACTCAATGGAAAACTGTGTAGATGCACGTTGATGATACTATACACAGGAGAGAACCTGGCCCTGAATCTCCAAAAATGAACTTTGAGTCGTGGATGCTACAGTGTGCTGACCACGAGGCCTTAGCCACTTCACAGTGTTGGTTGTATCATGTGTCCATTCTTAGAATGAGCTCACAGGTTCCTTTTAGTTCCAGACATTCATATTTTCATTCCAAAACTACAAGAGCTAAGCATTGCTAAAGCGCCCAAAGACTTCCTCCTAAATAGTGTGCAGGGCATTCATAACATCAATACTTAACTTCAAACACACAGAAGCATTTTGCTCTCAGTCTCTGCAGAAACTTATAACTTATTAAGTAAACATCTTACATTTCAAGTACATTCATACAATTAAGAGGCCATCACAATGGAATAATTTCAGTTCTGCTGAATCAGCTTTCTAACAGCTATGATGGAACCTTTGTTCCTTGATTTATTTTTAACAAAGAAGAAATTAAGGCACCAAAAATTAACTATGCTAAGATTAAAAAGAGACTAAAATAAAGGCCCGAAATAAGAAGTTAAGACAAATTCTTCAAATGTTAATTTGGATAATGAAAATTCAAAATATACAGCCCAACCTCTGCCAGTCACATGTGCATTATATTAAGCATTCATGCCTATAAATCTTCCACATATTTTGGAGTGTCCGCTGAATAACATAAATAGCTACCTCTTAAAGATAAAAAGTTACACTGATATGATGCTGTATAGAGTGTTCTACAAATATTCAGTTAAATATATGTTTTAAGATAAGCAAAACCCATATGTAATACAAATTCAAATTCTTTTTTAAAATTTTTTTCTCATGGTTCAATTTTATTTCACAGCTCACGTCCTTATTTGTTACAATATTTCAGTGATCCTCACACTATGCCTAGAACACAGTAGATAGTATATAATATTTGGTTTGGTAACATCAGTTTCATGATAAACATAACCAGTTATTTTAAAATCTGCCACATTCTCTTTCATTTTTATTTTATTATTCATTTTTTTATTTTTAATTTATTTGCTTTACATCAAATTCTTTAAAAATTCTCCACTCAGAAATAAGAATTTTGATCAGAATTTGAGTAAGTACAACACTACAATTGTCATCTCTATCTATTCTGTTCTATAAATAACAAATCCATGATTTTTCTGCAACCTATCCTCAGGGAAATTTTCTTTTTCTGGTGAACATATGCATCAATGTAATTGCACATATGTTAAACTTTGAGCCAAGTTTCTCTCTGTATTTTCTATAAAGAGTGTAAAATCATCAACTTGCTACAAATTAAATACAAACAATATTTCAACAAAACAAATAGACTTTATTGATCATAACAACTGGATAATTCCTCTAAAACAATACAAATAGCAATTTAACTTTAATTTGGATTTATGCAACTTATAGCAATTGAAGGTAAAAAACTTACTCAACCTACCTATTGACTTAAATAATATTTGCTATCAAAATATAAAAAGTTTATATTTAATAACAAGAGAAAATCTTTAGACATCCTGATCTAATTTAGTCATACAGTTTGATATTTTCTAAAGTGTTGCTATTTTAACCTTTTTTCTATGCCTGTATTTACTTAAAAATTTTAAATTGCATTATATTTTATTTAGTGTGTGTATGTGTATGCCTGTGTGTGTGTGCGTGTGTGTGTGTGTGTGTGTGTGTGTGTGTGTATGTGTGTGTGCATGTTCCACAATGTGCATGTGGAGGTCAGAAGACAACTAATGAGTCAGTCTCTCCTTTTACCATGTTCTTCTCAAAGATAGAACTCAAGTCTTGAGGCTTGGCGGTAGATGTTCTTTTTCCAGGAAGCTTCAACTCTACTGGATTGCTCCCATAACACAAAAGGTGCTATGAGGACTTGTGTGGCTACAGGAGAGTGTTATCAACAGTCTTACAGAGCTGTGAATCCTGTGAGCTACAGTAATAACTGACATGTCAACATATGCCATTGATAGAATAGTGTAACCAACAGTCTAGGGTAACCAATTGCTTTCTGATCAGACTTAAAGACTTCCCACAGGAATAAACCTCTGATTTCTATTGTGAATCTGCCCAGGAATTCAAGCTTGTGGAACTCACAGATCCAGGAGTGAGCCTGTTACTATTATTTTGCTCATGAAAACAAGAGCTTTTTAAATTCGTATGTCTAAAACCATACATTAGTATAGGAAACAGACCACACTAAAGAATTGCTTTGTTTAGGGGACCACAGTTGAACCTCATAACTAGTCTATGGAGTGCTCAGCCACAGCTGAGATAGCTTCATAAAACTTCCTGCTTTCAAATGTCGGGAAGAGGCAGAAGAAAGATTATAAGAAGCAAAGATTGTCTGGTGTAGATGTAGCAAGAGTGAGGTGGATGACACAGACCAGAGGAAAATAGTGTTTTCCTTGTTATACGACAGAACCACTGTACTGGTGTCCTCACAACAGCTGTGATGGCCTACACACGTCCTATACAACTTCTTTTCTCCATATCTTATGGCCAAAGTGTGTAGTGTCTTTAACAATAGTGTCCTACCATCAAGATTTGGTTCACAAACAAAAGCAGTGGCAATATCTTTGGTTATATCTTTGGGTGATCTCTGAACAATTTGAGCTCAGGAATTATACATCTGACACCTGGCTTTTTATTTGGAACCTATGGATAAGCTGTTATGCTTGAGGGTGAAGCATAAGAAAATACAACAGTAATTTTGCTTATCCTCACTTTTGTGTAGATAAACTTATAGATTTTACATGAATGACTACAACTTTGCTTTTCCTCACCTAGTGACTTTTCTAAGTGAAAAGTAGTAAAATAAATAAATATAAAAACTATAAAGCAAGTATGTCCTTTGTATACAACCCTTTGTAAATTCAATATTTTCTTAAAAGATCATATTTGTTGCATCACAAAGATTTATTTCGGATCATGTTTCCTAGACTAAGTGATAATTTTATACCTATACTCTTCCATCCCCTAAATTTTCTTTTCAGGAAATTTGTTGCTTATTTCATACATCATTAAATTTTCAGTCATTCTGGTTTTTGATATGTGTATAGTTACACATGTGTGCATACAATAGTCTTATATTTCTTTAGTGAAAAATTGTAACTATATCATCAACAGAACATTATGAATTCATCAATCTTCCCACTGACCACCCATGCTTATGACCTATTGTCGTCACACTAACCTCTGCCATCAGACATTAGTGTGATTAGCACATCCACATGTGTTTCTGCTCTGCCTTTGCTTTAGGTATGTCTGGGTTCCACGTATATCTGCTGAAACAAAAATATTAGATTGTAAGTGGAAGGCCTTTAATGGCAACTTCTCTACATGTCTTTGCAGATTCAAAAACCACATACCTGATTTTCAACAGGCATTTTAAATGGCCCTTCTTAGTAACTTGATTAGCATGTCTTAGTTAAATAAATAAATAAATAAATAAATAAATAAATAAATAAATGTTTCCCTGATATGCCAAGCTGACCATCTCTCATATTTGTATTTTGTGTCCCTAATGATCAGATTCTTAAGACAACAGTTCAATCAAAGCAAGTCACTTGGACCATAGATTAAGCCTTATGGAATTCAGTCTTGAACTCTTATTGTTACCTTGTCATAAATTAATAAGCTAAGGTTACTGACAAAACATTTTTGGACATCTGAAGAAGCAAAAATTACATTATCCCATAATAAAATTGGGCTTGGAGAGTGACCATGCTTTGTCCTAAAACAGATTTTAGAGAAGTCATTACCCAAGTAATTATTCTGTCTAAAAGACTTATAAAGTCTGTGAAATATGACAGAAAGGGAAAGCAAATGACAAAAGGCCACAGCCTTATAGGCTGATATCTTTTTGAAGCTTTCAGTCCTCAACAATGAGTATTAATGTAGAAGAGCATGATTCCAGACAGATGAAAGTGACTTATAAGTATCTTAAATCAATAAACAATAAAGCAATGTTTATTAAGTATGTAATGTACTGAGCATTAAATATTTTTTTTATTTTCACAAAATCCTCCCTCCACCTGTTTTTTAGATGCATAAACAGAGGAACAAAAGGCTCAGTAATTTTCCCAAGGTCACAAATCTCCAAGTAAAGAAGCTAATGTTTAACTGCAGGAGAATGACACCAAGGTCTTAATGTATTCTTAGCCACCATCCTCCCAAACTTAAATATATAAAGAAAACTCTTCAGAGGATAACATCTTTGAATAGTTTTCCATCCATTGTAATGATCTTGTGAGTCTAAAAACTGACTCTAGACATAACAATATCCTTATATATGCCCACAACATTGTGATTAGTCTCAACATAGCCACTATTCAAAGAGTGAGTATTAAATTGGGTATTACATGATTATCTACACATAACAATTTTAGACAAATATTTTATACAGAAGCAATCCTAATCTTTTTTACAATAGTATTGTATTATTTAATTAAAATTTAATTGTTTAGTACTTTGTTTCAAGATAACTTTGCATGCCACACTTTCCGAAATACTTTCATGTAAAATACATATTATATTTGGGCTATATACTTAATCTTTCAAGTATGTTTGAATATTCTATATTGTCTAACTTATATAAGGGATCATATTTTCTACGGCTAGTTTGGTTTTGTAATAAAAATAAATCTCACTTATTTGCACATAATACTTTACAAGACATGAGTAGGATAGAAACACATTTTGTGTTACTATAGTAACAAAATGGGGGGAAAAGGACAAGGAAGAAGACTGAATATCTTTATTCATTCTAAGGGCAATAGTCTCTTATTGGTGACAGAGATCCTGCCAGGCCTAAAGTTATGCACTTTAGAAAAACCATGGGTTCTTTGGTATTAAATACTAAAAGTGAGGGCATGACTCCAATATGAAAACACAAAAGCAAATGGACTCTACCAATACTAATTCACCCCTAAGCTGATACCGCTCTCAAAAAAAAAAAAAAAAAAGATGGTTCCCAATAGCATCTCTCAACCAGCATTATATTTATTTAAATTAAGTAAAGCTTTTCAAAAACTGGTAGAAAACTATTGCCATCCTCTAAGTTCATGAAATTTTGTCTAAGCAAATAGATGATACAGATGTGAATGTGGGAGTACGGACCTAAGGACACTGAAGGTGAGCATGGTAGAGACCAAGCCTTGAATGAACTTCAGAACAGAACCAGGTAGTAATTTCACAGATGCAAAAATATTATGTTGTATTTCTGTAATCCTAAACCAGTAATCCTTCTTATCCTTTAACGTTGCAAAGAATTAGCGGCCAAGGTCACACACTGCATATTCCCCACTTCAAAGAAAAGTACCATGTACAAATGTCTCTTCAAATTTATCACAAATGATTTTCTCAGGCCTTTCCAAGAAAGAAAAGCAGAATAGATTTAATTGTATAGGCAATTTTAGGGGTTAGTGATTTCACCTCTATGGACCTCAATTACCTCAGTGGTACATGGCCTGCATCATGTTAGCAAAGCGAAGAAAATTCATTGAGAAAAATTCTGCAAACGTAACATTCCTTCTCAAAGACTGAATTAATGTTTTTGATGACACCTGCAAAGCCCTTGTCTGTCTCTGCAGCCTTGATGAAGGCACAATAGCTCTCTAGGTCATATCTGTAAATCAGGTAGGAAAAAATACAAGTACTAACAGTGCTTCCAGGGATTCTAGAAAAAAAGAGGTTTAAATTAAAAATAATAGAGGGGCAGAAATGGAGAGGGAAAGACAAAAGCAGAATAATGTATTTGGTGACTTTAAAATGAATTATTCATGAAAATAATTGTTTTAAATAAAACTGTATGTAGGAAGATAGAGAAGAAAAGGATGAAACATATTTTAAGTATTTTACATTTTTTTATTTCTTTGAAATTTTCATACATGCATATGGTGTATTTTAATATGTAAAGTTTTAAGGAAAGTAATTTTGACTTCTATATTTATTGCATTATAGAGTGAATGCAAAGCAAAAACTTTACTCTCAATAATGACTTTCTAAAGCTTTGGATAAGAACAGCTGTGAATGTTAATGTGAGAATGTATTTCTTAAGTAATTCCACAAGGGTAATAGATCATTGCTGTACATAACATGTAGAAATAAGTGTTGAGGAAAGTGGCTAGGAATTCATGGTTTACATAAGATTCAGATGCTGCCTATAACCATAACAATACATTTGCCATGAAGTCATTTCCTGCTGTCTAGTGAAATTTCATTTATAGGACTCTACAGGCCTCCAACCAGCAGCTCATGTACTGAAGACCTTTGATTTGTCATCTGAGTTTGCCTTTGTGTTTCACATTGCCAACTTTGACTTCAATTTGTACTCTTTTTTAAAGAGCACAGTAGGTAAGGACTCAGATCTGATAATTCATGGCCACAGCACAAGTAGATGTTGAGTTTTTGCAATGGTAGTCTTGATTTAATACATTTCTGCTGCCTCATGCACATTTAATATTATCTAAGAAGAAGCATAATGTCTCCTTGTTTCATACAATGTAAAGCAAATGGCCACTGAGAAGGTTATGTGTAGGTATAAATGTCCATATTGTGTTAATAAACAGAACAAAAGTTGTAGAGGTTAAAATGCAAATGCCCATTTGTCTGAGAAGTAGTATCAGTTGCCTTTTATATGTCTACTACTTTCCTGTAAGTCTTCATACTCCCTCAACTGACAACCAGACTGTCCAGAGGGAGGTGTAACTCAACGCTCAGATAAAGAAAGCAGATCTTCAGTTAGTCAGCCACGACGTTCAAACTCAAGGGATGCTGATCCTTGCACAGTCAACCAAGGTGATTCAGCCATATTTCATTTGGTGGCAGCCACTTAAATTGTAAGTGGAAAAAATAGTTACCTTCTGAAAGTGACCTTGTGTTGGTGAATCAGCTCCATGATTCTGTGACGGAAGACAAAAACTGTTCCCTCACCTTTAGACCTCAGTGGAAGCTGCAGTATTTCCACCAGGGCAAATGTTATGCTATGCTGCCATAGCCAGCCAGGACCATGTGGCACAATTGTGGTGACCCAACTCAAAAGATGGAATCTAAGAGAACAGGAAACCTGCCAGGGTATATAACTAAGACAGTGTATTAGTCAGGGTTCTCCAGAGTAACAGAACTTATAGAATAAATAAACAAATAAATAAATTTTATATATATGTATGTATGTATGTAAAGGATATTTATTGGAATGACTTACATGTTATAGTCCAGTTAATCCAATAATGGCTGGCTGCGAATAGAAAGTCCAAAAATCCAGTAGTTGCTCAGCTCACAAGGCTGGATGTCTCAGCTTGTTTGCAGTATGTGCTCTAAAGTATATGCAAGTGAAATAATGGATTTGCCAGCAAGGTGAGGGAAAGCAGACAAAGATTTTTAAAACTTCCTTTTTCCAGCAGAAGGTGTGGCCCGCATTAAAGGTGTGTCTTCTCAGCTCAAGATCCAGATCAAAGCTACTTATCTTCCTACCTCAAAGGTCCAGAGTAGAAGTGGATGGACCCACTTCAAACCAAGAACAGATAATCTCTCACAGGTGTCCTCCATATCTGGATTGTAGTTCATTCCAGATGTAGTCAAGTTGACCACTAATAGCAGCCATTGCAGACTTCAAGGGACTGGGAAGAGCATGTTAAACAGGACAAATCTATGAAGAGGGTACAGGAGTGCCTACTCCTAGAGTATCTTATAAGCAGCTTCTCTTGTGGAAAGCCTTCTTTCTCCTTCCCCCTGTTAGAATTCTGAGCATCCTGAAAGGTCAGGACAGAAAGAGGCAGTTCTATTTCCCAGGTGTAACTTCTGACCTAAGGACCAGCCACATTTCCCTGGGTGGCTAACACTCAGAATACCCAGTCCTTGTCTTGGGTCTTCGCTGAAGCAGTTCAGACTCACTGAGAAGTCAGTGTGGACTGTTCACATACCAATCTCCACCCAACCTCCACTGAGATAAATGCCTAAGGAACTGCCCAAAACACTGCTTGCCTGCTTTCTTAAAACAAGTACCATCTCAATCTTCTAATTCTGCAATCATGTGCTAGCTGTAGTATTTTAACAAACTTATGAATATTATGAATCAATTGCAATTTCTAAATAAAAAATCAAATAAGGCAAAGTTACTTTCACACAAAAATCCTGGTTCTTAACAAATATATAGTTGATTTTCCTTAGCAACTGTAACAGTAAATACCATCACCTCACAGTAAAACAAATGAATAAATAAAAATGAAGGAATATGTTTGCAATAAAAGAGAACTGTGCATGCTATGCATCATAAATGCTCAATATTAGTTAAATGCAAATTGGTGGTTCTGTTTATAAATAAAATATTACAGCACTAAGGAAATACCTTGCTTTAAAAGCTGTTGTGTTATGAAATCCAGCAATTATTGTAAACATTTCTAAATTAAAAAAAAGAAGTACCCTTTCTGTTTTTTTCTCTACATCTGTCAGACTGATAACGATCTAGACAGGAATCATTCCTGTTTGACATGAGACACGTTACAGACACAAACATCCAGAGAAAATGCCCCATGTACATAGTTATTTCAAGAGTGACTTGTGGAATAAGGAACCACCCAGAATCACAGACTAGAGTCCTGTTAAACTTCTGCAACTCTTTAGTATTTGTTTATTTATTTATTTATTTATTTATTTTTAATTAATTTATTCTTGTTACATCTCTATGGTTATCCCATCCCTTGTATCCTCCCATTCTCCCCTCCCTCCCATTTTCCCCTTATTCCCCTCCCCTATGACTGTTCCTCAGAGGGATTACCTCCCTCTGTATATGCTCATAGGGTATCAAGTCTCTTCTCAGTGACCTGCTGAGTGCCACTAGGTCTCCCCCGCCAGGGGACATAGTCAAATGTGAGGCATCAGAGTACTTGAGAAAGTCAAATCCCTCTCTCCACTCAAGTGTGGAGACTGTCCTGTCCATGGGCTAGATCAGGGTAGGGGTTTAAATTTTACCGCCTGTATTGTCCTTGGCTAGGGCCTTAGTTTGAGCGGGACCCCATGACCCAAATCTGCCTATCATAATGTTCTACTTGTAGGTTTCTAGAGATGATCATAATGAGTGAGTTAACCCAGAAGCAGAAAGACTCAAATGGGATAAACTCTTCAGTATTTGTAAATCACAAAACCTTAGTAGAAATGAACTCCTCTTATTTTGAACATACATGTCATAAAATGACACCAGTTTTATCTGATAATGCTTCAACTTTAATGTTGAAAAATAATATGAAGATTCAATGTATGTATTTTTAAATTCAATTATTTGTCATAGTTGACTAACTTCACTGGCTTAAAGACACCAACCTTTTATTTTGAATATTCATTCAGTCATGCTCTTCTGCATAGAAGATCAAAGTCAAGGCTGGCATGTCCTCTACTATTCTTTCCCCTTTTGAGTTCTGGCTCCAGACTACTTAATGTGCTCAGTAACTACCCAGCAGCCTCCACCTATTGAAGTGAGATCTTTGCCATCAAATCAAAGCCTGCTTTCCGTTTAATTTCCCTAAGGCCAATGCCTTGGATTAAATCACCTGCTCACGGAGGTAGAGAGTATTTTCAACACAGACCTGCCTAAGACCAAAGCCTCATATTCACACAACAAAACCTTGCAGACAGCAGAGGAATATCTCAGAAAGAGTAAACTTCCAAGCATAGAACAAACTTGCTTCCTTGACTCATAAATTTTGTAGCTGTTCAATTTGGGACATACCTCACTGAATCCTGGGAACATGTTGTACTGGCTAGTTGACATGCAAGAATTATTCTTACAGTTGGCACCCTCACTACTTTCGGCTGTTTATTCCCAAGGAAAGGCAGCTTTACCACAGGCAAATACATTGGTCAAGTCTCTCAGAAGGTAAATACTTTAGAAATCATTAACTTATATCTACACTGGGTGTTAGATTCTAAAACTGAGAACAGTTCTAACTCTTTTTTGTTAACTAGTGCATGTCTACCATACAGCTATCCATAGTAAAATGGCCACCAAATTTAGAACCTACCTGTTGAATGTTCACAATCACACACCACAACTCATAGTACAGTCCACATACACACAATTTTGTGGGCAAGTGTTGTTAGCCCCATTGTCACATTCAACAGTCACACTGCAGCCTCATCTTATTTTTAAATATTTCTTTCCTTTATTTTATGTGAGCCTATGTTCAGGGAGAGTTGCATGTCATAACTCCTATATGGAAGTCAGATGACCACTCTGTCCTGTTTATTCTCTCCTTCCAAATGTGGGTCCTGAGGACCAAACTCCAGTCAATGGACTTTACCCAGTAAAGCTGTCTTGCCATCCCAGAGCTTCCATTTTGAAGAGATTAGAATGAATACTTTCAATGCAAGGATTCCCAAGGGCAAGCAGGCCACCTTTGAGACAATACTTATGCATACATTGACTGCATAGTTAGAAAGACTAAGAAAGATGGAGGTTAGTTTTCAATACCCTCTAACTTTCTATAATGATAGAACTGATATCAGGAGTGAATATCCAGAGCATTTGAGGGGCTTCCTGTACTAGTTTGTATGACCTTCATTGCGACTCTGCTGCTACTGACCATGGCTGACTCCCTCAGTGTTTCTTCATACCATTGCGTGATGCTTTGACAGAGCTCTTTGGTTGGGGCCTAGTAATTGAGAAAGTAGTTTTAAAAGTGTGTCATTTTTACCTCTGTAGTCAGCCTCTCTTAACTGTTAGAGATCTGATCAGTTCTAAAAAAGCTGTGCTTCGGTGAGTTCCAAACCCTTAAATGCCCAAAGGTTTTCATGCCTTTGCTTCCTGTAACTCATTCTGACTTGTGTACCACAAGGAAAGGCAATTTTGCTTTCTAATTTACGTTCTTCCTTCTGCTTCCCTGGACTCTTCCTAAGGGCAAATCAAAGCAGCAAACATTCCCGCTTGTTGCAGGGGACAAGCTGTGCTAGGGCACAGAGGCCCATACTGGCATATGCATCCCCTTAGCACCATGGACTTCAGTCAGAGCAGGCCTCAGTTGGCATGACATGAGAAGGCTGATGTAATATTCAATTTTCCTTAGTTTTGTTTGAAAAATTATTATATAGGAAATAGAGGGCAAATATAAACTTGAAATCTATCCAGAAGGTCCATTCATATCAACCTGTGTAAAAATAATCTCATGTAATATTTATTAAGAGTGGCATTTTTATTAGTAAGAATCAAAATCTTATTGATTGCATAAACTGACTTCACAGCTAAAGTTACGAGATAAGTTTAAAAATGTCCTTTTATAATCTAGAACTTATACCCGAGGCGTTTGTCTGTCTTTTGTTGTTCTTTCTTATTTTTTAATATCTTATTTTACTTTTATTATATTTTTAATCATTTAAAACAATTTTTAAAATAAAAATATAATTTGATCATATTCTTCCCCTACCTGCAAGTACTTCCAGATCCCCTCTGCCTCCCTAACCATCCAACTCTAAGTTCTTTCTGAAAAAAAAAATATCCAATACAAGAACAA
Source organism: Acomys percivali (assembly GCA_907169655.1). Classification (NCBI taxonomy): domain Eukaryota; kingdom Metazoa; phylum Chordata; class Mammalia; order Rodentia; family Muridae; genus Acomys; species Acomys percivali. The sequence goes on along the minus strand of OU015750.1, from coordinate 36,674,616 downwards.
AATCACCCAAAAACAGGAAAACAAAATAAAAGAAACATTTAAAAAAAAAAAAAAAGAAGGAAAAGAAGGAAAAAAGCCCACCAAACTATAAACAAATAAAAGCACAAACAAAAAACTCTGGAATTCGTCAACTACCTCTGAACAAACATACGGCCTGTCCTGGGGAAGTTAATATAGGATCCACTGGAGAAAACTGATTTTTCTCTGCCAGAAGATATAAATGAGTTTAGTTGTAACCTTTACCTTAGAGGCTAGTTTTTAATTCATTCGTTCATTCATTTTGTTAAATATAACAAAATAAAATATAATCAAGTATAAAAGAACTATGAAATCAAAGTTGGACAAAGCAAACCAACAGAAGATAAGATAGAAGAATCAGAGAGCCACTTGTTCCCATACTTGGGAATCCCATAAAATACTAAACTGGAAGCCATAACATCTACACAAGCAGACCCATGCAGGCCCTGTGCACGCTGTTTCAGTCCCTTTAGAGTTTATAAGTGCACTGCTCATGTTGATATAGAGATCCTTTTTTTCTCTTAGTAGTCTTATTACTCCTGGCTCTCATGTTCTTGTTCCTCTTCCATGGAGTTCCCTGTGCTCCATGGGGAGGAATTTGATGGAAGCATCCAATTTATGGCTGAGTGTTCCAGGGTTTCTTGCTTTGTGCATAATCTCTGACTGTGGTCCTCTATATTTGCTCCCATCTGTTGCAGGAAGAAGCATCTCTGTTGATGGTTGAACGGGACACTAATCCATGAGTATAACAAAATATCATTGGGAGTCATTTTATCACTACTATTTTTAAGACCAGTAGTATTTCTCCTAGGTTCTTGAGATATTTAGTCTCTGGTTCATGGTCACCAAAGCAGTATTGGGTATGGTTTCCATCTCATGGAATGAGACTCAAATATAGGTTGGTTTTGATCATAAGCTTTGAGCTACCATGGTGTTATCATATCTTGCATGCAGGAAACCATTGTAAATCAAAGGTGGATAGCCGTCTTTTGAGAGCATGCAGAGTTGCTTCCTACACCAAAGATACCAGAGCATAGGGATGGAGGATCTATGTAGATACCAGCTCAACCTCTCGGTGTTTAATGAATTGTGTAGGTGTTGTCTTCTGCAATGAGGCCTTACTATCAGTTTGTGGAGAATAATCTGTAGTCTTGACAACATCCTAAGTCATTTGGAGAGTCCCATGGGTCTCTTTTGGCCAATGACAAGAAGTAACCCAAATCCAGTACTGAAAGATTTGTCTGGTGATAAGAGATGGAACTCTGTCTTCCCCATTATTTGGCAATTATGTTTAGATCAGCCTCACATATGTATATACTTTAGGAAGTCTCTACTGTATTCTATTTCCTACTACCTGTTAAATATCCATTGATTTTTACTAACTTTCTCTGTATTCCTTCCCACAAGTACCCTCAGTTGATTCTTAGATTCCAGCACCCCCTGCCCGCTCAACCATAATTATACAGTCCATTTCCTTTTCCTAACTAACTAGATCTATCTGTTCCTGCTAGTACCATCATCTGCGGTTTTAGGGATTGTAGCTTGGTGATCACCGACAAAATTTAATCACCACATACAACAAATAAAAATCATATTGCCTTTCTGGGCCAGATATACCTCACTCAGTATGATTTTTTTTCTATTTCCATCCATTCACCTGCACATTTTATGATGCCATTTTTTTAGCTACTGAGTAATACTCCATTGTGTAAATGTGCCACATTTTCTCTGCCCATTCTTCTGTTGAGGGACATCTAACTGGCCTTCTTCTTTGGCACGAATGGTCTATTTCTATTGTGATTCTTACTAACGTAGTAAACAACTTCAATTTCCAACTTTGTATGTCATTAGTTGGAAACAGCTTTTGAAATATTTTATTTAGGGTCATTCTTAGTTCTTGGCTAATAGTAAAATCTGCGTTTAGGAATTTTCCTTTTGTTTCAACTAATATCATAGTGCCTCCTTTCTAGAGCTTTTAAATTGCTCAGACACAAATATAACTTTTTTCTTTTTCATTTTTATTAGATATTTTGTTATTTTTACATGTACCTTTAAATTATTGCGCGTATATACAATAAACTACTTGCAGCAAGAGGAAGCATGGAACAATCAACAATTATATAAGTGTTACATTCTTAGTGCTTTGGCTATTTGTATTTGGCAGCCCTGAAGGAAACAGCTTTCCTATCTTGGTGCATCTAAAATTCTGAATGTAAATCAATATCTATCATATCTCATCTCTATCAACTTAAAACATCTATCTAGACCTAAATAATCTTAGCCCCAGAACAACTAAGCTTAATTGGAAGCTAAACTATCTGGTCTTCAACCCCATCAGAGACTTGAGAAGGAATAAAATTGATTACCTCAGTGTACAAGAAGTGCAGGTTAGCAGCTTTCCAAATGAGAAGATGACGGAGACAGTTTGCTGCCTCAGCAGTCACCCAAAACTCTCTATGACGTTGGAGCATCATCTTTAGCATTCTAACCCAGCATATCTAACAGACATATTTGTGAGGCAGGAACTATTCTGACTCTTATATTAAGGAAGGAAATGGATAGTTCTTGAGTGTGTTCTCATTGTAGAGAGAAGATCCAGTGAAAGCACTGCAGAGTATTGACTGGGACTGTACACGCGTCCTATCAAAATAATTTCACATTTAAAATCCTTTTCACAGTATAATATAAAATCTGGAGGTTGGATGCTATCTCCTTTGTGTGCATTGAACAAAGTTTTAAATAGCTGCTTTTCACAGTATGCAAATATAATTTTGCTTCTGATTTAAGAGGTTCCTTTAATACGTCTGTATGCAGTGTTACTTCCTGCTTTTTAAGGACATTTTGGAAACACTACCTGTATTCTTTAGATTAAATAGACGTTCAAAGAATGTAACTTTCTGCAATTGCAAATGCCTATCCACAGACACTTCCAGAACTACAGTTTAAGAGTTTTGAAATAAAAACAACAAATTAATTCACTAATCATTTCATCATGAATTTTATTATTGGCCTGAGAGTTGTTACTACCCCTCATTAAGGGCCAGGACTAAAGAGCTGCCTTACTACTTTTTCAGTATTTTGCTCAATGACCTGTGCTTATGTAGCTCTATAAAACATTTCAATACCTGTTTGTTAAGTGAATAACTGAACTACTTTAACTTGACCTAATTTCCTGCGTTACCTTCCTCTCTGTTCTGACTGTAATTCTATAAAGGGCACCTTACCAGTGGTCTGAATATGTTTGAGTGCATCTCGATTAACAGCAGTAATTTAAATTTTAATCAATGCTGCTTTGGTTTGGAGCATAGGGAAGTAAAGGTCACAGAACAAGGGTTTGCTACATGTTAATCTTTGCCTATATAATGAATTGAGCCATTAATATTTAAATAGTGCTTCCTATAGTGCATGAAATATGCAGTGAATATAGAGAAATGAATATTTTAAACCATTTCAGGTAAGATTTTTGTCCTCGGGAAATTTTAGTCTGGTATCCTTGCGATTTTGGGGGCATTTTTGTTTGTTTGTTTTTCAAGACAGGGTTTCTCCACGTAGCCTTGGCTGACCTGGACTTGCTTTGTAGATCAGCCTGGACTTGAACTCGCAGAGACCTGCCTGCCTCTGTTTCCTTGAGTGCTGGGAGTACAGGCGTGGCCCAGCTTTAAACTGCTTTACTGTTACTAAGTATTTAATAATTTGGTAGAGGAATTACACACTTGACCATGCTCACCTTGAGTTTGATGGACACCACCATTCTTGAGCTCACTACCGGTGAGTGTATATGACATTGTCAGAAGCCACTATATAAGTGTCATTGCATTTCCACATTGTCAGCATCAGTATGTCACAATGAGTGACAACACTCTTCTCCTGATTTTAGGACTAAGAAGATCTATGATCAGAACCACAGGGAATCAGTGTGATTAAATCCACCAAGAACTAATAAAGGCAGAAAAGAAGCAGCCACAGATATAGGCGCACTTACCTTCTCTGTGGCACAGCCTGCCAAAGATAATTGGTACTAAAGCCAACTTCAATAATAGTTTACCAGGCAAGTGATCCATCCAGTGACTTTCTGTATTAACAAATGCAGCCATTGTTTTCAGTTACACTGAAAAATATCAACTAGATTGTATTTTTTATACCTAGGAAATATGCTATATTTAAATGAAAATGTCCCTTGAAAGCCTCAGGTATTTGAATACTTGGTCCCCTGTTGGTAGAGCGGTTTAGAAGCTAGTTTGTTAGAGGAAGTATGTCACTGCAGCCAGGCTGTGAGATGTCAACGACCCACCATTTCCACGTTGTTCTGCTTCATGCAGGGTTTGAACATGTGAGCTCTTGGCTTCCAGCCATTCATTTGCCTCTTCTTTATGGACTTTCTCCTTCTGGAACAAAATAAAGTCTCTTCTCTAAGTTGTTTTTGATCATGGTGTTTTAAAACAGCAACAGAAAAGCAACTGACACCAAAGGTTCATGGTAATCATTGGCAAACTCTCCAAATATTTTCACTGTAAATTGGAGACATAGTCACCCTTTCTTCTACTTTTTACCCCTCTGCACACTTATACCCCAAGATTGCCAACAATCCAAGGAGCTTTGGCAGAAGTAAAGGCTGTTGGAAATAAGTCACATTCCTCATTATGCAAAATAATCAAACTATTATATGAGACTATCTGAGGTAACCAAGCCAACATATCTGTCAGTTCCACAGGAATTTGTATATAAAATATATATTTGTGTGGACACTGGGTGAAATTCCCTTTTAGCAGATGATCACAGATTGGCATTTTCCAAAGATAACTCGAGCACTGTCTTCCCATCTCCAATTTCATGCCATAAGATCCATTTAATCTGCAATCTGGCTTTTCCAAATGTAACGGTCCTGTGTTCTTCTTCCTATGAATGCAACCATTGTGACTGAAAACATTTTCATTTTTAAGCAAAATCCTTCTGGTGTGTTTCATCATATTGAGCTTGTAAAATTTTAAAGTTCTAGAATAATTTTAATTTTTTTCAGATGTTTTACATTGACTACATAAACAAAAAAATTTTTACTTGATTATATGTATGTAGACTTAGGACCCAATATTACTTATTTTTAAATGGAATGCTTTGGGGAGTTTTAGTGTATGTGGGGGTGCTTGTTTGTGGGTTTTATGGTTTTTGTTTTAGCTTTTTGTCAAGATGTCCTCATACCACCTAAGTTGGCTTCAAACCCAGATGTCCATCCTCAGCCTCCAGAAGGCTAGGATCATAAGTATGCACCACCATTCCTAACTAAAATAATGGGTTGTAAACATTCTGAAAGATAGATTTTCAAACACCAATTCTTTTATTTTTTTTAATTATCATCTCCAGGAGGTTAAAACCAGATGTTTGTGTTGACTCCTTTTTTGTGGTGATGCATTTTCCCCCACATTTTTCAATAATTATGAAAGTAATACACAAAAGTTATTGTTGTTTATTTCTATAGCCTATGGACAGAGCAAAGAATCCTCTGAATATTCACTTCCCAAAGTAAACTAATTAAAAACCCATAAAATGTTAAATATGTATACTGTCATCTCCTTATGGAGTCATCTATAGAATGAAGACAATAAAATATAATCTTGATTTGTAATTATATAGAATGATTTCTACTAAGAATTTTGAAGAGAGTGTGAGTCAATAAATATTTCATACATTTTAGCTTTAATTATAATCTGATACCAAATGTATATATTTCTATAGTCTAGTCTATATAAAATTATAAATTCATACATATATAAATATATCTTTAATAAAAATTGATCATAAATGTTTTAGTTTTGAGACAAGTTTTGAATCCTTTTACATTTGATATGGATATGGTCTATTAAAAATATTAAAATATATATCATTGATTTCCAATAATTGCACCATACCCTAAAGTCCTAATAGTATAATGCATGTGAAAATAAGGTTCTAACTTTTTCTGTGTATGCATGTAAAAATAGGTGTGTATGTGGTGGGAGTCTGTGTGAGAGTCTTTGTATATTGCTAGAGACACAAACCAAGATATTACGCAGGGTTTTTTTATAATTTAGTCTATTATATAAAACTGTAGCAATCACCCTTTTTTAAAATTATGACCAGCATACCATAGATAGCAAAAATAACCTCCTTAAAATATAAAGAAAATTTTATTCAAACACATCAGAATGCTTGTATCTATTATCATTTTGCAAATAATCTCTTGATACTAAATTATTTTACAACATATGAAACTGCTAATGAGATTGCAAATCTTCATGCTGGAGGTAAACACAGATGAAAATAACTTTAGTGAAACCAGTGAACTACAAGAAAATAACTAAATTAAAATTATATGTATTATCAGGATAAGGCCTCCCTGACAATGCATTTTTTCATGATGCCATGCATAGTTCTAATAAAACACAAAGTGCTGAAGTTCAAGTACACAGATTTATCTGTTGACAATGTGGGTAGAGAGTATCACATTGTTTTTGCTAAGAAACTGAGTGAGTCTAAGCACTGTGACTCACAAGCATTGGGTTATGGCAAAGAATCAAGGTCTGTAAAAGCTGGAAAGTCATGGAGATGGATTTGCCCCCCGAGTCTCCTGCAGGAATGCAAACCTGCAAATTATTGGAGATTTCCGATCTCCAGAACTGCAAGTTAATAAATTTATAGTGCTCGAAAACACTAAATTGCCATAATTTGTTTTATCAGCAACAGTAAGAATGCTCTCCCCAGTGAGCAATGCATGTGAGCAAGAATCCCACAGCTCACATCTCTGTAGTAGAGCATGGTAGAAAAGAAAGTGATGGTCTGAAAATATTTTTCTGAATCTACTTAACACTGTAATTATGTTTCCTCTCTTTCCACAATCTTCATTCTTCTTCACTTTTCTACGTGATTTCACATCAGCTTTCATTTCAGTTATTTCTGATGCAATGCTTACAGAACAATGCTTGTGGCCAAGGCAACTTAGAGGAAAAAAAGAGAGTGCATTTGGTATTTCAGGACTTGAGTTCCAGGATGGGAGGAATGGGAGGGCACACATGGTGGCTGGAGCCCGGAACTGACGCTGCATATCTCAAACCACAACCAGAGCAGAGGAAGAGAGCTAACTGGGAATGTCATGTGGCTTTCGAATCGTCAAAGCCTCGCCTCAGAGACACATTCTGCCAGTAAGGCCACATCTCCAAAGCCCTCCTTAAACAGTGCCAAACACTGGGGACCACAAATTCAAATGCCATAGAATCATGTAGGACATTTCTTTCAAACCACCACACTTTGCTTATTTTCTGACATAATGTATTTAATATATATACATACATGTAGATAAATAAAACACTAAACACCTTGTTATTTGAAGCTAGGATTACCAAGGTATGAGTAAACAGAATCTTTTAAACATCATAAAGAAACACAGCACAAGTAGACCAGCAAAAGGACTCAGTGAATTAAGGAACTTGCTACCAAGCCTGATGACTGAGTTCCAGCTTCCAGACCCACATAATAGAAAGAGAGAACTATAAGTTTTCCTGGAACCTCCACATGCATGCTATCACACACACACACACACACACACACACACACACACACACACACACAC
>OU015750.1:36646706-36666988 GCA_907169655.1 Acomys percivali | reverse complement strand
CACACACACACACACACACACACACACACACACACACACACACACACACAAATAAATAAATAAATAAAAATGAATTTAAAAATAAGTCAAAATTATCTAGAGTAAATTTGTTTCTCAAGAGGGCAAAGGGCTAGGACAGAGCTTGTAGCTTGTATTTCTGGAAGGGTTTTGGTGCTTCATAATGAAACTCAGAAGGAAATCTTCTCATATTAAGGACGGATTTGAAAATGCACTTTGTGAAATGGCTTGTCCTGCTGCTCCTGTCGGCACCTCACTTGGTGACCTTGTCTGTTACTCATATAGTTTCTTGGTAGTAGTTACAGCTCTTCATGTTCTCAAGTGAGATAACCTTTTTTTCCTCCTGGGATCTTTTGCTTAGTTGGTTTCCAAAATCCCCCTGGGGTGCTCAGAATATCTTTTTCCTTTTGGTCTTCTGAACAGTACCGAGCTAAGTCGGTGTCTAAAGGGAACAATGAAAATGTCCCATGTAGCTCTTTAATGAATCATAACTGCTGAATAAGTCTCATCCATCATCTTGCAAATATCATTGGGATTAATGCTTCCTGAAGTGTCTTCTGCCCACACTGAAGCTGCTTCTATCAATCACTGCAACTCAATCTCCATGTAATGTATTCCCCAGAGATAAAATTTTATGTGCAAGCAAAATATAATTTTACTTTTCAGTCATCTGAACCTTAAAACATTTTTTCTTTTTTAATGTGCTTATGCATGTCTCCATAAGTGTGTGTGTGTGTGTGTGTGTGTGTGTGTGTGTGTGTGTGTGTGACTTAAACAATGGAGATCCAAGGTTGATAACAGGAATCTTCCTGGATTTATTTAATTTATTTAATTCCTTATTTAATTCACGGTCTCTCAGTCAAAACTAGAGTTCACCAGCATTGCTGGTCATACTAGGTAGTTTACTTTGGATATTCCTGTCTTTGCCTACCAAGGGTGGGACTGCAGGTGGGTGGGTATACATGCCCTTCTATCCTTCACTTGGGCTTTAGGGATATGAACCCCAGTCTTCTTGCTTGCTGGACAGTGTTTTATGCTCTGAATTATCTCCCTATCCCCTCACTTGAACTACAATGTCATAAAAAGATAAACTCCTGGAAGATTTTTACTAGGTATTAGCTCCCATTGTCTAATGGTGGCATTCGGTGAATCAAGAGCTTCAAAAATGCTGTGTACTCACTCAGTACCTTAGTGGTCTGAAGTCTGGAAGTAGTGTTCATGGTTCCTTGCTTGGGGTTCTACAAGGTAGAAAGCCACATGTCACTGTAGAGCTGCAGTTCTCATCTGGGCTTGGCTGCTCTGACAAGGACATTGGTTGCCCGTGGGTATCATTTCCTGTGGTTGTAGATTAGAGTCTCCACCATCTCTCTCACACTCCATTAAGTACCATATTTAGTTTTTGGAACTTGCCTTTTCATTCAGAAGCTCTCATGCTGATGTCTGATTTCTCCCAAACCAGTGAGTGTACATTTGATTTTCTACCCTGTACCAGTCGGCAAGATGTTTCCACTTTTAAAAGTTTTAACTAGATTAAATAGTTTTAAATAATGGACCTCTGATGTTCTTTCATTATTGTTGCTACTGTCTCCTTATTGCTTGTTTTCAGAAAGACTTACCCTGAATAGCCCAGATGGATCTTGAGCTTCATATCTTATTGCCTCAGACTCCAAAACGTTTAGATTACAGTTGTGAGCCACCACACCCACTTGATATTCTCTTCTGCTTCAAGTCAACTCCAGCATATAGCTGAAAATAATCATAGAAATCTGAATTCTACCATAGTCCCAGTTTTGACAGTATACTATATGTGAATACTGAGAAGATATGAAGGGCACTGTAGAATTCTATCTGGAAAATATTTTGAATTTCTAATGAGAGAAACACATAATTATACCAATTATTTTTCATTATTTTTTAATATATTTTATTAATTTATTTATATTACATCTCAATTGGGAATAGGGCTTCCTTAAGACCCAGCTATTCCACTCCTTGAAATATACCCAGAAGATGCTCCAGCACACAAGAACATTTGCTCAACCATGTTCATAGCAGCCTTATTTTAATAGCCAGAACATGGAAACAGCCTGAGTGTCCCTCAGAAGAAGAATGGATAAAGAACTGTGGTACATTTACACTATGGAATACTACTCAGCTATTAAAAACAAAGAATTCCCGAAATTTGGGGACAAATGGATTGAACTAGAAATGATCATAATGAGTGAGTTAACCCAGAAGCAGAAAGAGTCAAATGGTATATACTCACTTATATCTGGACACTAGCCCAAAGGGGCATGTCCCATGAATGTCTTTATTTTCCATTATTTTTTAAGTCAGCCCTTTGTTTTCCAAAACACTCCTTTCTTTGAAATGTAATAGTCTTTTTTAAAGCCTTCTAAAACACCTAAGAATTATTTGTTAATTTTTTAAAAGCCTAAATAAATTAGGGAAATGAGTTGGGTACTAAGAACCAGCAGATGTGAGCTAGTATCTGGTTTCTACTTTGAAAATGATAGTCCACTCTGGCAAACTAGCAAAGGAGATAGGGAGCCCTTACAGTTGGTTTCCTCTGTAAAATGGCTGCAGTAATTCCTTCCCTCAGAAGACCGGGCAGCTAGAATGATCTAATAGCAATTGCTGTCAAAGTCCTCTATCCTGACTTCCTTTCCTCTCTTGATTCTACTTGGATTTTATTTAAATGCAAGCACCTCTAACACAAAAGAGACCAGAATTTACCTTATTAGAAAAAGAAACAATCACCTATTCACCAATACACCCTTCTCAGTGGTCTGTAGTCGTCTCACAATTTATTTCTGTGGCCAGCCACTTGCTTTGCAAAGAAATGCTGGTTTTAGCTGTTGTTCTCTTAAGTGCTTATTATAGAAATCACATGGGCCAGCACATTGATCAGTAGAATAATAAATTACATACTTAGGGTACTAGCACCAAACTTGGTGCACTTTAAAAATTGATTATAAGAAGAGATTTATTTTTACTGTTTTGTGCAAGCAATTAATGTGATCTACTTTCCCGTTTCACGGTTTTAAGATTCTTCTGCATCTCATACAATATTTTTAGCTGGCTTTCTTTTGATACTAACTGTATCTTCAGTGACCCAATTTTGTTTGCTTCCTCTTTTTTTTTTAAATGATGTCAAATGCTTATCATTTTAATTAATTAATTTCTTAGAAAACATTACAGGTGTTCCTCACATTATTTTTGGCTTTTTACTTCCCACTGATTTTAAACTCTCATTAGGTTCATTACCAGCTTTGGTTATTTCTTCGCCTCAGTTTTTGTTGGTTTTGGTTTGTTTTCTCTTCATTCAGTTGTACTAGCATTGCCAGTCAATCATGCAAAATTTATGGTCAACTTATTTTCTTGGAAATACATTGCGATGCTTTTAAAATAGTTCAGGATTTCCCAACAGGGATGGTAATGGGCCATTTCTGAATAATTTAAATCATGTCAGTTGTGTAATTTTCTTCCTCTCCTTTCTGTTCTGAGTGGCCCCATTCTGGTGGATGGCTTCTGAGTTCCCCTCACTTTCATTAGAATGTTAAATACGATCATGGAAAATTGCTGCCTGGTAATTTGCTATTTGTCTGAACGTTTCACTGAACTAAAACTTTGTCTTGAAGTTCTAATGGAGTTTTAATCTCGGAAAGTCATTTATCAAGTCTAAAATACTGATAGTAGCAGTCTATTCAGGTTTCTACAAAGTCTTCATGACAGAGGTGGTGATGCATCATTATTATTGAGCATAACTTGGCTTGCTAATCATTTTTGGCTTTAATAACATACTCATCTAAGTGACTCTCATTACCATAATATGTTTCCTTATATTTATTCTTAAATATGTCATAATTGCCTACTAACATTTTATTTATTCTACTTTTCTGATAAAATTTTTATCCTAAGTGAATCAAGATAAAATCATTTAAGCATTAAAACTTGTGCTTTAAGTAATATTCATGAAAACTTAACGTTTAAGTATATGGATAAGTTCAGGGGAAGCAAAATATAGCTCAAGGAGAACACTAGAAAAGATGAACAGAGGGAATAGTTGTTAGTAGGATTAAAACACAGTCATGTGCTGAGCAGTGTGCAAACAGTGAACCTTTGTGAAAGATACAGCTAGCCCATGGTCACACCATAAGGTGGAAATCTGGGAAATAAGCAGCATGACACCATTTTCCTCCTCCCTCCCTCCAGTTTCTTTCTTTCAACCACCACTGCCTACAAATCAAAGGGAACCGGTGGGGTGGGTGGAGTTATGCTCTAAGGCACGTTGTGTCCATTATCAGCAGGAAGACAAGATGGCAAGTCAGCGCATAAGGACAAACTGACGACAGAAAGCAGAATTGCACTAGCACTGCATCTCAGTTCCTTTTGTAACATTGCTGCTTACGAACAGCTTATGTATGACACCAATGAACTAATTTTCCTCAAGCTGGGCTCCAAAAAAAAAAAAAAAAAAAAAACTCAATATCGACACAGTTTGCCAAACATTCCATATCTTCTTGACTTCTTAAATGTGTTTGGAAATATTCATGCATTAAGATATAATTTGATTTCATCTTACTGGGAAATCTTGCACAAAACTCATGGGATGAAATGTCATACCTTCTCAAGAACAGTTCCAACAATCAGATATTTTAAAAACCAGCAATGAACATGATGTGATCTCACATGCCTGTAACCCAAGCACCCAGACCATTAATGCAGGAAGATCACCAAGTTCAAGGTCAGGCTAGACTATATACTCAGGCTCTGCCCCAGAAATAAATAGAAAAGGAGGAAAGGAAAGGAGGAAGGAGGGGAGGAGATGGAAGGGGAAGGCAGTGGAGAGGAGAAGAATGGAGGGGAAGGTAGAGGAGAGAATATTAATGAAATCAAATTCAGTCAAAGTTTCAATATGAATATGATCAAAATACATTATATGAAATTATCAAAGACTTAATGAAAAAAAAGTAGTTACAAGAATTTCTTGTCAAGCCAGGCATGGTAGCACATGCCTTTAATCCCAGCACTCAGGAGGCAGAGGTAGGTAGATATATGAATTCAAGGCCAGCCTGGGCAGAGAAACCTTGTCTCAGAATGAAAAAAATAAAATAGTGTTTCACCTAAAATTCTGGGACAAGACCTCCCCGTGTCTTCCTAGTGTTGTTATTAGATGACTGAATTCTATCAGTGTTTTTATAAACACCGATACTATAACATTATATGTGTTCTTTGTTTCTAATGCTTTACAGTGACAGGAAGAAAAAGGAATGTGGGAAATTAATCCCTTTCATCTTAAATCTTTAATCTCTCTCTTTTCAAATATAAGACATTATAGGTCAGCCTTGCTATGAAAGATAGTATCAATTACAGTCTCACCAGTGAGTTCATTCTTATGTTTTTTTTTTTTCAGTTCTTTACCATTGGGGATATAATAAAATTCTCCAATGGCATCAAAAAGTCTCTCAAAATAGCTTCCCTAAGTGCCTAAAATCTCCACCTTTAGTAATTTCTTTTCATAGAGTTTTATTTCCAGAAAGTTCTTACTACATGAGTTTCGATTACGTTAAGAAAAGCACACATTGACACACTCCCAAAGGTGAGATGTACTCCTTTATCTGACTGGACACTAGGCATTCTTTGTCTTCTTAAGTCAGCTATTATTCAAGCAGTGTTGGATGAATAAACAGACTGGTTCATTTGTAGAGAGGAAAAGACTCGGGCTAAGTTGAGAAGTACCATGAAGGTCTAGAAAGGCAACTTGAAGCAGAAAAATGGCAGGGCAGGTAACTCGATGTGTAAGCAGTCAGAAGTACATAAGAGCAATATGTATATTGCATGCACTTCTCCTCTTATCTCTTATCCAATGAGTCCTGCCTTTTTGCTAATGATTTGCTTGCAAGAAAACACACAACTATTCTTTGGTGCTTCTCTTTTGATGTTAACATACATTTTCACTGTACAAAGGTGACACTATAATCTTCTTAATAGATGCTGGATAATTCAATTGTCATGATATCACTCCATGAAGTTTGTGGTAATACCATTTCCAGTTATAAGTGAGGATAAACTTACAGAGCAATTAATTAACTTATGCCAGGATTAAACATCGATAAGGGTCAGACCCACAAGTTAACCTCTGAAGAGCTGACATAGAAACTTCAGCTTATCATCTACACTATAACCTCCAGGGATGTGGGAAATGCACCCTGTCACTTAGAAAAACCAATCACATCACACTCATCCTATACCTTGTCCATAGTTTCCCTGAGCAGCAAGACCACAGGAGTCACTCTCCTGTCGATTTAAAAAATAGCAAGCTGTATAATAAATCCAGAAATAGGTTAAACATGAAACACCACTAAATGTGGTCCCCTTCTTCTGCTGCCTCTGGAAAAACATATCCAAGCCAAGATAAAGCATCACAAAGTAACCTCAACCATGAGTCATCTGCTGCAGGCACATGCTTCATAAGTCCTTAGGGAACAGAGAACATCTGTAGCAGCCACATGCCCCAAGGCTGGTGTCACAGTTCCAAGGAGATGGAGTGTTTCCCAACAAAGTTGGTCATGAAAACACGCGTTACATAAATAGACTCTGTAATCACAATTTCCTCAAGTCTGTTTATGTTCCTGCTACTGTTCGGTAAAAACACCATGGGCATAATAAAGTAAAACTTAAGTTCTAACTTACTGTGATTAAGGAAGATGGGCTATTTTATTGGCTTATTTAAAAACATGAGAAGGCCAAGGTATCAAGTAAAATAATTATTAAAATTTCGATTTCACTTTTTTCCTCCTTTTGTTATATTTGTCCCTATCATATTTAAGGAATCCAAAGTGGTCTTCACTCTCAAGACTCTGAGTGGATATTACAAGTGGATACTAGCCCAACATAGATGGTCTCTGAGAGACTCTACCCAGCAAGCAATCAGGACAGATACTGAAACTCACAGCTGAATTCTAGGCTAAGAGCTGCAAGTTGTATGGAAGAGTTGGAGGATGGCGGGGGGGGGGGGAGAAATGTCAGGAACTCCATATGGACACTATGAAGGCTGGTAGATTTAGACTCAGGGGGGCATGCAGCATTTGATGCACCAACCTAGGACATCACAAACAGAGAACCTAGACACCCCTGTTTAGATGTAGCCAATGGACAGCTCATCCTCTACATGGTGAAAGGAGGCAGCAGGGGGACTGCCTCTGACAGGAATTCTGTTGCCCAAGATTTGATTACAGAGACCCTGTGGGAACACAGAGGAAGGGAATGCAGGATATGCAGATGACATCTGATAGGCTGTGGTGAGATGGTGTGGGAGGAGGACCCCACCTGTCAGAGGTCCAGGGGTGGTGGTGGGGAATAGGACTGAAAAGGGAAGGAACGTGGTAACAGGAAGATAAGAGTGAAGAAGTTACAAATGGGATGTAATGTGAAGAAATTATAATTTAAAAAATAAATTGAAAAACAAACAGAAAATAAAATAAAATAAAAGTATATTTCTGTGTGCATTAGGGAACAATTCACAAAGACAGCAAAAATCTGAGAACTAAACTAGGGCCTCATCAGTACAAAGTTAAGGACACCTACATCAGACATTAGCTGATGAAAGGACTGTCCTCTACTAAGTCATCATCCTCATTCTAATAGTTCTCTGATGCAACTGCTCATCCAAAGTTAAGAGGATTAACTTGGTGAGTTCATATCTGAAATTCCTTCCAAACGAATGTCTTCAGTGTACAGAGAACCTTTGGAGAATGTGCTTCTACTTTTTTTTTTTTTTTTTTTGAACTGAAAAAATTACTTTGTCATGACAATAGGATTCCTTTATCTCTTGCTTCCTATATGCCAAGCTTCTTGCTAAGTGTTTTAAAATGTGTTATCTCATTTTGCCTTGCCAACGGCGCTGCAGCATAGCCCACTCTCTCTTTTGCCCACCATACACATGTAGTTCTTGGAGACATTTATTAGGAAACCTGTGTAAGGTTCCCTCACTAAACGACAAGAGTCAGATAAGTGGTGGTTCTCCAGAACTACAATGTCGAGAATAATACAACCTTGTCATTTTGAGTACTTAAAATAGGTTAATCACACATAATTAAATATAAATTATTTATACTGATACATGAGACATTTACCATATTATCACAAACAGAGCATGAATATCATATTCAAGTTTATATAAATTAGACTAATTTTCCATTTTTAAAAACTCTACAGATAACGGACAGATGAAAGTCTGAAAGGACAGTTGCAGCTCCATGTTGCCCCATTAGAGACGCAGACTATCTAAATTTGTTCATGATTGCAACCATTTAATTATGTTGGGAAGCAAATGCATTTATCATATTAAGGTTATTTTTTTAATCTAAGGTACAATTAAATGCATTGATTTTTGAGTGTGTTTTTATAAAGCATTTTTATTAAGCCACATGAGTTCCTCCTGTTCATTTTCAGCATGCTTTTAATAACTATATGATTTCCTCCTGTTTGTTTTCAGCACGCACATTTAAAGTTAGCAAGGTGATTGGGAAAGTAAGAAAAATGGCCACTATTCTACTGATAGCCTTCATACCTTCCATAGCAGTCAAGTTAGACCCAATCCATCAGACCAAACAGACTGTATTTGCTCACTTGAACGGACTGTTTCATTTATTTTGTTGATATGATGTTGAGTGAGAGTTATTTAATAGTCTTTCTAAATGTACCTCTGTCTCTTCAATCAAATATATAGCTCCTACATCTTTGAACTTATGTTTTCTCTGTGGCATCACTAATAGCTACAGCAGCCTGTGTCTAGGTTCTCTGTACAATGGAGTGCTTTTTCATAAGATACTCCCATTCTCAGAACAACTTGTCACATCCTTAACACCCATAGACTAAATTCCCAAAGCATCTTCTACTTCTACTACCTTCATCAATCTTTTCCACTTAATAAAGTGTATTCTAGTGTTCAGCTAGCCAGAGTTAATAAACATGATACCCCTCACCCATGCTTCTGTAAGCAAATTTAATTAAGCTCACAACATAAAGATGTGAAAGTAAAAAGTGGGGTTGACTGTGATCAATGTACTTGCTATAGAATGTCAAAAAACCTACATGTCTTTATTGCACTAATATCCTAAAGCCCTTATTTTTCTAGTCAATTCACACAGGGTGTTCACATTATCAACCAGTGCCATTACAATGCACCCTAGCTTAATTTGCTTTAGCCATACTGGCCACCTCCTTGTCTTCTTCAGGTTGGGGCTGCTGTATGTTATGCATGCTATTGAAACAAAATTGCACAGATCTATACCTATATCACAGGGTCTTCCACCTCATGCTTAAATCTGTCAGTTTGGGTTTGTAAATAGTTACACCTTACTATGTACACTGATACTCTCCTGTGCCGAAGGCACCCCTGGCTCTCTCCCTCTTAGTAGGAGATTCACTGAATTATAATTCTACTTATAATCTTATTTTGTTCATTGAGAATAGAGTCCCAAGGTCCTTGTTTGGTTCATCAGGCCCCCCTGGGCCCAGATCTGTTAACTCTGTTCATCTTCTTGTGGTTCTTTTGTACCCTCTGGGTCCTTCTATCCAGAAGACTCCCTTGCCTCTGCCCAAAGCTTGGCTGTGAGACTAAGCTTCTGCTTTGATCCCACACTGGGTGGAGTCTTTCAGAGGACTTCTATGGTAGGCTCCCATCCTGTTCCCTCTCTTCAGCAGCTTGCAGTGTGTATTCTATTTGTCCTTCTGAATGAGAATTAAGCATCCTTCCTAGAGTCCTCCCTGTTACTTAGCTTCTTTATATCTGTGGATTGTAATATGGTTACCTTGTATGATATGGCTAATATCCACTTATAAGTGAGTATATGACATAAGTGTCCTTCTGGGTCTGGGTTGCTTCACTCAGGATGCTCTATTTTCCTGCAAATGTCATTATGTCCTTGTTTTTGATAGCTGAATAGTAAGTATTCCATCCATGAGGAGTTGGAAGAGAGGGCTAGGATTAGGATGTAAAGTGAATAAATTTTAAAAAGTGAAAAAGAAATAAAGCAAAAGAATTAGGAAAAAAAGAAAATAGAGTCATATGACAGTTTTAGTATGTAAATTCTTCAGGGGCACAGTTGAGTCCATAGAAGAGCCTCCATCTATAATTTTTCTTCTTACAGATCACTTGTTCCCTTACTTCTTTACTGAGATGTGCTTTCTTCAGTAAGGCTTCTCAAAGCAAGTTAAAAGCCGTAATTTTCTCCTGCCCATAGTCTTCGCTGTCTGATTTTTTTTTTTTCTGTCTTGATCAGACATTCTTCTCACTCTGCTGAGAAAGAATCCAGAACACGGGAAAGCTCAATAATGTGGCAGGTTTAGAACCCAGATATCTGGTTTTCATGAACTTCAAACCTTAATTTTTTTTAATGCTACAGGCTATTGCCCACCATGGGCACAAACGCTCCACTGTGTTCCTCACAAGTTCCCTCGTGTGGACAGTTTTATGTGGACTATCTCACCTCCAGGGAGAAGGAATTGGATCAATTTTCAACTCAACAAATATGAATGGCACTCCCATGATGTGCGGGGACTTACAGGTGTAGGTTGCTGACATGCTATGTCTGGAAGTGTCCACCATATAAGATTCCAGGACACTTCACTGATCTATTATTTTGTAACTGTTATGACAAATTCTGGAATGCACCATAGGTAGGAATGAACAGTCTGTTGGTATAGACAAGGCCAAATGATGTCTCATAAACTCTCCAATCAGTAATATCTTATAGTTCTGATCTATACTTCTTCACATGACCTTTCCTCTGCCTCACAACTAGTCGAGTGGGAACATTGATATTGGGAAATAGTAAAAATGGATTTGTGGATGTCTACAATGTTTTTAATACAAACTCAAAGTAATTGTTCTTATAGAGGCTCCATGAAGGTTAATAGGTTGCTGCTTACCTTTACTCCCATTTTTAAATTCCTCTGGAACTGGTAATCAATTATATCATTCTAAGATGAATGAAAAATCAGTGATTTTTCACAAGTCTCCTCATTGATATATGTAAGCTTATACTCTTTTGCCTTTGAGGCCAGGAGAGAGCAGTGAAAAACTAAAGACATACTGAAAGAAAAAGGAGTATTACATAAGAAATCCAAGTATCAACTTGATTTGTTTTTCATGTTGCTTCCAACTAGATCTACTGTCAGTCATCAGTGACCAGTAACTTTCTGATTATATTGGATAAACATTCCCTTTGATTTTCTAACATGCCTTTCTATTAAAAATGAATAGCACTGCCTCTTAGATGAAGCGTTTATTTTTTTATCCCATGGAGATTGCTGTTTTATTTTTACTGTAGGACCAGCCTTTAATGATTTCTTTTTTAATCTTCAAAGGCCTTCCAATCTACTAGAGAGAAAAGAATGAAAGTTCCCAAGTATTTACTAAATTGATCAGTTAAGAAAAAAATATTCTTTATTTGGTGCCCCAAAGATTAAGTAAACATTATGGTTCTATCTCTAAAAATCATAGAAGGTTAGAGAAAAATGCTTACAGAGTTTGAGTGGTGATCTTGCTGTATTAGTCAGGGTTTTCTAGAGTAACAAAACTAATGGAATACATAAACACACACACATGTACACACATACAGATATGTATGTATATATGTATATATGCATATATGTATATTTATGCCTGCATATGTGTATGTATATATATATAATTTAAGAGATTGGCTTTCAGGTAATGATCCAGTGACATCCACTAATAGCTATCTACCAATGAAAATTCCATGAGGCTGGATGTCTCAGCTGGTCTTCAGTATACAGAATAGCAAAGAAGGGGACTCCAATGCCAGGGAAGAAATGGACTTCCAGACTAAGCAGACAAAGAGCAAAAGATTCCTTTTTCAGTGCCTTTTATATATGCTGTCACCAGATGGAGTGGCCTAGAATAAAGGTGGACTTTAGCATTTCTTTTATTTATTTATTTATTTATTTATTTATTTATTTATTTATTCGCTTTACATCCTGGTCATAACCCCATCCCTCCTCACCTCCCAGTCCCACCCTCCCTCCCTCTCCTCCATACCCCTTCCCATTCCTCAGAAAAAGGGGGCTTCATTTCCCATCCACCCTAGCTCATCACGTCTTACCAGGACTGAGTGTGTCCTCTTCTCCTGTGGCCTGGTAAGGCAGTTCCACAAGGGGGAAGTAATTTAAAAGCTAGCAAGACAGTCCATGTCAAAAAGAGTCCCCGCTCGCCTTAATAGTGTACCCACATGAAATTTGAGCTGCCCATCAACTACATCTTTGTAGAGAGCCTAGGTCAAGCCCATGCAAGATCCTTGAATGGTGCATCAATCTCAGGAAGCCCTTCTGGGCCCCTGCTGGTTGGCTCTGTTGTTCTTCTTGTGAAATTCTTGTCACCTCCAGATCTTTTTCTCCTTCCCCCAACTTTTCCATTAGACTCCCCTATGTACTGCTATGAGTCTCAGCATCTGTTTTGAAGTGCTGTTGAATGGAGCCTCTCAGAGAACATGTCTGCTTTACTCTTGTCTGCAAGCATAGCAGAGTATCCTTAATATTGTCACTAGTTGGTTCTCTTCCATGGAGTGGGTTTTGGGTTGGGTCAGGCATTCATTGGGCTTTCCCTCAATCTCTGCTATATCGGTTCTATCTTTATCCCTACATATCTCGTAGATAGGGTGAATTTGAGTCAAAGTTTTTGTGGGTGGAGATCTTTCCATTTCAAAACATTCAGATTATAAAGGTGGATCTAAAGGATCTTTCCACTTCAAATGCCTTAAGAAAACTTCAAATGTGGCAAACAAGCCACTGGGCAAAATCTCCTTGTTTCTGCCACAAACAAAATTCTGCCTAAAAATAGGCAAGCTTGGATGCAGACAGTGTCAATGGCCAAACACTGCCAAGACAGGATAAGCAATTCCTCAATAGTTCCTGCTTCACAATTATGTCTGTCAGATATATTGGGCCAGAAGGTTGAAGATGATGCTCCAACGTTATAGAAAGTTATGGGTGACTGTTCATGCAGCAAACTGTCTCTGTCATCTTCTCATTTGGAAACTGCTAACCTGCACTTCCTGTCTACTCAGATAATAATTTCATTCCTTCCCAAGTTTCTGATGGGGTTAAAGACCAGATAGTTTAGTTTTACAATGAAGCTTAGTTGTTTAGGAGTTAAGATGTTTTTGTGTCTAGTTAAAGGTTTTAAGTTGATAGATATAAGATGTGATAGATATTGATTTACATTCAGTCCTGTTGCATTGGGGCCACTGTTTAGGTTACTGTCCAGAATTTTAGACTCACCAAGATAAGAAAGATGTTTTCCTCAAGGTCGCCAAATACAAATAGCCAAAACACTATGAATGTAACATTTATATAATTCCTGATTATTCATGGTTCTTCTTCCTGTAGGTAGTTTAGTGTGTGTGTGTGTGTGTGTGTGTGTGTGTGTCTGTGTGTGCATGTGTGTGTGTGTATAATATATATATATATATATATATATATATATAATAAAAATAAAAATCTCTCACAGATTCATCCAGATGTTTAGGTTTTAGTTAATTCCAGATGTAGTCAAGTTGACAATTAAGCATAGTCATCACACTTGCTTCCTGAAGACCTTGCAACAATGGGAAAATATATAGCTTATGTTATTGAATTTTACTTTTGTCAAATATTTTTCTAAGTACTCTGTGTGTGCACAGGAAGTGTCCTATTCTGTAAAGCTTGCCTATGATAGAAATGTTCCTTATTTTGTTTGTCTCCACCCCATGAACTTTATTCACTGAGGATAATTGGCTGCCTTTTGAATGATGAGTTCGCAGGATCATTCTTTTTTGAATCATTTGCAACCACTGGACTCTGCTGACTTTCTATTGTGAAAACAGATCTAAAGATACATCTTCTGCCCTGCATTACGCAATCAGCAGTGTGCCTTGACTATCTACCTTTCCCTGGCTCCCAATATGCTGGTTTCTATTTGCTCCTGTCAGGGTGAGCAGAATAGTGTATGCCTGGCTGGTTTGTTGGATTTCTGTGGAGTTAGCAGGCACTGAGAGTTGACACTGCCTCACCCAGACAGATGAATGGGCTCTTCAGGGGATATGCTGACCTTACCTCCACTTAGCTGTCTTTTCTGGCATGCTTTCCTCACTATTCAAAAGGTCCTTTTCATCACAGTGTTTTGCTTCTCCTTCTTCCTCTGGAGTCCCCTCATTCCTAAATATGTGAAGTTCTCAGTCTGATCCATGGGTCCAGGAGAATGGCCATCACCAGATCACTGTTCCACCCCAGCTACTCAGCAGACACATGCATGGCTTTGTGGGAGAAGAGGTTGTAATTCTATCACTGCAGCACTGGGACCCCATGCTCACAACCCCCGCCTACTGTGCATTTCATTATCTTTCAAACACATGCCCTCTATCTCAATTTTAAGAGGTACATTTTGTTAGGGAGTACATTTCAAGGGTCATTAGCCCTTGAAAGCTTTATACAGGATATTAGACAGAAAATTCCTCAGATGGGATGAAGGGAATCTCCAAGCTACCTTTCTGCAAAGAAATCTCTTCCTCAATCCCTTTCTACCACTCTCCTTCCCATTTCCAAATTGCTTTAGGTCCATGGAATAACAGTTTGGTGGCTTTGTAAATCTTCAGTGTTGGGTAAAGTTTAGTCACAGAATAGTTCTTGACATACTGGCTAGATGTTTTCCAACTTGACAGATACTAGAAATCCCTGGAAAGCCAGAATTCAGTTAAAGAGTTGCCTTCACCATAGTGCCATATAGGGCATTTTCTTGGTTGCTAATTGACAGAAAAGGGCCCAGGTCTCTAGACAGGGTGTCCTGTGTGTTTAAAGAAGAGCTGAAAATGAGCCCTGAAGCAAGCTAGTACACAGCATTCCTCTTGAGTCTCTGTTTTATTCAGTTCCTGCTCCATGTTCCTGCTTGAATTATTCCCTGGTTTCCCTTAGTGATAGACTGTGACATGAGAGTGTAAATGATAAGAAAATATGTCCTTCCGAAGCTGCTTTTGGTCACAGCAATAGAAGTCAAATGAGAATAGGCTTGATCTATTCTGTCATCATATTAACACACTGTAAGGAATTCTATCCTAATACCTTGCTACATGGGTATTAACTCATTTAATTCCAAGAACAAGTTTAGAAAATACAATTTATTTACAGGATACAGGTAAGTAAAATGTGATGTGAGCTGTGCCATTTAATATAGGTGTCTGGAAAGGGTGGAACAAGGTCTCAGAGGCAGACATTCCAGTTACAGAGCTAGCACTCTTCAGCAATAGGGGTTAACATGTTTTGTAAGGTAGTGTATGCAGAGGAAATCAACACCGAGCAAAGCAAAGCTAAGAAAATGTCTTGAGATAGGATTAGACTTTTCTTGGACCTAGGTAATAAAATTACTTAATGTAAACAAATTTTGCATAGAGGTATTCAAAAACAGTGCAATGTGCCTTGTATGTACCTTGTAGAAGTATAAAAATATACCATAACGTTTCTAACAAAAGGTATACCTTTAATGTCTTCTCTAGTTATGGAACCGTGACTAAACTGTGACCAGTTCATCAATTTAGTAAAAACAATTCAAAATAATCTTGTATTGTCACGTGTAATTCCTGCACTCCCATTCACTCTTGAATGCATCCAAGCAGTTTCACGGCCACAATTTATGAAAATATTTTTTACAGGGCTAGATGTTTGTCAGGGTCTCATGATGCGTAACAGCAAGAGCTCAGAGAGCCTTTCTTTGGGAATACCCCTGGCTCTGGAGCCCCGATGCCCTGCAATCTTGGTTTGCCTGCAGCCTCAGGGTGTGTTCCTCCTCCATCTTTATAGGGTCATCTTTGCCTTCCCTCTGAAATGCCTCTGAGATAAGACTGCAGACTTTATCCCTAATTAACCCCATCCATACTTGAAATGTAACACTTCCCCTAATGGCTTCCATATTCATAAATCTGAGTTGTACCAAAGCCTAACCTGAACTGAACTGCAACCCGCCAGCGTTTATCTTCTCAACAACTCAACTAACATTCAGCAAGCAATTTCGCAGTAACCATATTCAAAAATCTATGACTGTACACAATCTTCAAGACCACTTCCTCCCTTTCTCTGTTGGAGTTTAACAAATTGGATGCCATTCTTCTTGCTCAGTACATTGTGGATCCCACTTCAGCACTTTCACCCACACAACCCTAGTATAAACTATGAGACTCATTTGCCACTCCTTGACAGTCTTTCTTTACTGCCTTCTTCACTTTCCATCCTAGCATTTTCAGCAAGCTGTTGTTTGTGTACACACGAGAGTGATAGTTTTAAATCAAGTGAATGCAATATTTTCATGAAATCCCTCAGCACTCTTCTAACTAAGAGGGAAGTCCCAAGTATGCTGTTTTGCATGTTCCTTGGCCTACCCTCCACACCCCACACTTGGTAGTCACCACACTGGTATAGTTGCTCTGACTTCCTTGTTATTCCTGGTGTACACAGGATGCTCTGTGAGTACATATCACAGACATAACATACGTTCACAAAAGTTCATGTAGAAAAAATCATGACCTTCTATTTCATAATACAGCTAAGTGTAAGCCATTGATTCATGAATAAAAGAGTAACTGTTATATTATTCAAATTACCATGCTTTTCTTTACTAATAATAAGAGTTTAAGTTTTTTTTAATTCTGAGAAATTTATTAAAATGAGTATAGCTCCTCTTAAATAGACTTTTCCACTTTGGAAAGGTTTTTCGTTCAGGAAACAAAATATGGAAATGAACCCAAGTCTAACTAATATCAGCACAGCATATTTGCATGCATGACTGTATAAATAATAGATAATGTTATTGTAAATATTCTGCTTCTTAACAAACACTATTAATTTGATTTGAATGCATAATGCATTTGTAAAAATGTCGAGTTTTTTCATGATTTAATGTTATTTAAACATCATTGAATAAGTCTTTTTTCTTCATTGTTAAAATAGTGCTTCAGGTATTATATTTCTGTTCCTTTTACTTTTACCATCCCATTTAGGAAAAACATGTTAAATAGAAGCAGTAACTCAACAGTCTTTGGATATTGTATAATTATGCAAGCTAAAACTATATTCCATATATGTTCCTCTTCTATATTCTGTGTCTTCTCTCTACTATGTGCCTTCCAGAGTTGATGGATGTATTATTCCCACAAACAAAAGCTCAAAAGCTTGTAAAAAAAATAAGTCTTCATTTTACTAGAAAAGGGACATATTACTTAATGGAGGCATGTAGGAAGTGATAGTAGTAAGCAGTAAATCTCAGATTAATTATACACATGCAATGAGGTGTGGCACCGATATACATGCATTGAACTGTTTTTTTTTTTTTTTTTTTGAAGCATATGCTTTCCAGTACTCAACAGTAAATTTCAAGCTTTTGTATGGAAGGACATGATTTTTCCTTTACTAGCCAATGTGAGATGATTCTGTCCTGTGGCAAGCCTATTAGGTCCCTAGCCTTGCAGCTCTTGTTTATCTGTTTTATGTTTTTGCTTCACAATCAGCAGTATACCTCGAATGTTGAAAGAGTTGAAACTGCTGAATACCAAATCTGTGAATTCACAATTATATTCTAAATGATGCAGGAAATGTCATTTTAAGTGGCAAAATCAATATGTATTTTGATTCATTAGGAAAGGACATAATGGCTATTTCTCACATGCCTTCAGCCTCTGCTCAACCAGTGTGCATTGTGATGCCTGGCCCGAAGCTCTTCTATATTTAGTTCTAATGGAGCTCTCTTAAATTGCTTATTTTGTGTTTACTAAAGTCAGCCTGTTTGTTACCATGGAAACTACGACAAGTGCTCTAGCTAACTATTTTATTAGATGAATTGAAGACACAGCTGAAGACTGGAGGTGAAGCATACCGTTCTTAAAGTTTTTTTTTTCTTAGCATCTGTAAAGTGAGGGCTCCATTATATAAATTTTGAGTTTATATTAGAGTCTACACCATTTCAAAGTTAGGAGGCGACCAGTATTTGGAAATATAAATTATAATGAAAACATTGGTATCTCTAAGATACACATTTATCTCTGAAGGGGTATTTGTAACTCAGTTCTATAGAAATTAGAAGCCATTGAAACAATTTAACACAAAGTAAGCAGTTGTCCTGTCTCATTCCCCAAAGCCTTAAGCCCTTCATCGAGAGCAGAATGGAGAACAGCTTCTGTTCTCAGCTCTGGTTGCATGAGCTGTGATGAGGACTCTGAAGGTAGGAAAGGGCTTTATTGATCGCTGGTTTTGCTTGCAATATAATTTATACATGATGCCACTTGTAAACCTCTTGTGGTTCTTGTAGATGCTGGGGCTCTTGGTTCAAACTTTCTGTTATCAGCCTATGCCTTTGTTTCTAGTTTCCAAGTGTCCAGCATTTCTTCGCAATTCACCAAAAATTGCTTGTCAATCTAGCCTTCCTGTTTTCCTCCTCAAGAAAATCTCAATTAATTTTTAAAAATTAGAACATTCGTAATACCCATTATCATCTGAGAGACCAAGATCATTTTCTGTAGTTTTTGCATTTACAATTGACTGAAGTAAATCCATAGCGTGTGAGACTTCTCTCAGTTTGACTATGTGGAGCAAATATTCGGAAGATAAGGATGAAAGGCAACTGTTTGAGGGGTTGCAAGGAGTCAACTCCAAGAAATCAGACAGATTTCTGGGGTTTAAAGAAATTCAACTTCTCAACTGTATTCCATAGATCCTGAATGGCAGGGGTTGTGTTTGTGGATCAATAGTGGTATCTAATGACAACGCAGGAAAAAATAATACAATATATAACAAAAGTTCTCTATTCCTAACAAATTAAAACAAAATGAAAGCATTATCATTTGGATGCTGCATATTTTTCTCATTAAGTGTAACACATGACAACCAATAATTTACTATATCTGAGAAATTAAGAAGAAAAAGGACATAATTTTTAACTCCTAAATCATGATGATATAAAATGAGTATCTCTTCACTGTTTATACAAGTCTGTTTCACAAAGACATAGATTTAATGCATATATATGACATGGCTGGGAGTGTTTCCTAGAATCTTAAAAATATTTTTCTATGCTAACTACCAAAGTTATTGGTAAAAGCTAATAGGATTTAATACTGTGCTTTTCCACAATCTAGTAACTGAATTACATTGTATACTCTTTTCATATGTGTGTAAAAATATATATGCATTAAAATGAGTAAAAATTAAATTGTTTTATTGACTATCAGTGGTCATAGGAATGTATTTCAATTGTATTGTTACTGGTAGTTCACACAGAAGCTATATTTTTTTCTCTGACATTCATTTTCCCTCTCCTTAGGTTCCACTTTTATTTGTAACACTCACATAATTCCAGTGAAGAACCAAGAGGGTGTGGCTATGATGTTCATCATTAATTTTGAGTATGTGACAGATGAAGAGAATGCTGCCTCCCCAGAGAGGGTAAACCCAATATTACCAGTCAAAACTGTAAACCGTAAGTAAAAGGCCACATGTCCATAAAGTGCTGATATTCTGCAGCTGCTGTAGTCATTTGCATGTCAGTTGTTAAAATATGTTCACATAGGAAATACTACCATTTGATATCAGAAAGCCATACCTGATGTTACTCTTTGACCCTTTACAAAATTTATCATCTACTTTGAAAGGCATATAACTCAGGTATGTCATGATGTATTTTACCAATGCCTTTTTTTTTAAAGGGTTATTCTGTGTAGCACTGGATGCCTTTTGAACTCAGTATCTAGACTAGGCAGGCCTCAAAAACTCTGCATCTGTCTGCATAGTACTGAGATTAAATGTATGCTCCACCATGCTAACTATTAATACTTTACTAAAAACATTAAGTTGTTTTCAAACACTAGGTTTTAGAAGTAATGCATCACATGAAGTAAACAATGAACTTGAATTGCTTGATAAATATTAGCTTATATGTTTAAGAAATGTACCTGAGTTTACTTAAACTAATGAAAAAACGAGACTATAAAAGATGCTTAATAAAGAAATATTTCATATAAACAATTTTATATTGATAAAATAATGTAGTTCACACTGTTAGTGGATATTTCACTTGTAGCATTTTAAACTAAATATCAAGATTTGTTTTAGTTTTATCATTTCATTACAGTTTGATATTCATTTTTTGGGATTATTTAGGAAGTTATATTCCCCTTTTATTTGCTTACAGCTCTAGTGAGAACACATATTTGTTGGGTAGA
>OU015750.1:36619873-36639261 GCA_907169655.1 Acomys percivali | reverse complement strand
ACTTTCAGGCCTTTTCACAGCTCAGTATTTCAGACCACAATTTCTTAAGTCTTTCTCATCACTCAGAGCAGTGGTTCTCAACCTTCCTACTGATGCAGCATTTTAACACAGTTCCTCATGTTGTGGTGACCCCCAACCGTAAGATTATTTTGCTGCTATTTCATAATTGTAACTTTTCTACTGCTATAAGTTATAATGTTAATATATGTGTTTTCTTATTGTCTTAGGTGACCTTTGTGAAATGGAGGCTTAACACCCCTTCCCTCACTGGTCAGGACATGTAAATCGAGAACTGATAGTTTAGAGCATCATATATCCAATGACCCATGAGGTGTGTTCTTTGGAATATATTAGCACATCTGGAAGTTTTAGCCTTTCAAGTCAGATGTGTCTTAACATCTCTGGTCTCTCATAATTCCTTGATCATCATTGATGTTGTCATTAACCAATCATCCCAGCCAAAACATAGTATCATACAAAGCTTCTCCTTCTATTGAATCCTCTCATTTCCCATAAAAAAAAAAAGGAGGACCAAATATATTCATCACTTTTCTCAATCTCTCTCTTTTGTATCCCACTGCAATTGTGATACTCATAACTGCAGCACAGCTTCTTTGAGCTAATGTAGTCCCATTATTGTAATTCCGTCTTTCAGATTTTCTCCAATATTTCATGAAACATTGCTGGACTCAGATCTCAGTAGGCTGCTGTTTTTATCCTTTACAATACATTTTTGTTGCCTAAAACCGAAAACTCCAAATTACTGTGTATACACAATACAAAGATCTAAATTAGAGTGCCTTCCATTATTTCATTAGCTTCATCTTCTATCGCTTCTAATATTTAATAGAGTTTATAAACTAAAACAATTTTTGCCATGTATTGTTTAGTAAAATGTTGTCAATTTGTAGCATATCTATTCCAAAAGACTCTTTCCTGTGGAAAGCCCACCCCATCCAAGCAAATCTATGTGGCCCACTTCCTATAGGAACATAATATTTCACACTTTGGTCTACCATCACATTGGGCACATCTGTTTGCCCAGTAGGCAATCATAAAAATTAATCATCATAATCTTAATGTTCTTTAAATACACACTAAAATGAATTTTAAAAATCAAGAATAAAAGAGGGGTAAGAACTGTAGGAAATTAGAGAATGCTAACCTAATTTAATGTGGTCAGGGACCCTTAAGGAAAATTCCAAAGAGGCTACATGTTCTTTCTTCTACAAATAGTAAGTATCTGTGTGGGGGCAACATAAACACGTTCATGTATTGTTTCCCATGGAACTGTTCATTTATTTTCTACTGATTGTACATCAACCAGATTGCCCAGGTCAGTGACTCTCCACATGCTAAGACCATTTCGATGAGCAAACAGCATGCTTGAAAATGCATGTTTTTGTTCCCTGTGTCACAACTGCTGACTCAGAAACACAGAAATCCAATGCTCTGTGTACATCAAGCCCTGCGCCATTCTAGTGCCATGGTTTAAGTTAACTAATATTCAAATTAATTTATTTTTAAGTAAAATCAAGCATAAGTAACGTAATAAAATAACCTTAAATGTCTATAGGAGTTTATTCTGACAATAACTTTCAGAAGCTAACTTTTTCATTTAATCTTGTTTTTAAAAAAAGAAAACACCATTGTCTTTAAGAAAACTCAATTTTTTTCTTCCGAGGCCAATTTTACTATTCTTCTTATTGAAAGTTTGAATAATCCTAAGAGCTTCAACTGAAGCTAAATTACACATACAAACATTAGATAATTTAGGCAATTATCTAATTTAAGCTGCTAAAACCATATCCATATGTTTTGAAATCACTTAAGATAATTAACACATAAAACATACATTTGTCTCAACAGCTACACTGCTTCCTCAAATTTTTGTCAGTTTTCTGACCGCAAGCAGTAAGAGACAAAGAGGTGTTCCATGTACTTCATTTGCAGGGAGGCTGTTCACGTGGTTTTGCTAGTCTCCATTGGAGCTGAAAGTCCTTCTTTAATTCAACGATGAGAAGCTGCAGTTGTGATTCAGGATTCATTAACCAGCACACATTACTATAGAAACGGTCCTCCTCCTATTCAGCGGAATTCAATTAAAGGTTTTACACTGTAACTAATGTTTACTTTCATATCTCTTTTAAAAGTCTCTCCCCTAAAGATTAGATTTAATATAGAAAAAAGCAACCATGACGTTGTTGCAAAAACAAATAGAAAAAAAAATTCAATCATACTTATGCCATAGTGTCCCTATTATATGGATATCTATATCTATAGAGATAGATAGATAGATAGATAGATAGATAGATAGATAGATAGATAGATAGATATAGATATAGATGATCAATGAAAGTGTTTGTTATTGGGGAAAATATGTACTTCAATAACAATGGTTGTTGATCAAGACCTAGGTCAGCAAAAGCATACCAAAGACACCTTGGGAACATCCTATGGACTCTTTTGTTACTTAGCAACATGAAAATCATGGACAGTCTCTGATCATACAGCATTTGGGAAAGTAGACTATTTCTCACTCGTGTTTTGAATGTTCTGTTTAGAAGCCCATCTGCATGATCACCCAGAATGAATATAAGTTAAGGAGTTATCACTTCCAGGAGACCTGAATTGATTCTTTAACTTGGCATTTGGAGAGAGGAAAATGTATATATACCTGAGAGAGACTAAATTACAGTATGGTGAAAATCGTGCGCTTATTAATTTAGTGGTTATTTTAAACGTATGGAGGTCTGATTAGGCTTATGTAATGTTGGTGTGTTCCTTACTGAAGGATTTTAACCTTGAATCTTGAAAAGCAGCCCATCTCATCACTCTGTCCTCTTGCTTATCTCCCTTGTCCAAATCTCTGTTTGCTGCCTCCTTTGCTGTCATGATGATGTGGCCAGACTGGAAACAGGGCTTCTCAGACACAAGCACCAATTTTAACATGTTCAGAGGAGTGTGCTGTTGCCGCCGCTGCTGCCGCTGCAGCTTTGGTGTTCTCATGCCACCAGGCGGCCCTAGCTGCCCCCTGACCTTCACACAGCATACTGAGACTCACATACTCCAAGATGCCAGTTTGTCCATGGCTCTCTCCTCATTCCTTTGTGAGACCTTCCTTTTCCTCTAGTGTCACCTACTCCCAGGTTGTATCATTGGAGGCTTCGTCTTCGGTGTCTTTTCTAATCACGTCTATTCCTTAAACGGCCCCATTTTTAACTTCACGGTTAAGGTCGGCCAGCGGACTTCCGGGAGATTTTTGGTTGTTTTTGTTATCACTAGTAGCACCAAAACTGCACGACAGACACCGGTCCATTTATCATTCATTACTCGGGAGAGCCAATTGTTCAGTACTGAGTCCGCATTGAAAATTATTTTCTCCAAATCTTACTGCTAATGACAGGCTTCCTTGTCAATATTCTGGCTTGTTCTCGCAGCCCCTCAATGACGTAATCTACTGCCTCACTCCTTTAGCAGTAGGAAAACCTCATCTCCTTTCAATGTGCTTCTATCACAGTTCTTTCCGTGAAAAGAAAAGGCTGATTGATGTATCAGTCATTTTCTGTTTCTCCCATCAAATTCAATCTTTTCCTCTATTTGACTGGATTAAATTCATGCCCCTCTATGTACCCATGTTTATTGGGCTAGAGCATTGTTCACACCGGCTTTAAGGCTTTCAAGTCAAGTGTTAGGTATATGAATACCACTAGTTTACAAAAACCCATTCAATACATGTATGACAACTTTTTTTTTTTTCTGAAACAAGAGGTGGCTCGCCCTCACCCTGATCTCCCACCTCCTCTGCCCCTCGCTGTCCCTTGTACTGTACACTTTGCTCCTGATGGTGACAGCAAAAACGCTGAAAGTAGTGAACTACCACGCACACCAAACAACCCCTCAGGAGGTCTGAATAGCCTATGCATCGGTGGAGATGATACGGACCTTTCTTTCCCTCGGATGGCTGTAGGCCAGTGACTGGGCAGCGCAGAGATACAAGAGGCTTCCGGTGAGCAACAGACAAAGCGAGTCCAGGACAGCCAAGGCTACACAGAGAAACTCTGTCTCGAAAAACCAAAAAAACCAAAAAAAAACAAAAAAAAATAAGATCATGTTGGAATCCTCAACTCTTGAGGAAGTACCTAGGGGTCAAGGGGAAGTTAGAAATGAAGTGAGGCCCAGAGCAGCTCACCACCTGCAACAACTTTGGGCTGCATCCCCAGCCCCAACTCCTCCCTGAAGATTCAGCGGCAGTTCTGGTCTCTTGAGACAACAGTTGATATTAGCTCCTCCCAGTCTCTCCTGACAGGGCTTGAGTGTCTTCTTATCAAAATTTTATAGTCTGTTTTCTTTCTTTCCTCCCCCCCCCTGCCCCCATTTGTTTGTTTTGAGACAGACTTTCTCTGTGTATCCTGGAACTCGATTTGTGGGGAAGCTGGCTTCGAACTCACAGAGCTCCACCTGTCTCTGCCTCCAGAGTACGGGATTAAAGGCTTGCCCTACCACTTCCCGATGACAGTCTGTTTTCAGTGATCCAGGACCCATCTCAGTCTTTCACTAAGGGAAATCTGTATGGGCAGCCTTCTCAACTCTCTGCTCTGCTTCCCTGCACACTCTCAAGACACTTGCCACACCTGAGGATAGTCTTCATTTGCATAACAATGTACAGTTAAGGCAAGATATTTAGTAGTAAAATTATTAGATTATCAATGTACTAAAAGTTTGTAAAATGATAATAAATGAAATGAATCAAACAATAATTTGCAGTTGCAAGAAAAATCAATGATTAAAATCTAAGTGGAAAAAAAACTAAGTGGAAATTTTCGTATGAATATTCATTTTCCCAAGAAAGACTGTTTCTATCCCATATAGCTACCACCAGCACCACTTGTTATTAAACTGTGTATTTAAACAAAAATTACATTCATAGAAGTAGTTTAACAGTGTTTATCCTCATTTCTGACAATGTGTAAGAGTTGTGAAAAAAATAGTTTTTTCTTATTTCAGGTTTACTATTTTCGTAGACATGAGCCTAAATAGAATCTAATTATTCAAGTAAGAAAATAAATTTAATAAAATCTCAAGCCTTAAAATCTCAAGACATTTTGCATAATTAAAAGCCACAACAGTTACACTTATATATAAATGTTATATTCCATCCCTTAAGGAAGTAAGTACCACTGTGTACCAATTTCTCAATGTGAATTCTTTCCGCTTGAACTACAGGGAGACAACTAAATCAGTAATGCAATACAACATGGTCATATTAACCTAGTGGTGCAGAAAAGACCATCTGTACCACCTTTGATGTGACTAAACTACAGGAGCAAAATAAATGCTTGTGCGATCGTTAATTTAAGAGAGCTACTGGGTTTTCTTTAGAGGAGGAGAGTAATATGGCTGATGAAAAATGAGTAAAAGTAGGCACTGACCTTCAATGCATTGTAATAAAACTTGCAAAATTGATTTGTAAACTGTAACTCAATTTCATGTGCATTAAAAACTAATCAAATGACTTTGATGCAGCTCACTGATTTTTAACTTGGCAATTTATGTGAGCATATAAAAAAATGTTAGAAGGAATATGTAAAAATGCTTTCAAAACACTTATAGTCGTGCACCAATATTTAATCTTACTTGTGCAGATAGATTGCTCTCATCTTTGTATATTAATCCACAATATAATGTTTAATATACTTGCATTATGTCAAAATATTTTACCAGAGAAATAAATCCTATTTTAATTATTTTTAGCATTCTTAACTCCTAGACTACAAGTGAAGTTGGCATAATAAATTAGCCTGATTAATTCTAAATTGTTCTCCAACAATCATTTTATCTATATTACCAGATGAATGAAGGGCATAAAGACTGTTCTGTGTAAACTCAACAATCAGAATAGAAGCAATTTAAACCTTATCCAAAAGGGTGAAATTGATAATAAGTGCTGTGTCAGGTATACAGGGCGTGGTATGGAGTTCCCATGATTTGTTTAGTTCCATTCCATTGTACAGTATGTAGGACACTAAGATTACATATTGTGACCAGATTAATTAATCTAATCCAAACTGAATACATTATCAACTCAGTTTACAATATGTTTGTAAAACTTTCATCTGCCATACTCAGGCATCTTGTCAGAACTGGGGCAAAATTAACAAGACCTTTCTTACAAGGGAGTAGAAAAATGTTAATTGCTAAATCACTGTGCGTACTATTGTCTTGTGTGCTGAAAACTGTGAAGAGATGTCAACCTGGTTCAGAGGGGTTTCCTCTCCAAGCAAGCTAATCTAGGCCTTAAGCTAAAGGATGGACAAAGTAGGCAGAAGGACAAGATCTAACAGAAGGGAACCCTGAATTTGAGAGAAGCACCAGCCTCCAGAGGAGTCATGACGTCATCATGGCTAGAGGCTCGAGGCCAAAGAGGAGAATTAAAGAGCAGGGTAGAGATTATGTGTATTTAGGGGTGAGAATAGTCAACTTCGTTGAAAAATGTTTGCACGAACATGCAAATGTTTTAACATATGAAACTCATCTTTGGGAGATGAACAACAATGCTGAGAATATCAAAAGTGACAGGTATCTCATGGCAAGAAATCAGTTGAGTCATTAATTAGACTGATTGAAAGCAGTAAGATGAAAAAAGTAACATCAAAAGGCTGATAAGAAGTGAAATGAATATAATCAGTAAGTTGGTATTAATAGATTATAGAAGATGGGGGGGAGGATCAGAGAACGTATTGAAGATGGCCATCACTTCTCAGACTTATCTAACTAGATAAATTGCAATGCCATTTGCTCTGAAAGATGACTGAGTTGAAGGAAGAGGCCAGGAGATTGGAATTTGCACTAAGAATCTGAGATAACTTGAAACTTTCTCAGAGGCAATGTTGTCACCATTAGATATACAGGCTTGGGACTCAGAGTAAAAATCTTGATGGGAAATTACAGGATCGAAAATACATAGGGTAACATTATTCACTAAGCATGTTTTCAAAATGGAGAAAGCTCTTGAGTTTGAGGTGACATTCTTTTGTGTTTTAGAAACATCTTTAATGAATTGAGAAGTTTATACAATGAATAAAAAACCACAATATCCATGATGGTTGGGTCTTATGAATTTTTTTAATTAATTAATTTATTTATTAATTTATTCATATTACATCTCAATTGTTAGCCCATCCCTTGTATCCTCCCCTTCCTTCCTCCCTCCCGTTTCCCCCTCTACTCCCTTCCCCTATGTCTGTGACTGAGGGGGACCTCTTCCCCCTGTATATGCTCCTAGGGTATCAAGTCTCTTCTTGGTGACTTATTATCTTTCCTCTGAGTGCCACCAGGCCTCCCCATCCAAGGGACATGGTCCAATATGGGGCACCAGAGTTTGTGTGAAAGTCAGATCTCCTTCTCCACTTAACGGTGGAGAATGAATGAATTTATGGTCTTATGAATTTTTAAGAAGAGAGCAAGGTGGAAAATACTGTTCTTCCCAGACATGAGCGAATTGCCCAGAATGGCAGCAAACACACCTACAGACATGAGGAAATGGAGTCCAGAGTACTCTGCCAACATAACCAATATCAAACTTGGGGTTTTCTTGGAGCCATTAGGGAATCTACAGAAAACAGATAGCTGTCTGAGTGCTTGCAGCTTTCTGTTTTCTGTGAGGGTGGATGTTTACTTGCTTTATTACTTTTTAAATTCTATTTTTTAAAAAGCATACTCAGTGCAACAATAGATGTATATAAAATGATGTGGATGTGATGCACATTGTTAGCTTTCAGCCCCCTCACTGAGCAAATCCACATGGCAAGTTCAGATCATTTTTTTTCATATTTTGTCTGCTGTCATTCAACTAATATGAACAAGTAAATTCTTCCTTTTTATTGAAAATAGTATCATACGCTTTTGAACTTAATACTTACATTATTCTCAAGAATACATTTGACCATGCAAATTTTCTAGGTATCTTAAGTCTTTCATAATACAGTATAAAATACTGTATTTTTTTCAAGCGGTCTCCTTTTAATGAAAGTCAGATGTTTCTATTTCTGTGTATTTGAATCTTAAATGTGAATTGCTCTGTCAAAGAAAAGATGTACTTTCTTTTTCATTTCAGTGGATAGATATTGGCAGATAACCTCCCAAGGGTCTGCAGGAATTTTCAATCCCACCAATAAACCCTCAGGGTAGTCAAAATACATGTTGTGGTCTCTAACCCCATTTCCTGCTGAAGTGAATGGAGGAAAGATGATTTTTATCTATTTTAATTTACAGCTCTACTACTAGTGTGTTTATTTAGCTAATATTTTAATACTAGATTCTTTAACGTCTGTGTATTTAGCTATTATTTAAAATTTAATATCCATTATTTAATGTTTATATTTAGATGACTTTCAATGCATCATCCAGTCTGATATAAGTGCAAATCTCATATCATAGTCTTAGATTTTGGAAAAACAGCAACAAATGTGACAAACAAATAAATTCTTACCTTTACATCTCATTTGGCAGCCTATAACTTTTCAAGACTTCCAGATGGATTGAGAAACCTTTGAGATACAGTTGTTCTCCCTTCTTACCACCCAAACTCAACTACACTACTATGAAAGACAAAATACTATTTTGTTACAATACTATTACACTACAATTACAGTTACAATACTATGAATTACAATACTATAAAAATATCTTCAAGTATATCAAGCCCACTTCAAGCTCATGTATTCTCTCGTACTATCAATAGCTTTACCACCCCATATATACCTACTCATTCCTCTGTCTGTCCCTTGATATAAAATGTTGGGTTCTTTCAGCCAGGCACAGTGGTGCAGGCTTGTCATTCCAGCATTCGGGGAGGCAGAGGCAATTAGATCTCTGTGAGTTCAAGGCCAGCCTGCTCTACAAAGCAAGTCCTGGAGAGCCAAGGCTACACAGAGAGAAACTCTGTCTTCAAAATCCAAAACCAAGAAAAAGAGAAAAAAAAAGATGTTGGTGTTCTTTTCCTATGTAACTTATGGGTATTTATTGACTACATGATTTTAACCTGTTACAACTAAAAGTCTTTCATCATATAAAAAATGTTTTCATGTCATCAGTGTATTTCATAATTATCAAAAGCAAGACATATATGTGTGTGTGTGTATATATATATACATATATATTTCATATTGTTCTTAGTAATATTTTGTAATATTTCTCATTAAAGTAGAATTAATTAAATGCAGATAAATAGTTATTCCATATGGTTTTTAAATGTTTGATTATGTTTGTTATTTTAAAAGTATATATCCATAGTGTAAGAATGTACTTTTCTGTCTTTCTTCATAGGGAAACTTTTTGGATTCAAATTTCCTGGTTTGAGAGTTCTAACATACAGAAAGCAGTCCTTACCACAGGAAGACCCGGATGTGGTAGTCATTGATTCATCTAAACACAGCGATGACTCTGTGGCCATGAAGCATTTTAAGTCTCCCACAAAGGAAAGTTGCAGTCCCTCTGAAGCAGATGATACGAAAGCTTTGATACAGCCTAGCCAGTGTTCTCCCTTAGTGAACATATCCGGACCTCTGGACCATTCCTCTCCCAAAAGGCAATGGGATCGCCTCTACCCTGACATGCTGCAGTCAAGTTCCCAACTAACACACTCCAGGTCAAGGGAGAGCCTCTGTAGCATACGGAGGGCATCCTCAGTTCATGATATAGAAGGGTTCAGTGTCCACCCCAAGAACATATTTAGAGATCGACATGCCAGTGAAGGTATGTAACACAGAAACATTATTTAATTCTGTAATGGAAATTTATTTTAACATTGTTTCATGATTGACCAGTAATCTGTTTCTTCAGAGAAGAAATGTGATTAAAAGCTATTAAAAACGAGAATCTTGTATTAAAGATTTTTTTCTGATTTCCTCTTTGAACCTTGGTGAGTAATTTGGTTTCTTCTGGCTTCTTTTATCAGGGTTTCTAAAATAGTATAACCACTATCAGCCTGCTTCCTGGTGTGTTAATTAATTAATGCTTAATTTAAGATAGCATTAGGTGATGAATTCTATCATCTTCAGCATAATTAATTTTGTTGGGTTTAGCAAATGATCACACCCTGGAAGAAAGAGCAGTGTGCCCTCACAGGACTGTTACTGACCATCAGCGGCAGGAAGAACAGGATAGGTTAGTGGGAGAACTCACGGGCGACATGGAAAGCAGAGTCCGAATTTATTTTCTCTCTAGCCTTGGCTCACATCCTGAAATTAGCCAGAGTGAAAAGTGTGCTTTGGAAGGCATCACAGAAGCAATCCATCTTTAGCATGAGAGTGGATAATATTGTCTGAGCAGTTGGTTACGATGCCCAAAGCAGTGTAAGTACTTGACACACGTTAAGTCTCATTTAAATCTCATAACAATTCTGTCGGTTAGGAACCAGTTTTAAACTCCATTTATAGGGAAGTAATCAACTGCCACAGGGCACCAAGGTAAAAGAACTAGTCAATGTTGAGGCTCCTGTGGGCCTCACTGCTTGAAAAGCTTCCAATCTGTGCAGCAATTACCCTACTTCACTCCTTTACCAGGAGGCTTCACTGTATGACTGAGACCAAGGAGTTGAGAGTTAGAACTGCCTGCCTGGATACTGGGGTGCACTCCTCCAACCATTGCTCTTCTTCCCCAGACCCTCCTCCCTTCAAGTGCCTCTGCTACCTAGGCTGTTGTCTTTCAAAAACATAAATCTACTCATAAGGGTCTCACTATGACGTCCTAATCACTCTACCAAATGAGCATCTTCCCCCACCACTGCTTTGTTCTGTCTAAATCCTCTTAGTTGTTTGTTCCCTGTCCACACTTATTACCTAGCTGCAAGCACTGCCTTCTCCCTTCCCAAACAAGAGGAATCGAATGATTTCCTGAATGAAATGAAACCTGGATTCTCAAAAGTAGTGCATAGTTTAGTACTTACTACATTCTATAGTTACCAAAACATACAGATACACACACACACATATATATATGTAGATATAGATCAAATATTGTTGTATGTGAGAATAAATACAATGCCATGAGGCAGCCTTGATAGACACTCCACTACCTGTAGTTCCGCAGACTAAGCACCGAGCCCAGGGCTCTACTTATGACAGATATTCAATACCACTGCCTTGGCATTGAGAGAACCATGCACATGAATCATTTTCCAATATCATACTCATAAGGATATAATGAGCTCCTTCCTCCACATACACTGATTTAAACCAAAGCCTTAGTTTTGAATCATGTTGGGGGAATCTTTCTAAAGGGCACTGTGAAATAGAAGAGACGGAAGAGCTGAAAGAAAAGAAGTTGGCGGGGGTGTGAGGGAGGAATTCAAAGAAAGAGAAGAAGCAGAGGCAGAGACTGTCTCAGAACAGAATGAATAGTTTGAAATAAGACAAATAGGAGAAACTCTATTACAAGAGTAATTAGCACATCCACTTTAATCTATGGTCCGAGGAAAGTCAAAAGAAAAATAACATCAAAGACAATTCCCAAGCTAAACCATTATGCTCCACCTGGGAATAGTGTGTGCAATATTTTCTGACCGAATGAAACCCGTACAACTGGATGTTTGAACGATGCATCCTGTGGGCGAATTACAATAAATTCAGTGGTGTTTCAAATGAACAGCATATGCTCTAGTTTGCCTCTGTTGGTTAGTAAGCATACAGAACCTTCAGCACATTCCCATAGGAAGCAGAGTTTAGAGTAATAACTTTGAAAACTCAAACTTCCCAGAATCAACGCATCCTGCATGCTTTGCCTGTGTTTCGACAGGATTTGTTAGTATCGGATACTGAGCTTTATAACTCATACATATTATTTTCCTCTCAGGTGGCCTCCACATGGTACACAGTTACTGATACAATTACAGGAAATGGTGGCTTGGTAGTTTTTACGTTTCTCAGTACAGGAACTGTGTATAGATAGGTGCTGATGATACGATCACTCTCCGTTTTCCTCTCCTCTTTGGGCTAATCCCTTTTCAGTTAACTATCACTGTCCTGCCAATACCAAGGCAGTGTGTGGCTGCAGACCAATAAACTCACAGGGCACTCAAGCGGAGGACTTCAGCCACAAAATGATCTTACCTAAAAAAAAAAAAAAAGAAAGAAATCACTGACAGGCTTAGGAGGAAATACCATTCCTGGGGCTATATATTTCTGTATGCTTGAGAAATGGAGCATAAGTAAGAGTAGATGGAAGATCTCCCAGTTGATTTTAGTTTTATGAATACTTGAGAATTATTAAGATGTAAAATCCTAGATGGACCAGTGTTGGAGTTCAGATGTTCTCATTCAAATACAGTTCTGTGCTCATAAGTACTCTTTCTTTATCGTACTGTAAATAGTTTGTGAATATATTACTATTTTGCCTAATCTTACTTATGTCTATTGTAAAGTACCTTGGAATATTTCTTCCCAAGGCACATATTACAGAAAACTGTAAGTCTTTTTTTTGTGATAATTTCCAAGTTAACATTGTGAAAATTCAATAAAAATGTAGTATTATAAAAAGGAAGGTAAAAGTAGATATGGAATGTGTAAACATCAATTAGTATATCATAACATTCAAGAGACATGGAATTAGCTGAAACACTGAAAAGTCTAACTTCTGCTTTCTGCTCTTTATATTGCTGGTACTGAAGATGCCACAGTCAGTATATGACTGTAGGTATTTTGTATGTTTAATTAAATAAACCCACTGATGGGAATAGAAGAAATAACAAAGAGCTATGTCAGCATTTAAACTTCTCATTCTTCCTCAGTGTCAAGGCTTCACTAGCTCTACGTTAGCTTTGAGCCTAGTGGTCTTCATAGCACCTAGGCTTAGTGAGTGAGTGTGCACACCTGTGGTGTGTGTCTGTGTGTGTGTATGCACACTCTAATAGTAGTTTTCAGCAGTGCTGGTGGTCAAAATCAGGACCAAATAGATGTTAACCAAGTGCTCTGCTCCAAAGCTAAGCTTCAGCCCTATCTTAAATTTTTTTCTAACCACTGTCAAAGTAGTTACAACTTTGCTAATGATTTTAGACTGCTTTGAGAGTAGCATTATTTCTATATGAACAAGATCATGTCCAGTGGTCCTTTTTTTTAAAATGATTTGTAGAAGGAGAAAATTGCCATTACAAGTCACATTTTATTCCTATACTTCTGACCAAAGCAATTTCTCCTCTAAGAATTTCATAAATCATAGTATTATAGTATTATAATTACTTTCAATATAAGCTTGAAAACAATTATGCTCTATATCAAGATTTTGAATATATATGGTGATAAGATAGATGGAAATAAATGTATACTTTCTAAATCTTGTACACAAACACACACACACACACACACACACACACACACATATATATATACATATTTCTCTGTGTAACCTTGGCTGCTCTGGAATGCCTCTGTAGACCAGGCTGACCTCAAACTCAAAGAGCCCTGCCAGCCTCTGCCTCGTGTGTGCTGGGATTGAAGGTGTGCACCACCACTGCCCAGCAATCTTGTATATTTTTGAATAGTTTATTATTACTTCATTTATCTTAAGCTTGAGTATTTTAAAGGTGATAGTACATATTAATACATATTTTCAGTACCACATAGGAAACACTTAGATCTCTACTACCAAATTAAATCTGAAAACTATGCCAAGATTTGAAAACAACCAGTTTTAATATAAATAAATTCATAAAAATTCTAGGTTTTATGCTGCATAGTAAAAAATGCAAAATCTTTCTTTACATTAAAGTCTTTCATTGATATCTTGCAATCATTTTTGCCTAAGAATGACTCCTTAATCACTGCTTGGTATTTTTATAGGACCCAATAAAGTAGAGTTGAGGGTAAGGGGACAGTTGATAAAATTGTTATAAATTATCCAAATTGGCTTAGTAATCCATTGTCTCAGAAACTTTTTCACATTAACATACTAAGATTCAATTATATATTAAATACTTGACTTGCAAAATGGTTTTCCTTTGATTTGCTGCAAGTTAAAGCTGAGGAAACATCAACATTGACTTTTGACAAGGTTGTAAGTTACCACAATTGCCAGCAAATGTGCAGATCTTTCCCCCAAATGCTATAATTATAAAATATGTAACTAACAACTATTTAAATTAAGTGATATGAGTATTTCACTTATTTATAATGTTTATTATGGCTGGTAGTTTGTGCACTTTGCTTGTTAATGGTTTATAATATTGACTTCAATCAAAAATACATTTTCTGTATTTACATCCTGGACTCTCTGATTGTTTCTACTAAGCTGGTTTGGTGTACTTAACATAATTTTAGTCTTCTTTTTTATATTTCTCTCTCTTTTATCCTTATATGCTCAAAACAGACAATGGTCGCAATGTTAAAGGTAATGTATAAACTCAAATTTCACCAGCTGATGCTTAAAGTGCCCTTTACTTGGCATGTTAACTTGCCTGCTGTATGCCCTGTTGATGCCACATCTCCATGCTGCCCTCAGCTAGTCCAGGTGCCTGATGGAGACATCATGCCTTGGTTTTGCTGGAGACATGATGACTTTCTCTGCTGTGCCATCAAAGTGATGATGAACACCTTTCTGTCCTGAACAAAGGAATGTAAGATTGACAGTGAACATTTCATGAATATTTGGAAAGAAACAAGAATCAAGATGAATATATTCCAATGTAAAAGAAGCACATAAGCTGTTTCAGGGAATTTGTTTTTCTTGAGTACAAGGTTAAATAAAAATGATCAAAGAGCTCTATAACAGCATCACTTCACTTGTTCCTCTTTTGTTTCCTTAAAACTAGTTTCACGTTCCTGGATGGCAGGGGGTATGGTTTTAAGCTTACTGTAGTAGTATACTGTACTTGCATGAGAGTCATTTTCTATTTTTCCTCTGTTATATTTCAATCATTTTAAATTATATTCCATATTGTTCTAATGACTGTCATGGTTTACATTTACCACAGGATAATATCAGAATGTGAGATATTCTGAATAAATATGGATTTGGCTAAACATATATATAAATCCAGTTCATTGTTGATGCTCACAGTAGATGCAAGGATCAAATTTTTGGCTTGGTTTTTTTTTTTTTTTTTTGCCATGTATGCCGCCCTGGGTGTGTAAATGGTGACAGTGATATATTTTATGCATGTATGTTGCATGAACATGTCTCCACCGGTTACCATCGTTACTCAGAACTTACTGTCTTGGCCTCTTCTTCATGTCACTGGTACTCTGACCACTGTGCAGTTTGATGTGCTGACTTCTTAGTTGATTCCCTAATTAATTTGAACTGTTGTTGATGATGAATGAGTAAGGCTAGCGACTATCAATGTTATGCGTTCAGGATCCCAGAATAATTTAGAAATAAATGAGATTGTGGGATATTTTTCCCTTGCCTTTCCTATAATTTCATAAGCACTCCAAAGAAGGTCTGTGCAAAAGACCTCTAGGAGTGTGATGGGGTTTTATCCACACAGTTACTCTGTTCTCGGTCTGTCCATTGTGATGTTCAAAAGGGATCAAACT
Organism: Acomys percivali; assembly: GCA_907169655.1. NCBI lineage: Eukaryota > Metazoa > Chordata > Mammalia > Rodentia > Muridae > Acomys > Acomys percivali. The sequence continues at coordinate 36,623,731 of OU015750.1, read as the reverse complement.
AATTCTAGTTGCAGGTGGTAGTTTTACCTAAAAATCAGAATAAGTCCTCAAAAAGACATACAGACATTCTACATCCTTGTTTCTTGGAAGTACTGATGCTCAGGGTTAATAAAGGAATAAACATAGATTTTTCCAGTGATTTTTTTAAAACTAAAGTGAAAAATGAATCTAGTTTTTTTTTTTTTAAGTAGGTAGAAAATTAGGCCAGACCCAAACTAGTGGCCCAGAGATGTGGCTATAATTCAGTGATAGATAGAGCGCTCGCACGTGTGAGCCCTGATCGGATCCCAGGCACTCAAAGAACGAGAATAGCATGAGGCCCGGGAAGAAGGAGGAAGGAAGGGAGAAAGGACCTACCACCAGTTCATCTGTAGGTCAAAAGTAAAGTTATTTTATTTCAGTTTCATTAGCTATTACATTAAACCAAGCTTTATTCGTAACCCGTCTATTTTAAAACAGAAATCCGAATCATCTGATTGAAGCTTGTTTTATGTGTAAGTGTGCATATATTTCAACGCACATCAGTTTCACAATTACCATTTTCATAAAACTACAAAGAGACACAGAGTGATCCATCAAACCTAGTCACAAAACTAGACTAATGCTGACTCTAAGCCTTAATAAATAAAAGTAACTAAATGAAAAATTTACTATTTGAGGACAAAAGTATTGTTACAATTGAGGCTCACCCTACGAAACACATGAATAACCTCGTAGTGCAGATGAAGGCTTTGCAGTATTGTCTGATTGCTCCCCTTAAATCTCAGGCTCTGATTAATTCCTCTGTACAAGGAGCACAGACATCTGTATTTTCAGAAAAGGCCATACGCTAACTATCTTGGGAAGTCTGTTTTAGTTCCCACTTCACAAGAACTAGCACTAGCCTAAATCCTTCCTCCTTCCATCTGTCCCCAGTGGACAGAGATATGTTTTCTGGCAGCTAGAACTCTAAGCATAAAGTCTCACCAACAAAAGACAGTAAACCAGTGTTCAGACTTTTTTACCAAAAGTAAATAACTTCCACCCAACCTTTTTCTTCAGATCAATTCTGTTTCTCTTCAATTAGTTCTGTTAGCATTTGGACACCTTAAACAACAGCTAAGTGTTATTTTTAGGAACTGTGACTCTTGAAGGTGAAGGAAAGCTATTTCAGGCAAATTGCATAATACTATAGAAAATGTAATTTAAGGCAATATTTCTAGAACATGAAAAGGATTTCTAATGCTACTTTAGTCACTCACAAACCACCTTACACCCAGTGGTTTGTTTATCTGTCGGGCATTCTAACTCACAGATACAATGTTTATTCCTCACATCCTATTTAAGTTATTGATAAAATGTGCCCCTATACTGTGTTTTAAGACCCACGATTTCTAGTTCATGTTTACCAGCTTCCAACTAACCCATGACCTTGTCGTGAATCGAAAACCAAACTGTTATCAAGGTCACTAAGAGTATTCAACTCCACTGTAGCCAGGAAACCTAAGGGCAGAAAGAGAGAGGAAAGTGGGAGGGAGGGTTAGGAGAGGGAGGGAAGGAGGCAGAGACAGACAGAGACAGAGACAGAGAGACAGAGCAGACACAGAGATAGGAAGAAAGAGATCTTCAGAACTTATTTCTCATCTGCTCTATTGTCCATTACACAGAAGCCTATGACCTTATTTGAATTTGCAAATTGATTCTTAGTGGTGACAGTTTGCTTTGGCAAATTATATGTCACACAATGGAAAGAAATTTGTAGCTATTGGATCGAAATAACTAGATGAGAACTTCTCAGGTCTTTTTTTCTGAGAGTTACACTTTCCAGACCCTGCTTACTCACAGGCTTCCTTGGCAAAGCTTCATTGTTAATGCTACATTGGCATTTTCTCTAATGTTAATGTGCCTTAGTAATCCTTTTCATTAAATTTAGCATAATAAACTTGATGTAATGTCATAAGAAATAATGTGCAGGTCCAACAAGACAGCAAAGTTAAGGCCCATGCTGCCTGAAAATACAAACCTTACAACTGAAGTTTGATTCCAAGAAACCATGATAACCATATAACAAGAGAACCAATTCTATGAAATTGTCCTAAGATGTCCATATGCACATGCCTTGGTATTTGTGCCCATAAATACATGGGACATGCACACACACACACACACACACACACACACACACACACACACACATACACACACACAACCACTACCACCACCACTACCACCACAAACAACAACAATAATAAATAAAACATTTTCTTACTCCTGACAAACATAGTCTCAAAATATATATTTTTCAAGTGTTTAAGTCTTCTTAGTTACTTTATAATATCATCAGACACTTGTATTAAAGTTCCCCCGACTGTTAGTGTCGTTTCCTTGATCACCTGCTCCCCATCTTCTGATCACACGCTGCACACTCACATCGCTATCCCTTTGCAACTCTCCCTCAGAGGACACCAGTCTCCTAGCACACTTTAGAGCCTTATATTCTGTTCAATGGAATCTATCATATCCCTTTATTTCTGCTTGCTCCTTCTCTTTAAATTAATTTACCTTATTTTTAAGGCTAATCTCCTTTCTTTCATTAGAATCCCCAATCCCATCCGTTCATGATCATTGTCAGGGAGGCTGCCCATCACCTCTAAGCCCTCAGCAAGGCCTTTCTGAATGTAGACCTAGGAGGTAGGAAAACTTGCGTTTTGATTTCTGGTCTTTGATTCATATCCTGTGGCCTCATAGCCTGTCGGCTTAGTTTGGGAATTTATCCCATTGGAATTTGTATAGACTTCAGAGAAATCTATGAGCACTATGATATTTTTTGCAGAATCTAAAAGACGTCTATGTGTAAAATTTGACTCAAAGTCAAGAGAAAGACAAGCAGTGCACTTTGTTTTATCTGAGAAAATACATTTAGAGTGCAGTATCTGAGTGGGGCACACAGATTATTTTAAATATACTTTTATGCTGAAATAATTGAATATATTCATTCAAAAGAAAGTTTTCATTAACTCTTTCACACTAAAAATACAAAACAAGCTGAAATTATTGTGTAGGAGGTTGGTTTTTATTTTCCAGTATTAAATGAGAGATGCTAAAATAAGAACTATAAAGAGGTTGCAAGTTCAGAGCACATATTAGTAAAAGCATTTTATCAAACAGTGGGTCATGTCTACCAGACCAGATAATCCTTTTCTCAGTAAGCATTTTGTTTTACTCACTTGATTTTCCTGAAATGGAATTCAGAGGTAGTTAATCATTTCTAAAACAATAGCAAGACCCTCTAACTTTAATATAAAATATTCACAAAGGCAAAGCAGTTTATAATCAAATAATATGTGTACTACTATTCAAGTGTTTGAATATAAATATACTGAGGATGTAATTCTATATTCTCAGTAAAAGAAATGTTGCCTTTCAAGAAACCAATGAAACAATTATACATCCCATATAAAAACAGAGAAGCAGAACAGTCATATTAATGATAATAAATTGGGATTTAACAAAAATTATAAATGTATTAAATACTCAATAATAAGCCTAGAAAACTAGGATGGAAACTTAGGAAGTGTGATACTCTCAGAAGTGAACTGTCCTTCCCATTAACCATTCTTTCAAAATGCTTCTGTATATAACAAAATGCAATAGCATTAGAAGATAGACATCACTAAATGTTAAGATATATCTTATCTTTATGTTGACAACTCTCTTGCAAACCACGTGCTTTACTAAGAATGAGATGTGATGCTGGCAAGATGAATCTGGAGGTAAAGGAGCTCATAGCATAAGAGTGCTGGCCGGAGCTGGATCCCCTCACCTTACAAGAACACACACACACACACACACACACACACACACACACACACACACACA
>OU015750.1:36596356-36619863 GCA_907169655.1 Acomys percivali | reverse complement strand
ACACACACACACACACACACACACACACACACACACACACACACACAAACACACACACATAATTCATTTTTAAAATTAAAAATAGTGAACAATCATCGGTAGAGACATCCACGGAAGCATTAGAGAGAAGTTGTACAAAGTCCCTAGAGTTTTAGTAAACTGACACTGGAAAGGACATCGGCAGTTTAGCATCATGGCGTGGGTGTCCTTTCATGAAGGCACCATCTGACACTGAGAAAGGAATAATGATGGAAAATATTTTTAAAGGCATTTTATTTAGAACCTTAGTGTAATTTCTGTAATTACCTAGAAATTTAATATTTTCTCCAAGTTATCAAAGATGATTCTAATTCTTTATTTTATTTATTTACATGTAGCAGGTGTATTTACAGACAGTCACCAGAACTCTGAGATTTTGTGTCACCCACTCAAATGCTACAATGTCAAAATGATGACATACTCTAATACAATTATGTGAGGGCATTGAGGCAGTGTATAATCTCCCATATTCATCATATGTGTAACCCTGGAAAGTTAATATTACTGCAACCCTACAAAATATATGCTGACGCCTTTACTGGGAACACATTAGAGATTCAGATCATTACAAGCATTTTGACTATATGAGTGCCACTTGGATTGCATACAACAGGTTGTCAAAGTGACAATAAGAACTGTAGTACTGGAGTTTTTCTGTCATTTTGACAACCAAAAGGCACCCTGATAAATGTCCCTTGGGGGCAATATTTCAGAGCTTGTGGCCATGTCTATAATTAATTCTATGGAGTGACCAGAACTAGCCATAAGGTAATAAAACTACATTAACATATTTGCCTGCCTACTAACATCCTAAATCAGCTATGTGGATGATTTTCTACAGTAATACAGCATACAGAAGGGTGTTCCAGAAATAAATTCAAAATTAAAAGGTGGACTTTAATGATTTTAATACAATTTCACTGTCTGCCGAAATGTCACCACCTGTGACTCTTATTCATATCCCTACACACCGATAAATTATCCAGAGAAATGAAATTTGGCATTGCAGTTAGGGGAAAGACAATAATATCTAAGTTATCTGAAGTCCTAGCATGTGTTAGCAACTTTAACAAACACACCAAAAAATGTATGCAAAGAACATACAAAACAGGAAAAGGCCCATCTGAAAAATATTATACAAATAAATAAGAACAGAAGGTGGACACTTCTACAAGGGTATGAAAAATAACATTTCGATTAGAAGATTTGAATAATCCGATGTCACTTGGGTCCTTTTTCAATTCCTATTATATAAATAGAAGACAATATCTTTATTTAAATGAGTATATGCATGAGAACACTTCACATTGTGCAAATGGGCTAGGCCCTCATTATGTGGGAAGTTCATCAGTGGAGAAAAGCAACTCAAGAAAAGCAATATTTGTTAACTGTAAACATTTTCACTCACTTCAGATTTTGTAACTCAAACAATATAAATTTCTGTAACAAAACCATATGTTTCTATCTTACATAATAATAACTGGATTATTGAAATGGTGGGTATTGTTCTCAGCATTATGTTAGACCTGATTTGATTTAATTATTTGAATCCAAAATACAGTCCAAGAGTCACTTATTTTTTCTTTTGAGATAATGTTTCACAATATACCCCTCTCTGGCCTGGATTCATTACGTAAACCTAGCTTGCTTCCAACTCACAGAAGTCCACCTGCCTCTGCCTCCCAAATGTTGGGACTAAAGGCGTGCACTATCATGTCCACATTTTTATTATAATTTTTAAAGACATAATTTAATATAATATTCATCACTTTTCCCTTTCCTATGTCCACCACCTTACTATGAGTCATATTTTAATTTTATGGCTCTTGGAAGATAGACCTGAGTCAACATTTCCGTGCCGAGTGCCAGTATAATATAAGGGCATCAGGAAATATATGTCTTGTCCAGGAGAAGAGAAAAGTCCTAGGATCACTTCTTTCTAGTCTTTGATAGCTCTGAGACCTGCTTGCTCCATGCAGTAGCCTGCAGCACTAATAGAAAATACAAGAGGAAGATTATGGTGTAGAGCAAGTTTCAAAAAGCAACATAGACAGGAGAAATTATAAAGGACTCTTCCCACCCTGCTCTCTCAGCCCAAAATATTCTGGGGAACACTCGTGCTCTTAGAAATATTAAACAATTCTTCATGATGCTATGTTTTAGAAGTTATAACATGGAGTAAGCAATAAACCCAGATTATAAAAACTCCAGACAATATCTTGACACCATAAACAGGACATGATAGATTCATCCCTAAAGATGATGGCATTGGTTAGGCTCCTCAAGGGAACCAGAGAGCTTGCTCCTCTTCCCAGTTGTGTTTTTAAGAACAGAATGTTGACAGTGATTGGGAGCTTCCAACCACCCTAGACATGCTCTGTTTCCTAACCATGGTTGTTTCTATTTAAGCTGTGTTTGCCATAGCAACGTTCTTGTGTAGTCTAGCTACAGAATTGTTCTATTTAAGAAAAATTAGCTGAAAAAAAAGCCCCAAGATTTCGAGATTCCCAAAGAGAATCCTGAAGGTTCCAACAGAGTAAGAGGCAGGCATGTGCATGCACACGCACACACTCACAGTCTCACACATCCATACACACCATGCACACTCACACAACACATTACACTCACAGATATTCATACACACCTACTGCACACACGAACACACACTCACATACTAACAGACTCACACACACACACACATACACACACACACTATATGCACTTTGTCATCTTCAACCTCCTTTACATATAAATCTTGTAGAAACTCCATGGATCATTTCACATAGCTCGTAGAAGATCAGAAGAAAGCAATTGAATTATCACTTCTCAGTGACACATGGAAGAGAGTAGCTTAAACCAGGGCCATGGAAATGAAACATTCATAGTTTCAAGACCAACATGACTTTAACCTGGCCAGTGCTTCCCTAAGTCACACCCAGAATGGGAAACAGACTCCATGGCCAATATGTAATGTAGAATCTAACTAATACAGCCATGGAAAAAATGGCACTCCGTTTGTTTTGTTTTTCCTTTCCTAGCCTTAGTGAAAGAAACCAGTTCACAGCAAAAGATGACATATGCACTTCTAGTACCAAAAATTTCCCTCTGATTCTCACTTGTCCTTCTATTGGCAAAAGGTGTTCCCATATAAACGGACAACATTTAGTCAAGGACTCACACCAGTCATGGATAATTAGAAAGGCATTCAGGACCATCATTTTTACTTTTTTCTATTTCTTCTGATACTAGTTTTACAAATACTTTTCAATTTCTCTAGGGCCTTTTAATCATATCAAGTCAAGCCTGCTGGGATCCACGTCGGATTCAAATCTGAACAAATACAGCACCATTAACAAGATTCCTCAGCTCACTCTGAATTTTTCAGATGTCAAAACTGAAAAAAAGAATACGTCTCCTCCTTCTTCAGATAAAACTATTATTGCACCCAAGGTTAAAGAACGGACGCATAATGTAACAGAGAAAGTAACCCAGGTAAGACATCATTTTACTGTAAATTTCAGCTGCTAGGGTGTGGACATTTTCTGGATTATTAGAGCATATTTTATCTCTGATGAATAATAGTAAGACGTTAATCTCAATATCTTGAGATATTGGAAAAAACTCCTAGGGAACCAACCAGATTAACAAAGCTAGCTACAATGATTTTTGTCTGTTACTAGATTGAGCAAAACTGAACTAATGAGGTATTGCTTATTGCTCAGAGGTAATTACCCTGCCATTCATTATGCTTAAATGTTTATTGACTTGCCGCTGACCCTTCCATTATGAAGCATTTTTAAAGAAGTGTAGTGGGTGTGTGTATTGAAAACCTTAGAAATCTAATTGGGATTTACTTTGAACTGTGATCTCTCCATTTGCACTTAGTTCACTGACCTGAGCCATATGCAAGCTAATGGGAGGGAGAGCAGTCTGAAATGATGAAATGTTAGAGTGAAGCCATGCATCTCAGAGCAACAATACTTTATCATTTTTCACATAAACCTTGAGACCTGAATTACAATAAAGAGACACTGTCCAAAAATCTTGCCTCAAAGAATAAATGAAGATGATTTGTACTTATTACATCAAAATACCCACATAAGCAGTGCCTAGCTTTTATTTACAGTGAACTTACAATGTTAGGGATTCATGGCTCTAAAACTTGTCAAGCATGCAATTCCTCTACAAACAATTTAGTTAGTATATTTGCCCAGGAAGTCTTTGTATAAAGATCCCACAATAAAAAGGTAAATTTGATCCCAACCCCTATTCTATGCACTGGAACTTTTGAATTAATAAAGACTTTTTCTGAATTGTAATTACCACAGGTCATATTGTATCACTATTTGCATAAAACCTCCTACTTGTATAAGATGAGATACGTATGACAACATGATGCATTTACTATGGTTAAAAGTGACCATCCTATATTTGTTAGAGATGAGAAAATATGCTTGTCATTTGTGATAGCAACCCTAGGATGTGCTTTCATGTTTGTATGGTAATGAAGGACACTAATATTGATCTTTTTCCTCCATAACCAGCATAACTAAAGTCAATATTATAACATTAAATAAATATTCTATTATTATTCATATTGTGCTGACATCATCTTGGTAGCTTTGAATTTGCCTTGCAATTTTTATCTATCTCTTAAAAATCCCTTTATAAGTATTGTCTAATAGGTAGATATACAGAAATTAAGAGACTTAAGAAGAGATATTAGCAATACTATGGGCATAAATATGCAAGGAATATGAGTAGATGAAATTGGGGGAATAGCCCAGCAAGCATGAGGAAGACTGGCCAACAGCTGTAGTGTAGAACTTCACAAATACATTTCAAGCCATCTGTGGTCAGGCACAAATATTTGAACAATCGATGTTTCTAAATCTTCTCATCACAAAAGAAGAACGAACTTTAGAATTTAAGATAATATCTTCATGGCATTCCTTCTTGGTCAAACAAGACAAATTAACACCTTGAGCTCCAAGCTACTACGTATGAATTTACCACAAGGAACCCAATCCTAAAACACTGAATCAGTCCACACTTCCAGAAAAGAGTGAAGCTAGTATGGATCCAAGATGGCACTTGTTTCAGGACTTTTTTTTTTCATCCTAGTGTAATGGAGATATATCCAGATATATACATAGTATGTGATTCTGTTAGTAAAAATGACTGTTAGTAAAGAATCCAGAAACACAGTTTATGGAGGATGTACTTGTGCTTTAAAGCAAGACCAATCAGAGAAGAAATTAAGAGTCAAATGGAACACTGAAACTGGTTCTCGAAGGTTGTTTATCAAGCTATGTGACATTTAATGTCAGAATCAAACAAGCTTAAGTTTAACTCTTGTCTGTTATTCTAAGACATGGAATGAAGAAGAACTGCTTGAGTGAGAATAAGGCAAGGTTAAGGGCTGGAAAACTTCTCAAGAGTTGGTCAGGTGAGATGGTGAATGCCTCTAATCCCAGTAACAGTAGGCAGAGGCATATAGATCTCTTTGTGTTCCATGCCAGGCAGCACAACAGAGTGGGACTCTGTCTAAAAGCAAAACAAAACAAACAAATCTCATATTTGATGTAAGATGATTGTAATTATATATGGAAAGTGTTCCTCCTGGTGCTAAGTATATATTAAGGAATGTGTTCAGGCCAATGTCTATTGATGGTTTTTTATGACTCTCCTTCCTCTCTCTATATGGGAAGGCTCCCTTTAGCCACACTCTCCGCACATCCTAGAACAAGGGTAGAGTGGGTACCAGCAACGGTCTGCTACAGGAAAGAAGGGAAAGCAGGGCGGTTGGGATGAAGGCTCAGAGGAAAGAAACATCAAGGAAAGGGGGATGCTCATGTAAGAAAAACAGCAAAGACGAAGCTACTGAAGCACAAAAGTCCATTGTGGATTCCCAAATCTGGTAAAGCCGAGACTGGAGAGTTTCCCTTCTAGAGAATTCTTTACTAAGCTTTTTTTATAGGTGAGTTGGTAAAGTGCTATCAAAAACATACGCCATCAAGCATTTCACATTATTTAAAATCTGATGCCTCATCTTGTAAATCCCTGTGGCTTATATATTTGGTTCCATATTGTCATGATATTGGTTCCAACATTACAGTATTTTTACCCTTTTTTTGAATTTTGGTAGACTTTACTTTTTTTTAAGATTAATTACGGGTTGGTGGTCTGGTTCATCCTCCTGCATAAGTGCATAAGCAAGACAACTTGAATTTGATCTCCATAATCCATGATGTTGTCCCATGAGCTCCATGTGTTGCTGTGGCATGCGTGTGCCATATATATATGTGTGTGTGTGTGTGTGTGTGTGTGTGTGTGTGTGTGTGTGCCATATATATATATATGTGTGTGCCATACATATATATATATATAGTTATGCAATAACAGTAAATAAAATTTTAAGAATATTCTATTTATTGAAGCTTTTATGCATTTATATACCTTGACTATACCCATACCCACCCCATACCCTCTCCAACTCCAGTGGGACCTTCCCAATGCCTCCAAGCTTCATTTACTATGATTATTATCGTCCATTTAATGCTGCCCACATTTTCGTGGGTGTGAGGAAACCCACAGGGCCATGGGCAATCTACCAGTGGCCACATCTAAAAGTGCCTGTCCCTTCTCCACTAGCCATCAGCTACCAATTGCTGTTCAGTTCAAGCTGATCTTGATCCAAGCAGATCACCACAGCAGCTGTGAACTCAACATCACATCCACAGGCTATCCTTTCACATCATTCCTCTCCACTGTACATGTTCCACAGTGTCCCCTAAGACACTGGGAATTGGGGGTGATATAGCATCCTCATTATTTCTTTTATCCATTTGAATATGCGTAGTCTCTTAATTAGCCTCTACTGACTGTGATTAAGAAACATTTGAGGGGGGCTTAGAGAGATGACTCAACAGTTAAGAGTATATAGTGCTCTTTCAGAGAACCTGAGTTTGGCTCATAGCACCTTACTCAGGAGACATACAACCACCTACAACTCCAGATCCAGGGGTTCCAGATTTTCTTCTGCCCTCCATGAGCACTGTATGTTATGTGTATGCCTCCTCACTTCCCGTATTTATACACATAATTAAAAAGAAAAGAAAAGCCTTTTTTGGAAAAAGAGAAAATTCCCTGACCAGGTTAAAAGCAGCACAAGTACTTAAACACACACACACACACACACACACACACACACACACACACACACAACTCTTGTAGTTAAGAAATGAGAATTCTGAGAGATGATTGTAAATATTGTTTTGATTTTCTCTCAATATGGGATGAGATGGGACCCATAACAAAACTTTACAAATGCATGGTTTGGGCTGTGCCCAGAGAATTTCTAACTGTCCCTAGTCCTAGTCCTGGAAGCTTCTAGTCTCCATTCAATCTAACCTTCTGCAGTTAATGACCTTGAGAGATTCAGCTTCCAGCCTCCACCTGCTAACCTAGGCCTACAATGCTTTCAGCCTCTGAGACTTACTGCTGAATAAGTTTACCCTTTTTAGCTCTTTCTGAATTCTGGCTGGCTGTTTCAACTCAACTGCTCTGGCTCAAACCTCTTCTCCAAGCTGACTGATTCAAATTCACTTCTCACCTAATTGGTCTGCTTGGAAAAACAGCCTCTGAACTCCTGGAACTGAAGTCCACAAACTCAGGTGCATTCAACTCAACTGTACTGAACCATATTGTACTCCCAAACTCTGATGTACTGTTTCCATGATTCTCTGAGCTGCTCTTAAGTAACCTCTCTCTCTGCCTTGTGATGTTCGGCATATCCTATCTTTAACTCATTCTGTCACATTTATTTAATTTGTCACTTTGTCTGCCCCTCAATTAGACATCATTGTTTGGGATTAAAGGTATGTACTAAATTCCAGCCAAAGGGATTAAGAGTGTGTATTCTAGACAGAGAGATTAAAGATGTTTACTAAGGGCATGTCTGTATTCCAGCAAGATCACATAGAGCTAGGTCTTTGGATTTTATCCATTGCCAGAGAAGTCATATTCCTGGATTAAAATTTCTCCACAATTGATTAGGGCATCAGTGTGTAGCCCTCATAAAATAGTTTACAGACTATGAAATAACTTCCTGGTTCCATTCTGTCAATAATCATGCAGAGATGTTGGTGCCTTCATCAGGCACTGAATTTGCCAGTGACACAATCTTGGACTTCTCAGCATTCAGCATTAAAAAAATAAAATAGAATAAATTTATATTTTTATATGCTATCCAATTATCAGTATTTTATATAATAGCTGTCCAAACATTTCAAATGCTTATTATTTTATGCATTTGGATACCACATCTTCCCAAATATGTTGGAGTACTCACTTCTCCCTCTACAATTTTCCCCAATACAAGATCAGGCATGAGTTTCTAAAGGAGTTAGGAGGTTAACATTGGAGCCTGCTTATAAAGGACCATGTTTTGTAATATAAACTTCTAGTGGATGCAAAGAAGTCCTGGAAGCAACAAGGATTCAGGGTGGCAATGGCCCTGATCTGGAACAGTTGTACATTGACATATAATAACAAATTTGTATTGTCTGCATGTCAAGTAAAGAAGGCAAGGATCAAATACAAATAAATTACCTGCCAATATAAAGTCTAATATTCCATTAAAGTACTCTAAGATCATCCTATGTCTCTAAGAACATCCTGGTGTTTGGGAAGTTTCATAACCATAACTTTGAAAAATACATATTCATTTGATACAGTATATTTTGTCTTCTTATCACTAAAATTAACTTGATAATATCTAAAACTTTATTTTCTTAGTTAATCTTGGGGACAGTGTGTGTCAAGAGATTATCAACATATATGTTTGGGGTAATTGGCCTTTTTTCCAAGTCTTATATATTAATGGAATTGCATAAGGTGCTTTCTTCAGAGATGCCAATCATTTGTTCACTAATAACTCAGCAGTGAGTTTTAGACTTTCTTTAGCATACCAACAATAGAGCCAGGCATCACCAGAATGAGGCATAAATAAAAACAACCAATATCTTCTCTTCCTGTTTTGTCTTCCAGTCTCTTGTACTCATTGAATTAGAATTAAATGGCTAGATTTTTTTCTTTCCAGATGGGTTTCTTTGCAAGAGAGAGCCTATTGTTGTGACTCAATTATCCATTCTTCCATACAGCTATTTACTCATTCAACAAGAATTTACTGAGACATATACTATGTAACATCCTGGAAATTAGACTTATAGGAAGTGTCTTTACCTTGGAGAAATGAGGGAAGCAGAGAAGCAGATTACATAGGGATTACAAGGCAGCTCCAAAAATTATATTTCAGGCACAGACAAGATAAGAGAGTTCTAGGAAAGGAAATCTTCCCAGTGTTGAGACTCAGGAATGATAATTAAGTAATGTAGCCTGTTTGCCTAGTTATGAAGCTTGAAAAGTTTCTCATATTTTGGGATATGAATCTAGATTTTGAAACCTGTAAGGAGGAAACTAAAAATGGCAATTGATTTCTAGTGTCGCTAGTGCTTAGCATAACATATGACACAGCTGAGAGTGAAGGCGCAGAATATACTCGTCCTGTCTCTTGGCCAAGATTTCTTCTTCTTGATTTTGCTCATACCTAAGGAAAACAAGTTCTTCAGACTCCCATGCTTCTCTTAACGCTCACATGTGGTAAATGCCTTCTATCTTCCAGAATCCATATAATTCCCGATAAGAAGGATCCGGATAAGCCCATGAGGGTGTTGTGATCATCCTTGTAATAGAAACATATTTCTTTGATGAAAACAAACCAAGTGAAGTCAAAGGGACTCAGATTAAGGAGAACCAAATAGCAGTGGTTGCTTACAAGTATGAAGACAAGCATTCAGATTAACAGTAGCACTGATACTGAACTGGATATAAAATAAGAATATGTTAAATGCTGCGTAAATTCCAGAACACAGAAATTTAAAACCCAGAATCAGTGGTATAATGCTAAAAACATGCAATAGAATTCTACAAGGGAATAATGCCTGGTATGACAACAGAGGGTATTATGAACTAGTTGCAGAACCACTATGTACAATAATACCACTGACAAGAGCAAATGTGATAAATGCTGTAATATCACTTTCAGAAACAAAAGGGAGTCTCCACTCCCCTTCAACTAAATATTGGTCAAATTATCTGTTGTTTATAAAGAACTTTGATGAGTTTAGTGAAGATCCCCATAGATGTTATCAGAAAATAAGATACAAGATACTGCCTAAATAATGAGGACATGGTCATCTATAGAACAGATGAAATCTTATTACAAGATTTTTCTTCTAGATGTGCTGAGAAAAAAAATGTTCAAGAAAATTAGACATAATTAGACATAAGTAATCACAAAAAGATTTAGGTCTCAATAAAGAAATTTATCCATGTTTAAAAGTCCATAAAATTGCCAGGCACAGGCCTTCAATCCCAGCACTGGGGAGGCAAAGGCAGGCAGATCTTTGTGAGTTACAGACCATCCTGGTATATATAGAAAGTTACAGGGCAGCCAGTGGATCTCTGTGAATTCAAGGCTAGCCTGATCTACAGAGTGATTCCAGGACAACTACAGCTATGTAGACAGACCCTCATCTCAAAGGAAAACAATACAAAGCAAAATCCTTATAATCTTCAAATAATGTATGTATATTTTAAGCCAAAATAGATTTCTTTTTTTAAATATATTTCATTAATTTATAAATATTACATCTCAATTGTTATCCCATCTCTTGTATCCTCCCATTTCTCCCTCCCTCCCATTTTCCCCTTATTCCCCTACCCTATAACTGTGACTGAGGGGGACCTCCTCCCCCTGTATATTCTCATAGGGTATCAAGTCTCTTCTTGGTAGCCTGCTATCCTTCCTCTGAGTGCTGCCAGGCCTCCCTATCAAGGGGACATGGTCAAATATGGGGCACCAGAATTCATGTGAAAGTCAGTCCCCACTCTCCACTCAACTGTGGAGAATGTCCTGTCCATTGGATAGATCTGGGTAGGGGTTCGAAGTTTACTGCATGTATTGTCTTTGGCTGGTACCATAGTTTGAGCGGGACTCCTGGGCCCAGATCTATCCATCATCATGTTCTACTTGTAGGTTTCTAGGACCCTCTGGATCCTTCTATTTCCCCATTCTCCCTTGCTTCTCTCACCTAGAGTCCCAATAGGATGTCCTCCCCTCTGATCCACTTTCCTGGTGAGTGAAGACTTTCATGGGACATGCCCCTTGGGCAAGTGTCCTGATATAAGTGAGTATATACCATTTGACTCTTTCTGCTTCTGGATTAGCTCACTCATTAAGATCATTTCTAGTTTGATCCATTTGTCCACAAATTTCTGGAATTACTTGTTTTTAATAGCTGAGTAGTATTCCATAGTGTAAATGTACCACAGTTTCTTTATCCATTCTTCTAATGATGGACACTTAGGCTGTTTCCAGGTTCTGGCTATTATGAATAAGGCTGCTATGAACATGGTCGAGCAAATGCTCCTGTTGTGTACTGGAGCATCTTCTGGGTATATTCCAAGGAGTGGAATAGCTGGGTCTTGAGGAAGCCTTATTCCCAGTTCTCTGAGATAGCGCCAGATAGACTTCCAAAGTGGTTGTACTAGTTTGCATTCCCACCAGCAATGAAGGAGTGTTCCCTTCTCTCCACATCCTCACCAGCATGTGGTGTCACTTGAGTTTTTGATCTTAGCCATTCTGATAGGTGTAAATTGGAATCTCAGATTTGTTTTGATTTGCATTTCCCTGATGATTAAAGATGTTGAGCATTTCTTTAAGTGTTTCTCAGCCATTCGATATTCCTCTGTTGAGAATTCTCTGTTTAGTTCCAAGCCCCATTTCTCAATTGGGTTATTTGGTTTGGTGATGTTTAATTTCTTGAGTTCTTTATATATTTTGGATATTAGACCTTTATCAGATGTAGGGTTGGTGAAAATCTTTTCTCAATCTGTAGGCGGTTGCTTTGTTCTATTGGCAGTGTCTCCTGCCTTACAGAAACTTCTCAGCCTCATGAGGTCCCATTTATTAATCATTGACCTTAAGGCCTGGGCTGTTGGAGTTCTGTTCAGGAAGTTGTCTCCTGTGCCAGTGTGTTCCAGGATCTTCCCCACTTTTTCTTCTCAGCAGTTTAGTGTATCTGGTTTTACGTTGAGGTCTTTGATCCACTTGGACTTGAGTTTTGTGCATGGTGACAAATATGAGTCTAATTGCAATTTTTTACATGTAGACATCTGGTTAGACCAGCAATATTTGTTGAAGATGCTATCCTTTCCCCATTGAATAGATTTGGCTTCTTCGTCAAAAATCAAGTGACCATATGTGTGTGGATTCATTTCTGGGTCTTCGATTCAATTCCACTGATCAACCAGCCTATTGTTGTGCCAGTACCATGCTGTTTTAAATTACTGTTGCTTTATAGTACAGCTTGAGATCAGTTATGGAGATTCCTCCAGAGGATATTTTACTGTACAAGATTGCTTTAGCTATTCTGGCTTTTTTGTTTTTCCATATGAAGTTGAGAACTTTCAATGTCCTTAAAAATTATGTAGCTCCAAAATAGATTTCTAATGTTTAGCACTCACTATAAGTATGTTATTGGCTTGAACATAGAATTATAGTAAATGTAATAAGAGCTGACAGTGATCAACTGCTGTTCAAGAGACTCATAAATTTTTATGGCCTTACCAAGTTAAGTCTACATTATAACTAGCTGGCAGTATTGTTATACCCATTTCATAAGCAAAATGAAACAAATTGTGTGGACACACAGTGAAAGGTGTCCCTTTCAACCCAAAGTCACCTAACTCCAAAACTGAAGGCCTTAAGTCATAAGCTACACTCCACTGTAAGCACTACATTTAAACTCTATTTTATTTGGGGTTCCTTAGGCCTGTACCTCCTTTCAAACACCTCAACCCTAGATAGGTGAGAAAGAAGGTTAAAAGGGAAAGGGGATGCAGACCTCCTTAGACTTAGTTCTGGCTGGTTAGGGTCATTGGGTTCTTTGGGAAAATACCAATCTCTGTTGTTAGTATATCTAGCAGTCCAGCAATGGCAAATACATAAGGACAACCAAGCGGTCTTCTTACTCCTCCGTCCATCTCCTGAAAGCCTTCCACTTCTCTCTCTGGGCACTCATATTTATACCCTCTCCAAGTCCTCAGAATTAAACTATCTCCAGCTGGCAAAAGCCAAAGCCCCTCTCTGAGCTGCATGAGGCAATTATCAGCTATAGATAAACTAAGGCAGTCCCACATCTCACACTCAGGATTAAAACAAAAACATAGCTACACAACATAACTGACTTGTTAAAGAAAGCAAAATATCCACTGTACTCTATTATTCTACTGACTATCCATTTGGATGCTGAACTGCTCAGAAGTCGTCTCAGCAATTGGATATGCTTGAAACGTGTCCTTATGTTTGGTTGAGTGTCATACTCAGAACGACTTTAAGTATTCAGAGAAGTAAGGTGGCAGAAACAGGAAGAGATCATTGGATGTTTTCTCTTAGTCTTTAGCACTTCTTGACAAAGGAGCTTCATTTCCATCATCACTTGAAGTTCATGTCTGTCTGTTTATGCTAAGATTACATGAGGACTGTGGAGATCGGGCTTCAGTTTGTGTGCTATAGTTACCAGAAAAGGGAAGTGACAGTGATGTTATTGACACAAATAAGAACTCAAAGATGATAACATTTCACTTTTTATTGAAATTTGCACAATGCAAATTTATTCATGATATTTTCATTGTCAATCAGTAACTTCACAGCAACTACTTATAGGCTAGTACTTATAACAGAAGAATTTTAACATTAATTAACATGAATTTTTATTGCTGGCCAATATTTAAAATTATCATCTTGTGACTAGCCATCAAAATTTCTTAACACAGTTGACATATTCCCTTAAAACAGGTAAATACTAAACTTTCATCAATGATAGAATTTTTTTAAAATCATGCAGTCAAAACTACACAAAACTACAAAATGATTATGTACTTAGCATTATTTTCAATAGTGTTGTTAAAATTACACTTAACTAAAGAGCCTAATTTCCAACACTATTTAACAAATGATTCTTCATTTTTGAAGTTACGAAAGAATCACAATACTTCTGCCTCATGATTAATGTGTTTTTATAACTGCATTTTGTATCAAAACTTATATAAATATCATGTAAGCTTAAATAGAACTGAACAGATCATCTTGAGCTGCCAGAAATAGCAATAAACAAAAAATTACAAATTAAATTTGAAATGCAACACAGGAGGAAAAATTGCTTCTGAATACTGCCAATTGATATGACATTTGTTTTGCATCCATTATCTTTCTGTTATTTATAGAATACCATCAACTTTGGCTAAGCAAAACAGAAATCCCTATCCAATATCTTTCACATATTCTGGCCATGGTTTATAGAGTACTTGTATAAATACAGATTGAAATGAAAACAATATATCTGGACTTTACAAGAAAACAAAAAGCACATTGGATAGAGATTCTGCAGCTGTGAGTACTTACTGAGTGTAAACTGGTGTTAGGTGCTATTGCTGCAACAAAAATAAAAGCAATGCTTTGCTTTTGTCATTGAGTTAATTCAAAGCTTTGAGATGAAAGAAAAGAGATTATTTTTTCACGCTTTCTTTCATAAAGTCAATATATTCTACAGTCTTTATAATGATGAGGATTACAACAAAAACTACATGTGTTATTAGCAATTGTCTTCTGTAAGCAAATAATTACTATACTATGTATACATTAGATATAAATGAGGCTATTATTTGAAAAACAAGTATGAAAAAAATTTAAAGCAACAAGTTAATTTGTCTATTTTTATACATAAGCCTAATAGCACTTACTAATATATATAATAAAAACTTTAAAGCAACAAATTAATTTTGTCAATTTTTATTAGATATAAATATATGCCTAATACCACTTACTAATATATATTCTATCTCCATTTTAACAAAGGTACTTTATTTATCTCAATAATCATACTTATGCACAGTTTTGATGATAAAGGGACCATTGAATAGCAGTCACAGCTTTTGGTGAGGCAGTCATGCATATCTACTTTTTTTTTAACCCACCTGTTTGATTTTGTGTATTCACACACTTAAAAAGAAAAGAAAAAAAAAGAATGTCATCTCTTTTAGAAGCTGGGTCAGCCAAAAGAATCTGGATATATATGAGTAGTCAGGAGAGACAGGTAAAAATAATTTAGCTTAGGGTTCATAGCACTAGCCTGGTTGCCATGGCAACTGAGGCAAAGAAGAATTAGGATCTGCTGCCAAGATGCTCAGTTCTTCTTCCATCCTCTTCCACCCTCCAGTTAGCCTGAGCTTTGAGATAAAAGTCAGACCGCGGAACAGAAAGGAAGTGCAAAGGCAAAGTTCTCTGCTCAGTTGCCCTTGTAACCTAGGGGTTTTGACAAGAACAGTTCAAAGAGAATTACCTAATGCAAACAGTAGAACAGGCAGTGCAGTTGGTTTCTCATGTTTCATGAGGATTAAGCTAAAAATGATCAGGTGTGAACTTCCTAGAGTATACATGGTGTTTGCACACACAGAGTCTAAGTCCTTGAAATGTGTTAAGTGGCTATGGACTATTCCTTGAATTAAGATGTGAGTATAACCACAGAAATATGTCTAAATCTAAATGAGGAGAGCAAAATAAAGTAGGAAGCCTTGTTGTTGATCTTGGTATTAATAAGTTTTCCTTCTGATTCTATTTCTTTCTATTATGAATACCTCATTTCGAGGGGGAAACTGAATGGTGAGACCACAAAAAAACCTCTATAGTTTAAAATTCACAGTTTTATTTGTGTCTTACCCAGAATTCCCTGACATTTCCGTGTCAATGAAATCATATGGGATACTTCAGTCTACCTCTGTCTCTGTCTCTGTCTCTCTCTGTGTCTCTCTGTCTCTCTCTGTCTCTGTCTCTGTCTGTCTCTGTTTCTCTCTCTCTGTCTCTGTCTCTCTCTCTCTCTCTCTCTCTCTCTGTCTCTGTCTCTGTCTCGGTCTCTGTTTCTCTGTCTCTCTTTGTCTCTGTTTCTCTGTCTCTCTCTCTGTCTCTGTCTGTCTGTCTCTCTGTGTGTGTGTGTGTCTCCTCCTCCTCCACCTCTTCATCCTCTCCCCTCCTCTCCCCTCCTCGGCTTTCTTTTCTCCCATCTCTCTTAATACACGTACCCCTCCTCCATTACAGTTATTTAATGGTAATGGCATCCTGAACATTGTTAATTCTAAACGATCTTTATCTTCTCTGTAACATCCACTTCCATATTATTAAAACAAGACAAACTTGAGAAACTCAGAAAAAGACCAAACTTTCATCCTGCAGTTGAGGCTGAAAAGAGGATCTGGCATAGTCCTACACTTTGTATGTCTTCATTTGTTTTGAACGGTTGCATCTCTTCACACGGTTTCTATGGAAGAATATGAGCCACACAATCATGTGATGTTCTTCTTATAACATCTTTGAATAAAGATAAAAATGTACATCCTTTCTGATTTCAGCAACCCTGTGCATAGGCTCGTTTGATTTCTAGAGGTAGCTTCAGAGCACTTGGGACCACCGGCCCCTCTAATAAGCATTCCCCACTAGGGATGGTTTGCCTATGCCTGTTCTCTGAACTGTCTTCCCCAAGACAGCAATCTCATATTCTCCTCATTGATGAAAAACATTCCTTTTCTATTTTAAATATTCCTCTTACAAGAACATGTGTGCTTGTTAAAACCTAGTTCTTTAGAATCTGTTAAGTAGAAAGAGAAAGAAATATGTGATACAGAGTAATGATAAAGGAACCAGAGTCTAAACTTCTTTATGGGAGGACCATGGTGAAAGCTGACATGCTGACTTCAGAGGCCAGAAAGATAAGCCCTTCCTTCTCTGTCCAAAGTGTGGCTTGAATCGTCCTGGGAGATGTGGTCAGGTTGTGGTATGAGTTATTTTCTACTGTAGTTTGTGTCCTCTCCTCTTTTGTTGGTCTTCCATTTATTTTCCAATGTGGCAAAAAGACAAAAGGCAAAATAGCCTTTGCCCACATCTAATCCTTTGTGTCCATGGATTTTGTTTCATTTGAAGTGCAGTCCACATGACAAATCCATTTACATCAGTAGCAAGCCCTTAATTTTTAGGTCATAACACTAAAACTGAAGTCATATTGAGTGAACAGAATCCAAAGCAGAATTAAACTGAATGCAATAGAAAACACCAGTGCACCTTCTTTGACTGCCAGATGTCACTTCAACTGAAGCAGACTGCTTTACAGAGGTACCCTATCGTTTGTAAGTTATACCTAGAGCTATCTCCATTTTTTCATGAAAAGTCCTTAAAAATCCGTTCTCCCCTCCCCTATTTCCCATCCCTCCCTCCTTTCTTCTCTCCCTCTCATTAGATATTACTAACTCTCTTTGCCCCTGTTTCTGTTAGCAAAGTGGAACAAATGCCTCTTCATGGATGCTGTGCTGCTTTTAGTTTTAGTAAATTGGCAAAGTGGGTGAGAGAATTCAGTACAGAGTCAGCTGAATGTAAGGCAGGAGTATAGGTTCACTGCCAAAACATGAGTATGACTTCTTGCTGGTCAACTCAACCCATTACTTGAAAGTGGTTGAAAACTAATGATACTCTCTACTTGTCAATTATAGCTTTGTATTTAATATACGTTCTGTAACATGACTTTTTAATTATTACTTTTATTTGTCATATATTCTCATTCTAATCAACAGTTATCAAGATGGGAATAAGGCTTCAACCAAGTAGTATGGAAAAGAAGAAGTCAATATTACAATTTATATTTGGTTATCTACAATGAATATAAATATAAATAGGCTACTGATGGTGTTTATAATATCCAGAGTGTCTTCCTAAAACCAAATGTGCATTAGAAGCAAAACTGCTCCCTAGGATCACTTCGGAAGAGAGGAAGAGAGTCACAAATGGACTGGATGCCATCCTTCCTTGGAGGTCCTTTTCCATTTGAAACCCAAACAGCTTTCTGTTTAAGTTCAAGAAAAGAAGCCATGAAGCAGATTTCTCAGCTCCTTCCTCTTTCCCATTCACTGATCTTCTCTGTCACATCTCACTGCCAAGTAGAGAATCACTCCACACCGTATAAATAAATTAGAGTTTAATAGACACATCTGTTTCTCACCCACTAGAAATATTAACTTAGCTGATTGAAGGAAATACAAAATTCAAGAATGAAATTTTGAGATCACAGATGACAAGTTGTCATTCACTTTCTACTTTCTACTTCTACATTCTACTTTCATTTCTTTAGCTTATGGAAACTTAATTCCTTATTAATTAAGATCCAATCTCCATCCTCAGCCCCCGAGAATAAATCCAGAACACAATTACTGGTACATAACAGTTCCAAGAATTTTCAGTTACAACAGGTGAAAATTAACTTGTTAATAGCTGGGATGTAATTATATTCTGTTGGCAC
This sequence comes from Acomys percivali, assembly GCA_907169655.1. Classification (NCBI taxonomy): domain Eukaryota; kingdom Metazoa; phylum Chordata; class Mammalia; order Rodentia; family Muridae; genus Acomys; species Acomys percivali. The sequence continues at coordinate 36,601,360 of OU015750.1, read as the reverse complement.
TCAGCATTCAGAATATGTCCCTGAAAACATTAAGCACAGATGTTAAAATTTGTATTGAAAACAGTTCTAAACATATGTCTATTCGTATAGGAAGGAAAGACTCTAGATTAATCTGTAAAGTTTAGGAGAACCAACTTCTGAAACAATTTAATATCCCAGGGTTTCAGTAGCCGTAGGAAATGCCACACATCAATAATATCAGTCTCTTCTCTTACTCTGGTTTAATGCTTAGCTGAGTGACCTGGTGCACCTTGAATCTAGCTCAACAAGTAAACTTAATGTGTCTATTTCCAAATACTAACATTGTTTAGAGCCCTTATTCCCAACACAACTCTTCTTTAGTAGGTTAACTCCTTTGTTTAACTTTATTTAAACTTTGTGTAACTGTTACCCACTTGAACACACTTTAACGTATCACGTAGACTCAACTGTCTTTGTCTTCCTGGAAAACAACCAAACATACACACATTCTGAAGAGGATCTCATCTATCTCACCTCCAAGTATTCTTACATGACCCAGGCTGTATGTCTCTCGTGCATGTCACTGTACTCTGGCTCCTCATAAGTAAACATATGGAGTAGTAGAACAATATCCTTTGAGTCCCCTTTGCCATTTGTCTTCCTCCCCATCAACCCCATCCGATGTCTGAGGTCTAGATCCAAGTACATTTGGTAAGCCTCACAGTTTGTACCAAATATCCAGTTTCTAAGTCCCAAGGACAATTTGTTTTGTGTGCTACTTGTGTCTATTTGCCAATGGCTAAATGATGATGGTGGGAAATAAACAGGTAAATACACAGATGTAATAAAATTGGGTAATTTACCTGTGTTTATATGCTAGTTTGGTTATTTTCATTTCCTTATCTGTGCTCTGAAAGATAGGATCATTTTAGACTGGACAACTAATTGGTGTGCTCTTCTCTGGGTAAGGCCACCACTCCTGTACCCAGGTTTCCTTGACTGTCTATAGCTTTTTGTATAGGGTTGAGGCCTTGTGGAAAACTCTGTCCAGTTTTAAACATATGGCACAAACAACTCAGCATAGTATTCACTTACCAGTGAATGATTAAATTAACTATAGTGTTATAGTACATAGTATGTTCTTGATAATCACAAGGAAATATAAAAGTGAAGTGATAAAATCATGTTCCCATTCATATAATCTTTACTGAGTTTTTACTAAATTGTAAGTAGATTCAATTAAGAGTTCTAATGATTCCTTTATTGATTCTGTTTTTACCTCCTCTTCCTCTTCTTCCTCCTCCTTCTGCTCCTCCCCCTTCTTCTGCCCAGTAAGAAGAGCCATAAAATTACAGCAGATACTGTTCTTTATAAGCATCTTACATTACATAAATCTAACCAGAGGTGAATTATAGGTTAAGCCTCTGGTTCTTTTTGTTGTTACATGTAATATGATACAAGACTGACAATGCTCTACATTCATTGTTCATTCCATCTTTTCTTATATCCACAAAGCTATGTATAAAATATTCCCCATTAGAGATGCTCAATAAGTCATTAGTTTTAGTTCCTGAGCAAAATGGGTTCCAGCTGTCTATAGAGTGTCTCCTCAGAACAGGATGTTTCACTGTAAATGCTGGTTACAGTGGTGTGACAAACCACTGCCATCTAGTTGACTAAACTAAAATAGAGTAATAGAACATATGTCTAAGTAAGAAAAAAGGCTATTCTTTGACAGAGTAGACTCTTATGAACAGACAGAACAGAATGCCAAAGGAAGTGGCATTCACAGTGAACTATTAAAAGAGAAAAACAGTGCAAGATACTAGCACAATGTGGGCCTCAGTGGGGAGATGTCAAAACAGATAATAGTGCAGAGATTTTTCCAGAATGAGGGATTGGGAGGTAACTGTGGAAAAGAGTAGCAAAAGATGGCTACTTTTTGGACCAAGTTTCCATTTCTAGCCTCCTGTTTTCTTCTTAAGTACCCTTAGCAACTCCTTTCTCTACCAAGTAACATATCCTCCCATGTTGGTTATCCTCCCTAAAGTATTCCATCCTTGTAAGGATGGCCTCCTGTTAGGTTATGTAAATATTTTAAAGTAATATAAGAAATTGTAAGTGTACTTTGTTTTTCTCTGTATTTCATGCTTTGAGAACTTCATACTATTTGATCATGTTCAGCCCCCAGTTCTTCGGAGATCCATTCCCTACACATTCAACTTTGGGTATTCATTTATTTGTGTGTCTGTTTTTGTTTTTAAGCCCATTCAGTTCCCATTTAGCCCATGCACCTTCCCCCACTTAGCACCTGTCACTTGCCAATAGCTCCTTACCTGGGAATGGGACCTCATGCTCACCTCCCCTGTCCATGTGGGGATGCTGTCTTCCCAGTGTAATAAAAGGGCCATGTTTTCCTGTGGCTTCTAATTTGCTTGAAGTATTTCATATAAAAACCTGCATGAAAAATAGAAATTTATTCTCAGTGGGATGTATTTGCATCTAGTAGGAGAAACTCATTAGCACAAATGAAGATTTGTATTCAAGGAAACATGGGAGGGGAGGAAGATTGCAAGTGAAAGGAAAGATTCAGTTTACAAAAAAAAAAGTGTTTTAGTTTTATTGGCATGCTCTCAGGTTGTCTGTCTCTCCAGCTCTTTTGGGTACATTGCCTACCACTGCCACATTGTCATTTCTTTACATTTATCACGGAAGTAAATTGATCTTCTCAGAAACAATATGAGTATTACTCAAAATTCAAAGCACATTTATAAATTTGTTGGGCACCCTCCATTTACTGAACATTGAACCATTTACAATGTGGTAACTGTTCAGAAAACTAAGAAACTGTGTATATAGCATAGGTATCTGTTTAAATAAGAGTATTTCAATATGCCTTGGGTTTGAAAATCAGAATTCCTATTTTAAGTAAAGTGAACTCAGTTTTTACCACTTAATTTTGGGCTGCCTTCAACTACAGATTTTCTTTTCTTTCCTGATGCCTTGAAATAGCTTCATTAAAACCTTGGGAAATGCTGGAATCCTTTGCAAGATGATTCTCCAGAGAGTAGCAGGTTACATGTTCAAAACCTTCCAACACAATCCTGGATGTCATTGTCATGAAGTAGAAATTAAAATAAATCCTTCATCTTACCTGGAAGACCTGTCTGGACTTGCTTTTGTTCTTTAAAAAAAAGTCACTGTAAGTGAGAGATGTGTCAAAGAAAAACGTCGGAAGGGGAAGGTCACTCATAGAAATTCTTGACTAGCGCTCATTAAAAGCATACTCAGGTGAATAAAGAAGTCACTTCTCTCTAGCTCTTGACATTCAGTCACACTTTCCAGTGATGCAATTATCATCACAACACACACACACACACACACACACACACACACACACACACACACACACACAGTAAACATACATTTCTTTTTTTTTTTTTTTTCTTTTTTGCTGGCTAAATTTTTGACAACTTGATACATACTAGGGTCATCGAGAAGGAGATAACATCAATAGAGAAAATCCCTCCATCATACTGGCTTGTAGGAAAGTACGTGAGATGTTTTCTTGATTAACAGTGATGTGGGAGGGCACAGCCTACTCAGGGTAGTGGTATCCTTTGGGTAGTGGTTCTAGGTGACACACAAAGAAAGCGCAGAAGGAGTGAGCTATAGAGGAACAAGGCAGTAACCAGTGCTCCTTAACAGTCTCTTGCTGTAGTTCCTGCCTCCAGGTTCCTGCCTTGATTTACTACCCTGGTTTCAAGGTAAAAACAAACCCTTTTGCTCCTCAAGTCTCTTTTTGTCCATGGCTTTTATCAAAATGATAAGCAGCAAAACAGGACAACTTCTCACTTATAAAAGTTGAAAAGGAACAACATTATTCAAATCATGTTTGAGTTATGAAAGTTAATTATTCTCTGGCTTGGGTCTTTAGAATGTTTTTAGATACTGAACCCTTACTCTCATCAGTAAATGAATATGCTCACTTGAAGCCCATAAGAGGATGTAATGTGTACAAACCTTCCTCCTCAACAGAAATGCAAACTCTGATATTCCAACACCAGGAACTAAAGCTGACTACTATGAGTGGGTATTGCTTAGCTAATAAATAATGGCATTGTTTGTTCTGAAAGATGTTAATTCAACTTATCAACAGGCATACATTATGAATCCAAGATCTCAAATGTATATTTCTATAATGTAAAAGAGCTAGTCTGTGGCTTCATTCTCCTGTTCCCGTCAGAGAGGGCTCTACTCTTTCATGGAAAGTATTTTCCCATAATTGAATCACCACACATATAGAACCTCAGAATGCACTTCCTCTTTCTCTACCCTTGTGATTTCTGTGACCAGGTCTGAGGCTTTTTAATGTAAAAGTGCCCCCATGTGTTTTATTTGTATAAGTTCTACTTCCATTTCAAATGTACCAGGAAAGCCCGGGGAGCAACAAGGACTAACGACCTGTTCTAGAGTGTAAAGTGCTTTCTAAACTGTTATACCTTCCAGAGTGCAAAAGACATGCTGAAGTAGGTCAGAGACTTAAACTGCCCAAGGGCCCAGCTCATGCCGATGGCAGGCAGAAGGTTGAAAATTAAATGAGCGCCAAACACTTCAACGGATCATAACTCGGTGGCTTAATATTGCATAAGAACGTAAGAAAATACAACCATAAAGCCTTAGCACTCCACACATTCAGACTTTTGTTAATTGGGGACTTGTATTAATACAGATGATGACTTGGTCTGAAAACATTCTGTGTATTCTATGAAGTGGTTGATGCTGAGATAGGGAGAGAGGTCCTTCAGTACAGTTGAGGCTAGCCTCATGCAAGCTTTAACTTGGGAGTTAGGGTGCAGGATATCCATGGTCACGGGAAACTTACAGAGTCGGTGTCTCTGTGTCATTGTCTTGTGTTTTCAAAGAATGTCAATGATTGGCCCCACAAGGTAGAGAGGAGAAAGAAGTTTTATTATAGGATTATAGCTGGAAACATTAGATAGATAGATAGATAGATAGATAGATAGATAGATAGATAGATAG
>OU015750.1:36580795-36592996 GCA_907169655.1 Acomys percivali | reverse complement strand
GAGAGAGAGAGAGAGAGAGAGAGAGAGAGAGAGAGAGAGAGAGAGAGAGAGAGAGAAAATCAGCCTGATATTCAGAATAAAGAACAATCTGGTGGAGAGTGAACATAGAAGCCTGAGTAACTGGCTCCATGCCATGATAGCTGGCATGAAAGTTTGCTATAGAGTTTCCAAAAATATTCTAAAAATACCAGAAATACATTTTTGTGGGAGGGAGAAAGGATCATTACTCTGAAGCGATTTGAATTCATTATGGCTTTATTGTCAATTAGAGATAGCAATCTCATCCAGGACGTTACGGCTTCAGTAGTATGCAAATGGCATAATTAGACAGTGTCATCCTACTACATACCCTACGTTATCTCCAGGGATCTATAGTGTGTATGATAGAATGAGAGTTTGACACATCAAGTACCTATTACCGAGTAGAAAATTCACCTGTATTAATGTCTGGAACAATAAACATTGGCCGCCTCACAGCTCTGTGGATCAGGAAGTGAGGACAGATTTCCTTGGGTGACTGCAGCCCGCTCCAGGTCTTTGTAAGGCTGACAAAGTGTCACTATTTCATGGCTGCAATAAAGTGCCTGTTAATCATGACTACGGGCATCTCTGGGGTTAAGTAAGAAAGGATCTCTTTCCATGCTCAAGGTTAAGGTGATAGCACTCGGAAGGGCTTCATCTCACCCCCTTCCTTTTACTCTGGAGGCAAAGATGGGGTTAGAGAGTACATGAGATGCAAAGACACTATTTGTTACTTAGTATCAGTAACACCCATACGTTTTGCTACGTTCTGTCACTAGAGTCAAGTCTATAAATGCAGCCTACTGAGGACAGGATGCCAAAAGTGTTGAGAGCTAAGACGCAGAATCCATTCATTGGGGACCACCTGAGAGGCTGCCTGTCACATGGAGGGACCATCTTAGCTTAAGGCTCTAGCATTTCTCCTTGGGATTATGAAACTCTCACATCAAGTTCACTTCAGAATCACTAATTTTCATAGATTCCCATAAAGCTACCTCTATTCTAGTGACGTGCTCCTTAACAACTGAAAATCTTAATATGTGATTATCAGTGATTGACTGTCCACCAGGAAAATGCTTGATGTTATTATGCCATGTGGCATAATTTATATGCACTATACTAAATGGTCTTCAACTTTTTAACATGTGTGTGTGTGTGTGTGTGTGTTTGTGTGTGTGTGTGTGTGTGTGTGTGTCCTGTGGATGTTGGGTCTCTTCTCTCGTCACGTGGGTTACATGGCTCAAGCTCAGATGGATTGTCAAGCTTGGTAGTCCGCTCCTTTACTTATTGAGCCATCTTGCTGGTCCTAAACGGCCATCAAGATCTTCGGCTTTGAAACCAAGCAATTAAGTTCTAACTGTGGTTCTGCTGTTCAATTTTATGATGCTGAAACATTTATTAAACTCGTGGGCTTTCCATTTCTTCTCTGAAAACTAAAATTTGATAGAATTGATATGAAAATTGGGGGGTTGTGGAAAGTAACGCTGGGTATAGCTCTTTACGCCACAGCATCTAGTCTTTACAAAGAATTCCATAGCACTGTAACTGTAATCTCCTCATTATTGTCTGGAGCTAATTTATAGAAACCCATATAACAAAACAAACTAATAGTCTGAGCTTATTTTTAGCAGACTGATGTTCACTTTGTCTAGAAAGCTTTTCCTTTAGACTTCTTTATTACTGAAGATTTCATACATGCCTATAAATGGTTTAATCAAATCCAACCCCATTTTCTTTCCTTCTATTCCTCCTCTAGCCCATCTACACTATTATCATGCATTCTTAAAATTCTTACCAGTCCACTAAGTGCTGCTTCTGTGTTATACAGATGTAGAACCATCTGGCAGGGCATGTGTAGCCAGCCTCTCAGGGGCTACATAGGACTCTCCTCTCCTGTTGCCAACAGTTCCTCAGATAAAGGTGGAACTTCATCAACTGTTGAAGTTATTTTTTATAAAACTGTGTTTGTTGCTTTTATCATATTTCTTAACCCAACTATCACACAAATAATTGAGACTATTTTATAATACAAGGCTTCACAACACAATCTGAGCAGTTTAAGTCTGTTCTTAACCCTCTATGCCATTTTGTCTTACTCCCAGAAAACATCCCAGTTGTACTTGCATTTTGTAGCTTTCCTCTGCTCTACTTCCTTCCTCCTGATCTTCCTTGCAACTCTACCCTAAGTCCTCTAAATACTCTGTCTCCTCCTAACTCCTCCTCCCCTGGGTGACAGGAAGTCCAGCCCTATTATATCCCTTGCTCATTCATTGGCTATAAGCTGCTTTATTGACACATCAAGAGGACAATTGGGGATCAGAGTTTATACAACATTTAGACAGGAAATCAGAATTTAAACTACACAATAACCTCATGCCTTCAGTCAACCCTTAACCCATCCATTCTAGAACGCTTTCTTGATCTTGTGGAAGTACTATGCATGCAGTCAAAGCCACAGTGAGCTCATCTGTGCAATGACCCTATGTTGTCCCGTAATTACTATTTCACTGCAGATGGCTACTCCCTGTGGCTTTTACAATTTTCTTCCTATTCTTTCTTCTGCAATGATCTCTGAACACTATGTGAGAAGGGTGTCAAATAGATGTTCCTTTAGAGCTGGCAACTCCATGATCTTTTTATTTTTCTCCACATGTTGACCAGCTGTGGTTCTCTATATTTATTGCCAACTACTAAAGAGAAACTCCTCTGATATGGGTTGAAACACACCAATGTAAGGGCATAATGATGGGAATTTAGAGGTCAGTTTGTTACTTTGTCTGTGATAGGATAAAGGTACTAAAGTCTCCCATGAGTCCTATGTTCTAGCAAGGTATGGCATTTTTACCCAATAAACTGCATAAGCTACATCTTGAGGAACAGGCTTTATAAACCTATTCAGAAAGTGAGTGGTTATTCTCATAACATTCATGCCACAACTGTAACAGTATCTTTTTCTCAAACTTTTAGTTGAAGGACTCCAATGTATCCTTAATTGAGGGAACCGGACTCCTTTAGGGAGGCGTTACACACACATAATTCTGGACAAGGAGACTCATCTCAGTCTTCTCCACTCACTGAGACTAATTCTATCATGGGTAGTAAGCTCATTTAATGTCTGTGTCTTAACTTACAGCACATGCTATTTAATTACTATACTGTGGACCGTACTAAAATGTGAGCTCTTTGAATGTTTTGTTTCTGTGAGCATGAAACCTAGATCAATGCTAGCATGTAGTATGCTTTCAATAAGTATAAGAATTTAAGGAATGAATGATTTAAGAGATTTTGATATAGTCAGTTTCTTCTCCACTAGATTCTACCGCACATACCCTGGAAATCTCAAATCTTGGGTCCATAAGCATTTTTCTTCTACTTATTTGAGGGGAGAGCTGCTTGAACATGAGTTGTTTAGATCAAAGAACATGCCTTTTATCATTAGTATTTCTGAAGATACAATTTAGATGACAGTCTGCATTCTACTGACTTCCTGTTAAAATGACAGTTTTGAAGTCTGTAACTTCATAATAACTGCATCATTTTACAACCCTTTCTACTGCGTACAGCCTCCTCACAAATCTTTTCCTATAATTTATCTTTTGTTTTGCCTGCTCTCTAACATTTCCAATAGCATATGTATATGTAAACATGCAAGTATACATGTAAACTCACCTATATGTCAACATTAAAATAAAATAGCACATCAGAGTTACTATATTGAATTTGTTACAGTCACTTGTTAAAATTCATATTTCAAAGCATTTCTTATACACCAAAGGCAAAGAAAGCTAGATGTGAAAAGTGCTTTGAGCCTGTGCTTGCACATTAAAAATGTTTAGGGATGATGACCTTGATACTGAACTAATCTAGATTACAAAACTCTGAAAAATAAATTCCTCTTCTTTATAAGTTGCCCATCAGCCCCAAAGTACCAAAATATGTGCATAAATGTCAATTTTCCGCTGTTGAGAAAGCAGGGTAAATTACATTTAGAATTCAGTCCGCATTGATTTCGTAACCTTTAGTTTAAAAAATCACTTTCAACTTCTCAGCAGCACAATACTTCCTGATCACGTCCCTAACAATAGACAGTAGGCTTTTCCTCCAGGCCTTTACATGAAATACTTCTGTCCAAATTTGTTTTTCTTTCACTATCTTGTAAATTTCCATACCAAAAATACCCTCTTCCATAGGGGAAAAAAAAACAAAATGTATCCTGAATATGAACAGAATCATTTGTAAATAACGTATGATAATAAGAAGCCTCACTCCACCAGAGGAGATGTAAGCAGAGACCCACAGACAGATGTGTCTTCCACATAGATCCCTGAGCGTTGAAAGAAAGGATGTGATATAGGAATCCCATTTAGTGCCAAATATTTAGAGTCTTATTCTCTACACATTGACCAGTTGTAGCTATAAATTCTAATTAGTAATTGCAAGAATAAGCTTCTATGATTAAGGTTGAGTGCTGTACTGATCTATGGGTATAGCAATATGTCATTAGAAATCATTTATATGTTCATTTGGTAGAATAATTGTCATAGGTTTTCCCTTACAGCCCATACCTACCTAGCTTCAGGTTCTTGGTTTCATTAATAGTATCAAATATAGGTTTCATGGCATTAAGCAAGCCTTTTATCCAATCAAAAGGTGTTTAATTACTCTAATAATATTAGTGTTCCAGTTGCGACAGTGGGCATACCTTGCTGGCAGGTCTTCTTGTAGATGGGTGTGACTAGTGATTACTTTCCCCTCTGACAGCAAGTATAGCAACTTCCAGCACTATGACAGTGTCCAACAGAAGTAGAGCTTCCAGTTGCATGCTGTGTAGACTTCTCCATGTCCCGTGTCAGTAAGTATGAGGACAGTAAGCAGGAGGGTCTCGCTATCAGGCTGTGGAGGGTAACAAAAGACGTTAGGCCTAACCTGTAATGTTTGAGGGAGTCTACAGGACACTATTGACCAGAGGCTCAAAGTATTATTAGAGTAAGATGTCCAAAAGTTAGAGAAAAGACTATTTTAGATGTTAATATAGAATGTAGTCTCTTGAATACTTTAAATGTAAAAATTCTAAAATAAGTTATCAATGAGACTGGATTAGTAAGAACTATCTAAGATATGAGTTACCCTAAAGAACATCATTCCCAATTTGTCATTTAAAAATTGAAAGAGCATATCAAAAGAAGTAATCCACATATTTTGCTATTCATGCATACTCAATGGAAAATTAATCCCGATAATTTTGAATACAAATGTGTTTTAAAATAAATCTAGAATATTTTACATACTTGTAAGACACAAAAGCTACAATGAAGAAATCAAGAAAAGTGATGCACATACACAATTGCACTTTATACATTTACTGAGCTGTCAGTTATTGAGAAAATTGTGCTCCCTGTGAGGAGGCACACAGTGGCTTGATTTCCACTTGTTCCTCGAATGTATTATGCTTTATGTTTTAGTTACATGTTATCACATTCATGATTCCACCTAACAAGAATAAAAAATCTTATTAGTTTTCTTTATTCTAAATATATCAAAGCTAAAATATTTTTGATGAGACATAAGGAATAATATCAGCCAAAATGAAATTTGTGACCATTTAGAATCAAGAAGAATGACCTCCTATAAAGTTATCTCTGAGAAGTGATGTGAAAAACAGGATGCTAGTGATTATTCTCACAAAGTTAACTGCTTCCTTATCAAGTCTTCTAAATAAGCTAAAATGTCATTTTTATTTCTCTTCATTTTAAATCACACATGTGTTTATTGATTGGAAGTTACTACAGAAATGAAAGGTGATTTTTTTAATGAACTAAATCAACATTCTTCTGTGTGACTTGAAAAAATATTAAAAGATTGTGTTTGATGGCACGATCTCATTTATACTCGCTGGTAACTTATGGGTATAACTTTCTCTAGATCATGATAGAATCAATCTTGCATTTAATTCAAGGACTCAACATGTATTTTAATAGAATACTTGATTTTTTTTCTCTCTTGGAAGATCTGACAATAAAAAAAATCAAGGTGTTTTAATTATATACCTTTATTCCATATCTTAAGGATAGGCTATCTAGTCATTTTTAGCAGTGCTTTAGTTTACTTTTTGTTATAGTTTGTACTTGAATACTGCTTTTAGTAATCAAGTGTCTCTATCATACTTAGGGAGTGTTTTTCATTCTAGCAAGACACATTCAAAGAACCGTTTAGGATTAAAGTGGTAAGATAGAGTGTCTCGCATCAACAACCTATTTGTCCTTACATGTACTTGAACATCTGGATCACAGGTTAGTCATCCCATAGAAAATATTATTGAGTGTTCATTGCATGAGTAGCAATGGATGTGCAGTTGCTTCAAATATAGAAAAATGAGTAACATGCTTAAAGCCCTAAGGTACTTTAAAGTCTTGAAAATAACTCTATAATCTAATTCATAATTTTCTTTTACACATATTTAATTTTTGTTAAACCTTTTGGTAAGAAGGAAAAAGGAAGAAAGTGAGGGACACCGGTAAAAAGGGGGAGCGGAAAGAAGGGAGGAATATAAAAACTAGGCACAAGGGTTAACAGCAAATTCTCTGGAAGTCATCTGTTTTTACTTTATACTAGCTACTAATGTACTGGCATTTATAATCCTTGTTCTCCTGAGTCCCCAAATGAAGTTTCTCATATCTCCAAAAAGAACAAGTCCAGAAGGCAAATGAGAGCCTTCCAGGGACCTGGTACTAAATCAAATGACTTGAGTAAATTCTAGAAGTTAGAGTAAGATGCCATAGACTCCTGGGCAACTCCTAGCCATCAGATATGATCCAAGAGAGTAAACTTCATCAACTACCCATCAGATAGAAATGTCCCTGGTGCCAAAGCTGCCTCCCAATGGAATTTGTTCATTTCTCATTGGAAGATTTGGCTGGAAGGAAAGGTTACTCTTTTCCATATTTATTTGACACAATATGATGCTTTGGTACACATCTTCATTGTGGAATAATAAAAATGACTAATTAACACATCTATCTCAAACCGAATCTCAGCTCATATCTGATAGTTAGCATAGATTTTTGCCTTGGGAGTTTTTGTCTATACGAGAACCATCTATTCCACAGGCAAAATGCTATGCATAATTTCACTGGGACCTTGAGCACATTTTCTACTAGTGATACTGTTGGTATGTTTGTTACTATTCATTGATAATTTAATACAGTTTATTTCTATTATATTTTTTCTGTCCCCCAACTCCTTCCAGAATCACTATCCTTTCCTACTCACTCTGTGTTCTTTCTTACTACTAAAAAAAAACAAGAGAAGAAGAAAATGACATTTTAAAAAACAGGAAACCTCTTTCTGTTGGTTCAACAATATTCCTGAGCATGGAACCTGCCTTGCAGTGTGTGGTTGATATACTCACTGTCACTCCATTAAAGGAAACTGATTTCCACTCTCCTAGTATCTATCAACTGCAATAGTGGCTTGGTGAGGCATGGGACTTTGTGCCTGCTTCTCCTCCTTTCTGAGACTCCATCTTGCTCGAACTTGTGCAGGGCTTATATACCCTGTATAGTCTATGCAGCTTCCTATGTGCATCAGCCTTATTGCATCTATAAAACACTATTTTCTTAAAATTGTATGCCACCTCTGGCTTTCATGATCTTTCTGTCCCTTCTTCCATGTAGACCTCTGAGACTGGAGGGGACAGCTGTGATGCAAACCTCTCAGTCAGGGCTGGCACACTAAAGCCTCTCACTTTCAGTACATTGTCTGTGGTCTTATTGTAGGTCTCTGTTAACTACCACCTATGGCAAGAAGAACTCTTTGGTGAAGGTTGAGTGATGCACTGATCTGGGGTCCTGCCTAGTGTCTTGAGTTCTGTTTTCTCTTCTTTTTAAGATCCTCTTTCATCCTCATCTTTTTCTAACAGAGAGACGGAGCTTATGTGCCACTCCTCTCCTTATCTCTCCTTGGATCAGTCCCTATCTCTGCCTCTTAGAGGATGACTAACAGTGTGATTGTAGTCCTGTGACATTCACAAAAGACTATGCTCTAAGTCAGGTTGCGGGAGAGGGGGATGGGAGTGTCCATGTGTGTGGAAGTGTGCATGCAACATGTGTGCCTGTGTGTAGAGAAATCGGGTGTCTTCTTTGATGGCTTCCCAGTATTTTTGTGACAGACTCTCTCACTAAACCTTAGGCTGCCTAATCTTTTGGAAGGCTTAATCATTCCTTACTGCACTCTTCAGATGATTTTAAAAAAGCAGTTATTAATCCTGGTGTTTACAAAAAATATTCAAAATGGACCTTCGTTGACTTAATAGTTCTGCTTCATATAAAGATTTCAGTTTTATATAACACTAAACTGTTGGAAGTTAAACAAATAGCAATGTGCTAGCAGGAAGAAAAATGTACTTGGCTAAAACATTTTTTAGTCTGTATTAAACTGTACATCTAATTAGTAGTTTGAGGGAAAAGAAAATAGAAATGTCTTCCTGGAGGCCATGGAATCTCAGTTTTATACAGTGAGTTGCTACCCATCTCATCTCTCCATTTTATCTTAGAAGAAAATTCCTATTATAGTTCAGTTAATCATATTTCTAAAGTATGGTATTTCTCAAAGGTATGGGACATGTTGACTCTCTTAAGGAAATGGAACCGACTGAGTAGCAGATTTTCCAAATTAGTGGACTCTAAGAACTTTTGTTACATTGATAAGCAAATATTTACCTGCCTAATAATTCATTTTCTAAAACAATAGTTTCAAAGCACTTTCATGATTAAATTTTGACTTAAAATTTATGTGTTTATTATTTGCAAAGCATGTAATATTTAACAGTGTAAAAATGTATTTGCATTTAGATCACTTAACTATGTAAAGGACAGTAGAAATACTAATACAGTATTTTTAAAATCATGATTTTTCTTGAAAGAATATATTTTAAAGTGTCTATAGTAAAATATTTTAAATGTGCTGCAAAATAGTGAGATTAATATTTAGTCACCCAGTTGCAACAAAAACAAACTATAGTGAGTATTATACATAATCAGACTTCCTGACTTGCTTCCTCTCTTCATACTCCAGGCCATACAGAAGAAAATATCTAGTATTATAACCTTAAAGCCATAAATGTTACACTCTATAGTCTTAAATGATAAGAAATATTTTTAAAATATATTACAGGGGCTGAAGAGATGGCTCAATGGTAAAGAGCACTGGCTGCTCTTCCAGAGTACCTAGGTTCGACTCATACACCTACCTGGCAGCTCAAAACCATCTATAACTCCTGTTCGAGGGCATCAGATGCCCTATTCTGGCCTCTCTGGGCACTGGGCACACACATTGTGCACAGGCATACATGCAGGCAAATATTCATGTATGGGTGTGTTTGTGTGTGTGTGTGTGTGTGTGTGTGTGTGTGTGTGTGTGTGTATGTGTGTAGGATATATAGGATAGACAAAATAAAAATAACTTTTAAAATAACTACAGGTGTCATTACACCTAAAAGCAAAAATTGTCACTAATCTATCTCTAAAAACACGACAACTGATTCTTTCTTCTCTGTAATCAATATCTCCCAGCAAGAGATAAGGAATATCCTTCCACTTTCTTGACTTTGGACTGACCTGCTTCTGTTGTCTAGTAGACTATAAAAAATATGCCTCTGAACAGAAAGCTAGAGGTTTTCTATTATTAAATCAGAGGAGGTATTAAAAAGAAAGAGAGAGGAGGAAGGAGGAATGGAGTGAAAGAAAGGGAGATGAGGAAAAGGAGAGAACACAACACTACAACAAATGTCCCTCAGCATATTGGGTAAGCATATAGCAGTTAGCCACAGCAAGGGGTTAACCATGTGAGCCATGGCTCTTTCTCAAAAGGTAAGCATGACTAAACAAACCCGAGGTGTCACCATCTGGCACAGAAACCCTGTATTCTAAGCCCTATCCTCATTCATATCTGATACACAAAACTATAAATAATTAATATCTACCTTCTTAAGTCAGAAAAGGGTGTCTTTGTGGTAAGGAATAGAGAACTAGAGCAATTTCAGTCCAAATTCAAACTTCTCCAAGGGGTGTACAAATACTTTGCTATTATTGGTATGTCTAAGCCATAATGTAGATTTCCCTACAGTTCCAAACCATGATGAAAAGGCTTTATACACATGATAACAAAACTCTATTTTATTATCTAACTCATTAAAGTTTTGTGATGCAATGTGATATGATATAATGATATGATTTGTACTTCTGCATAGAGTGGTGGTTTGAGCATATATTAATATCACTGTCCCCTAGGGCTGGAGAGATGACTCACCCATTAAAGGCTAGGCTCACAACCGAAAGTATTACTGTCCTTACCACATAAGTGAAAAAAGACTGAGATCCAAAGAGATTAGTGACTTACAGGAAAAAAAATAATATTTAATATTTAAATTCAGATTTATGGCAGTGCCTCTTCCCTTATTCCAGCCTGTACCTTCAGAGACTTACACCATGGGTCACTCTAACTTAGATTTGTTAGGAACTATGGATAAATAAGTTCTGTCTACTCCTCATCCTTAATTCTTGGGAGATATTTATTTCTCAAATATATACTACCAAACCCATGATGTCTGGTGCCTCATGTGTCCTCTTGATATATCTCTGCTGAGGTACCAAAGACCACAGTGCCTTCTGACCTCTGTTCATGAGCTTCTTTTCACTAGCATTTTATTACCAGATGTATTTTTCTCAAGCTAAATGGGATCGTATTTCCTGTTGGGTGGTATTTAGCAGTCTTCAAGGTGATTACTGTGGGGTCATTAATTCTTTTTGAATGTCTTATTATTTTCTGTCCATATGAAATTTCAGTCAGTACAGTAATACTCTGAATCGTGAAAATGATAGCCTTCTAGCACAGAATTAACACCTACCTGGGTTTGAACACTCAAACCCAATTACTTCTGGATTTATAGTGAGAACTTGTGATGTTGAATAAGGTATGAAAATAAAAGTTGTTAAAATTACTTGACTAATAAAGTTACATGGTGATTGAATGATCATATAATTCATGTGTATCTATGCACAAGTTAAAAAAGACAACATTTGATACCATACCACCAAAATGTACTCCACTGCATATAACGAAAAACAATTGTCCTATGTTGCTGTATATCATATTGTAACATAATAAATAAACTACTATAATAAACTCAGTTCCAGAGATAATTTGGTTATATAATCACTGGGTGGAGAATTCAATAATGCCCTAAAGTGAACATTAACTTTAAGTAAACAAAACCTCATAGAGTTATGAGGTAATGCCATTTAAATTGGCTTTCAAAGGCCAACAAGAGCAATGTTTGCCTTAAGGATTACATTAGATTATCCTGCAGTAGCAATTAAATCTTTGAAGGTTGTAACACTATTTTGACGTTTTTGGAAAGGCACTGAGTTTAGAAAAGAAAAACCATGATTTTATGTATTAGATTGGTCCGTATCAGGTGGCCGAGTTTTGATTCCTAATGGTCTACAGAACTGTCAAACACTGAATTAATGGCAATAGCTTTCATTCACAGATGTTAAGCATTTTTGAATTTTCATCTCTTCTCGTTTTTGGTCATTTTGTTAATTTCCTATGGCTGAAGATAATAAAGCATTAAAAAGTGTTTTTAAAAGAAAAGGATTTTGTTCTTTCATTGGTTGGAAACCTATATGCCCCAAAAGAGAGTGTTAACACAGTGTTTCCTTCTTGGTAGTCTGGGAGTTATTGCGGGGGAATTCATATTTCTCCTCCCTTATGCCCTGGTAATACAAGACAGCCTTCGCCTTCACTGACTTGCAGTCTTTGTGCTTCCAATATCTCACAGGATTTGCTACATGTTCCTTTGTGTGTTGGCATCTGAATCTCTTCTTTTGTAAAAACACCAGTGACTGCACCACTCTGGGCTCATTTTAACTTGGTGATGTCTATAATACAGATATTGTGAATTAGAACATAAACATATACTTTGAGATGTACACATTGTAATTATCATATGGAGAGGTATAAGCGAAACCCAGCAATTTGGGGGAAGGTTTGAGACAGAGATTTTCCTGTTTAGGCCTGGCTGTCCTGAAAGTTGCTCTGTAGATGAGGATGGCCCCAAATATCAAAGATTCACCTGCCTCTGCCTCTGCCTCTGCCTCTGCCTCTGCCTCTGCCTCTGCC
>OU015750.1:36547624-36580785 GCA_907169655.1 Acomys percivali | reverse complement strand
CTGCCTCTGCCTCTGCCTCTGCCTCTGCCTCTGCCTCTGCCTCTGCCTCTGCCTCCTAGGTGCTGGGATTAAATTTATGTGCCACCACCGCCCAGAAATACCTAGTTTTTAAAACTATTATAACTATGAATAACATAAATAAAGCATACTTGCCTTTAAAAGGAGTTTGCCCTAAAGCTCAAACCTGAGGTCTGTGGCACATCCCATTAGGTTCTCCGTAGGCTGGTCCATGCCTTCCCACCGCTGTCCTCCACTGCTGTTTGCGATATGTTTTACTTTTCTACATAGCAGTTTATAATTGCTCAACATGTAACATCTTATTTTGATCTTCTTCAACTTCAGTGATTCGGTCGCCCTCCCTGCAATATCCCTAACTTTCTTTTTTTTTTTTTAATTTTTAATTAATTTATTCTTGTTACATCTCTATGGTTATCCCATCCCTTGTATCCTCCCATTCTTCCCTCCCTCCCATTTTCCCCTTATTCCCCTCCCCTATGACTGTTCCTCAGAGGGATTACCTCCCTCTGTATATGCTCATAGGGTATCAAGTCTCTTCTCAGTGACCTGCTGTCCTTCCTCTGAGTGCCACTAGGTTTCCCCCGCCAGGGGACATAGTCAAATGTGAGGCACCAGAGTACTTGAGAAAGTCAAATTCCTCTCTCCACTCAAGTGTGGAGACTGTCCTGTCCATGGGCTAGATCTGGGTAGGGGTTTAAATTTTACCGCCGAGGGGAGGACATCCTATTGGAACTCTAGATGAGAGAAAAATGGGAGAATAGCAATGTAGAAGGATCCAGTGGGTCCTAGAAACCTACAAGTAGAACATTATGATAGGCAGATTTGGGTCATGGGGTCCCACTCAAACTAAGGCCCTAGCCAAGGATAATACAGGCGGTAAAATATCCCTAACTTTCAATCTGCTCATGCCCCTGCATAATTCACTTGTAACTTGTATTAAAGTCTCAACATAGATTCCGTCTTTTCCTGAGTCTTCTACAAAGTTCCCTATCCCCTCCCCCCCCATCAGCACCACTACCACTTACAGAGTCTGAAACATCAAATGTCAATGTGGTAAGGAAAGAGCTCCAGTCATAGTTTTACTCCTTGAGAGAAGTTTCAAGATGCTATGTACATTCTAATTCATACTTAGGATAGATTAAGCAATGATACCCCTTGAAAGGGGTTGTATATGAAGCATGCCACCCCAGCGTTGAGCAATTTCATACAATGCCTCTATCTTTGTAAACAAAATGTTTTGTTGCTTTTGCTGTTTACTTTATATAATCTTCTATGAGGAAAGTCCATGGTATTTTTTGAATTTATGAGGATCTGCTTAAATCCAAAGTTTCAATTTTAGATAATTGAAGTAGCCTATGAGTGCACAGGAACCTAACTGGAAGGAAGCCGGAAAAAATAGAACACGTCCATATTTTTAGATCTTGACAGCCAAAATAAGGTTTTAAGTTTCACTTGGTGCAAGATGGAGAGAACCTTGTACAATGAGAAAGGCACATTGGGTTCCATGACAGCCTGAGAGATGATCCACCCTTTTCAACCAAGATGTCACACAAGAACTTTCTAGATTGAGTACAATGACTATAGTGTTCTATCTAATTTGCTCTTTCCAAGTGATAAATAAAGAGAATAAGCTAAACATTTATCCTATTCGAGTTATGAAGGTAGCGTACTTGTATATTAGCATGTCTTGGATTCTAAGAATTTTTTAATACTGTAAAAATAATACATCAATTTTATCTATATTTAACTTGTCCTTATGCTTAGGTTCTCATTTTTCACAATAGTTGGAGATAACTTCCCACTTCTTCCATATATTTGTTAATTCAAGTTGACTGTGCTCTAGCTGAATAATCAGATTACACTCTAGTTTTCCAAAGCTGTTTAAATTAGTTTAGCTATTATATAACCAGATTTGACTATTTTAGCTAAATTTCTATGTTATTCTTAATAGTTATGTCATATGAATTTGGTGATAACTTTTTAAGATTATTATAACTCATGGATAATAGCCTGTTGAATGAGGAAGCAAGGTATGAGATATAACAATAGAAATGAAATTGAATATTTAAAATCATTGAGAGTATATATATGTGTGTGTGTGTATGTGTGTGTGTATGTGTGTGTGTATATATATATAAGATAAATTCAGTATACATAAAATTTACAAATATTAAAAATATCAAGAGGGGATCATTTGAGATTTAGAGGAATCTAGTTAATATACCTGGTAAACTATTTCCTATATTGAGCTATTGTGTATACACAGATATAAAGAGTGCAATATTATCACTCACATGTTCCTTCAAAGGGCTCAATATATGGAACATCATATAGTAAAAAACTCTTTTGTTTGAATTTTGGTTTTTTTTTTTAACTTGTTTTTAGAAACCACAAAATCATGAGTGAACATTAGACAAGACTCAAGTGTAGCACTAATATTATCAGATAAACTAAAATGTGACTTTTACTTCTTTTAGTGTACCTGATGCTTTATTAAGTGGAATATATTTTAGTATTTACACGGCCTTGGTAGATAGCAACCTTTCAACAACTCCAAATAATAGTCTAAAGAACTCTGAAGCATTCCCTACCCATATGTGATCCAGAAAACTTTGAATGAAGCACTTATTTGTCCCAGAATTTGAAATACTATCATCCAGTTTGATCACTTCCTCTTGGTGAGGAGGCCCGGCAGCACACAGAGGAAGGGGAAACAGGCTATCATGATGAGACCTGATATGCTGTGGTCAGTCATATGGTAGGGGGCAAGGTTCCCTTCTGTCAGAGGTCTAGGGGAGGGGAAAAGGGTGGAAGAGGGAGGGAGTGTGGGAACGGGAAGATACAAGTGAGGGGATAACAATCAGGATATTATCTGAATAAATTATAATAAATTAAAGTTTAAAAGAAAAAAAAGAAATATCATCATCAAAGGAAAAGGCTCTTTGAGTGGATGTTAGCCTTAGTTGCTTTTGCTCGTATTGAAAACAAATTAAAGGAAAGAAAATCATGCTTAAATTAGTGTGGATAAATCAAGTGCAACTATAGGCCCATATATATTTCTTCTATTCTTTACAGCCACTATTTTGCTATGCTTGAGAACTGTACAGTTACTAAAATAAACTGATTTTAGGTGTTTCTTAAAAGCATTCATATACTTTGTTTTAATGATCGCTCAGTGTCTCATAAATAATTGCATTAAATTTTGGTGAAAATTGTATTTATCAAGAAATGTCATTGGTGTTTTCCTAAACTGACGACACCACCAAATAAGCATTATATAGATCCATTTTAATGCGTGTGTTCTTTTCATTCATACTCCAGACTTAAAGGACTTTCTACTGTACATCTTGTTGTGTCCTTGCCTTAATAATTTTATAGGTCTGACAGAATTTATAATGTCATTCTTATGAGTGTTTGCCTTTCTTTCCCATACCCAGGTTCTTTCTTTGGGAGCAGACGTTTTGCCAGAATATAAGCTGCAGACACCGCGCATCAACAAATTCACAATCTTGCACTACAGCCCTTTCAAAGCAGTCTGGGATTGGCTCATTTTATTATTGGTCATTTATACTGCTATATTCACCCCATACTCTGCAGCCTTTCTCCTCAATGACAGAGAGGAACAGAAAAGGCGAGAATGTGGCTATTCTTGTAGCCCTTTGAATGTGGTAGACTTGATTGTGGATATTATGTTTATTATAGACATTCTAATAAACTTCAGAACAACGTATGTAAATCAGAATGAAGAAGTGGTAAGTGATCCTGCCAAAATAGCAATACACTACTTCAAAGGCTGGTTCCTGATTGACATGGTGGCCGCCATCCCGTTTGACTTGCTGATTTTTGGATCAGGTTCCGATGAGGTAAGAGCCACTTAAGAATTTTATTTTCTAAAAGATTGCAATTGTAAATAGAAATCTGCTTGAACTGGAAGAAAAAATGGTTGCTTCAAAAGTCCCCACAGCTCAAAGATGAAATTCATTTCTACCTGGAAATGCTGTAAAATGAAGTGAAGCTATTTTTCTGTTGTGAATAATTGAAACCCCTTCTATATTTACTAAGAGATGCAAAAACGCTCTCCGTGCTGTAGTCAGCAACATAAATGTTTAAGCAAGTGCGCTAGTCAAAGCCACAGTGAAGAGCAGAGGTAGAATGAGTCTGGGTATACTGACTACCTAACTGCTCTCTCTACACTTGTACAAGTCTGGACCCAAAACCCAGGGAAAGTTTCAAAGGGGGATCATCTAGATGGCGTGGGGCATGTCTGTGGGGCATTACTTTGAATATATTAGTAGATGCAGGAAGACCCAGCCCAGAGTACGTGGCACCCTTCCCTGGTTTTACAGGTTTGTCCAGGTATTTAAAAAAAAGAAAAAGATTCTTAATTTGTTATTGTGCATTTTAAAAAATGTAAAATTCCTTTAATATATGTATTTCAGAAATCACTACTTCAACAAGACTCCCCTGACTAAACTAAAGCAAGAGAAAGTTTAAGAGATTCACATCAGTATATGGTGAAATAGTCTAAGGAAAAAAGGAAAGAAAAAGAAAAGTGAAGAACTTGAAGGTTGTAGAGTGGGGAAATATATGGAAAGATTATCGAATATGCAAATATTTGGATTTGTATATGCAAATTACAAGCAGACACTAAAGAATTATTTAGAAAATGGAAACTTTATTGTGGAGACTCCTCTAGGTATCATAACATCTACCGACCTCATTGTACTAGGAAGTAAAAATAAAATCTAATACATTGTTTACGTAAATGTTTCGAAGTAAACTTAGATACAAAGAAACATTTCAGCTGATACCATGCCTAGAAAGTTAAGTTATTATTTCAATTTTGTAAAGGTCACTAACTGGCTTCCTTGGTCCTGTTTTACATCATTCCTACTCAGTGGTAATATAGTATGCCTCATTCATCAGCAAATATTGGCTCAGTAGCCTTCGAAGCAGCAAATACTCTTTTATATTGAGAAGTCAATTAGGTACTTAAGTTTCTGCTCTCCATGAGCTTAAATCTCATAGACGAGTAAATGCTGAGATGGAACAAATTAGATGGAAACAAAAAATATGTAGTTGGCTAATAAAGAATGGGAGTCTAGGAAAGACCAGTAAGGAATGGTCATTATAGTTGAGACATGCAAGAAGTTTCCAGCCATGTAAGATTGCAATGCAAAACATTTCAAACAAAAGCAAACAGTTGTAGCCTTTTCTCAATTAACTATCAGGTTCGGAACATTAGAAGAACAGAAAAAAATGCCTGTGACAAAAAAGGCTGAATCTAAGTCAGAAAAAAAGTTGCTGACATATGAGGACTAAATCACAAAGAGACATGAGTTATGTTTATTGTGGTTTTAGTGAGACTCTGGAATGGAGTTGACTTTGATTGACATTTTCAAAGACTGTGTAGACTGTTCTTAGTGTTCTGGACAGTGAGGTAAGAGTGAGGGAACCAGGGTAAAGCCTGGACTATGATCCATGATGGAAAACACCATGGACACATAACACAGTAGAGACGTAGAAAAATAAGTAAACTAATGGTATATCTTGAATGTCATCTACCAGAAATTCTTGCTTAATTAAATGTCTATAGAAAATAAAAGGAAAATCAGAACTATGGGTGATTCAAAACATTTTTGTAGTTTACTTGTTGAATAATTCAAGTGGGAGGAAGGATGGGGGAGAGGGTGCTTTTATAAGTAACTTTCTTTTTTTTTTTTTTTTTAATTGCATAAAGGGCAATGTCTTAATCCAGGTGGTAAACTCATGGAGAGAAAAAAGTGTATTGTGAGAGAGAGAAAAAATGAGATGTTTTGGCCTTCATAAGTGTGAGATAGCTGTAAGTCATACAAGTACAGATGGCTGAAAGGGAAATCAGGCACCATACGAGCAACTAGAAAAAAAACACATAGCCATAAGAAAGAAGACAGCTTTTAAATTAAAAATTAGATATAACCATGGTAATGGTGTTATGAATCAGTGCTTTCACATCAGAATCACTCATTAATTTCTGTGTGGATCTTTTAAAACCATCTAGAGACCAGACATAGCTACACATGCCTATAATCTGAATATATGGGAGGAGAAGGTGGCAACACTACCTCAATAAAGACACCAATACAAAGAAATAGACATGCATATATATACACGCATACATTCATAAATACATACATACACATATACATAGGTACCTGAAACACTTGGTAGGGAGGAGAGCTTTAAAACTCAGATTTTTTGTTTTAATTGTGCTGTTTAAAAAAATGTGGTAGCCGCATCTGGAATACAAACATTCAAGCTTTCTTCATTAGTGGATGAACATCTCTAGAAACTACATGCAAATCAAATATATATATAAGCAAATAAATTAAGATTTCATTTTCTACTGATTAAAAGCTTAGAACAATATCTTGCTGAACTATTTGAATGATTTCTTCTTATATATTAGCATCTTATATATTAGCATCATCAGTTAGGTTAGAGAAAATATTTTTCTCAATGTCAATAAAATATTAAATTTTCCTTCAGCTGAATGTTAAACTACTATAATACCTTAATTTTATTTATAGTCAACTCAAAATGACATTTTTGTAACTATACCATTTTATATATAAAACATATACATTAACAATAGTAGGATAATATGACAATATGATTTTACTAAAGAAGACACAATTGCCCATATTTTTCAAACTACCATTAATTTTTCCTATAACTAAATGTGATTAGTAATAACCAAAGAATCTCCTTTACTGTTGCAAGCATGTTGAACAAAGTAAATGCTGGTTATTACTGGATTTGCTCCTGCTAATATCTTACCGACATGGATATCATCTAGAAAGACAATAATCCCACAGTTACTTATTTTGGCTTCATCAACTATGACACTTCTGTGATTTGTTTCAATATCATTGATACTAAAATGCAATATCATTCCCTTTGTCTCCAGAAAGTCAACTTTGATTATCTGCTGCATGTTTCCTTATATTTGGTTTATCCATGGCAAATTTTCAAGCCATTAACATTTAGAATCTAGAAACCTCTGATTAGTAACAGAGATCATTATCTCCTTCCTCCCCTAAGAATAAAATTTTAGTTTTCAGTTACTTGTTTTGTTGACTTCTGATTCATGCCTTAGTGATTTTTTAATGAATTCTGAATGCATGCAAGAAACCCTTTGGAATCAAGATAATTAGGGCTTTCTGCAGCAAAATCCCAATAGTAAAGTGGAATCTCTGCTCATAAAAAAATGTTTCACTCATCTATGTCTGACAGATGACAGATTAAAGATACAAAAAATGTTAGTAGCCGTCTATATAAATTCTGATTATCTTGTGATCTTTATGATAGATATCATTAATTTACTAGACATTATTATGCACATGAGATATTCATATCCCACTTGATCACAACTTGAAAATATGCATATATATGCATGTCAACTGTAGCATATAACTATCTCTCTCATAAGATGGTCTTTGTAAATTTTATAGAAATTTCTCTTGGCTTCCACTTGAAGCTTTGATTTGGCCCCTCAGCTCTGTGGCATGATAAGTGACATAAATACCAGATGTCCAATCGAAAAAAGATGTTTTTCGTAAAGCTGATAGTTTATATATCATTTGCCTGTGAGTGGCTACAAAATGATAGAGATCATATAAAATGCAAGCTTTTCTTGGTAAAAATTCAAATTTCAGGTAAAAGGTATACCATTCATACTTCTCTTTGTGATGTTTTATTCGTCTTTTAAAACTTATGATCATTTGATGACCAGTTTCCATGTTACTGCAATGAAAGAGAAAAGAATGTAGTATTACAGTTTCAAAGAATGCTAACTATAAAACAAATGAGTCTATCAATTATTAAGATTGCTCAATACCAAAAGGAATTCCCCAGCAAGATTGTAGAAACATTTCTTTGGCACACATAGTTGGTAGAAAGAATTGTGAAGTTTGACGTGAGTAAAGACGTGAGTAAAGCTACGTAATTCCCCAGGGTTCTTTATATATCCAAATATAGATAGTTGATTGTACTAATGAACACATCCTCAAAAATCTTGAAAAAGTATTAGACAAGATAAAAAAAAGACTAGAAATTAGGCAGTGTTATCATTGAATTGCATTGTTTAAATAATTCATTAAAAGGTAAAACATAAGTATACATTTGAGTGGGAATTACCTGGGCTAAATTTTAAAGCAAAAAAATAAACGAATGTGGAATCATGAAATTTTACTTGCAAGTGTTGCCATCTCCCAGTTATACCTATTTTTTTTTCCTTGGGAAGTAGGATAGAATGGTGCATTAACATGAAAGTTTCAATGATGTCTGACTCTATACTCCTGATAAAACCAAAGACAACATCTTTATGTTTTACCGTTTATAAAAGAATAAGTGCTATAATTTACCAAACGGCTAACTTTCACTAAGAGAGTATAAATTAAGTTTGCTAAGTGTACTAAACATTTTTTAGTATAAGATTCTTATATTCAAAAAATAAAGTAGATTTTAAATTCGTGACTTTTTTTGTAGTGGTAAGGCTTTCTCAATTTAACTTTGAAGATTTATTCTTGAGTAGAGAGTTGTTAATCTCCATGAAAATTACCTAATTTCGCTCCTTCACAAAGGTTTCCAACATAGAAAGAAGATATTAACTATAATGTTGCTTAATGTTCCAAATAAAATTAATGTACTTTCTGGGTGTGGTGGTACACATTTTTAATCCCAGCACTCAGGGAGGCAGAGCCAGGTGAATTGCTGGAATTCAAGACCAGTCTGGTCTACAGGCAAGTCCAGGACAGCCAAGGCTACACAGAGAAACCCTTTCTCTAAAACCTTTAAAAAAAAAAAAAAAAGCTACTGTAATCTTTTTTAGTCTGGTCTGTGATACAACATATTGTAAAAAGTATAGTTGCATGTTTAATCAAAAATACATTTATTTAATAAGGGGACTTAATTTCCACCAATATCAGAAGGCATTTAGAACCTTCAATAAATAATAGATATCTTTTAAACAGCACTATAGTTGAATTATACTTATTGTTCAAGAGGTATAAATAATTGTATATGTGGGGGAAAGTCTTCAAAACTAAAAGGACTAAAAAGGGTATTTAAAATGAAAATCTTGTATAAGTTAAGTTTTTTTTTTACTATGACAATCTAAAAAATTTTCAATCTTTGAATCATAATAAGTAAGCTGAGTTCTATATTGCACAGGTGCTACAAGATGAATTTTGATATTCAAGAATTATTTGTGTCTTCCTTAGGCAAGATGAGCAAAGCACCTTTCTTCAACTACCCACTTCTTATCTATTTTCTTAACATATTTATAAAAATAATCACAGTTGAGGATCTGTTGCTTTCCCATTCTTTTTTTAAAAAAAATCTTGGCAAGAGAGATTAGAAATGTCCCATTCTATTCTCTCAGAAATTTGGTGTCATCAGTAGTCCTCTCTCCCTAATCTCAAGCAAGATAGTGTGCAGTATATACCAGGGAGATTAGCAAAAAGACCCAGGGTGAGTTGGCAGCATTTGCCAAAAGAAATAAGGCCCAACAGTGGTATACTGTCAAACAGGCTTATGTTGTTATGCTTGGGTAGGTGTTACAGAGTTGGGAATGACTGGTGCAGTCATTGTTCATCCAATGCCTCTTACCCATGAATGGGAGAGTCACAGCTGTTTCGTTGTCTCTCCTCCTCCGGCTCTGCTTCATTTTCCTTCACTCCTCCTCTACCTCCTCTCCTGGTCTTCCTTCTCTTTTACCTCCTTCCATCCCTCCCTTCTTTCATTATCTCTGTAATTATAATGCTGGTATCAAAGGCATGTGCCACCATGCCTGGCCACACAACACTTCTTAAACGTTCTTTTCTCAAAACATATGGCATTTGTGTAAGCATGTAAATTGTACTGGTTTATATTCTTAGGAAAACTTAGAATCACACACGTTTTATTTTCATTGTTAAGTAATATAGGAGAAATTTTAGAGGGTTTGAGGTGGTAACATACAAGAGTTTGAAGCATGCACAGCTGATTTTTACAGTTTTCCCTTTTTTTGTTTGTTTGTTTGGTTGGTTGGCTGGCTGGCTGCTTGGTTGCTTGATTTTTTGGCACAGGGTTTCTCTGTGTAGCCCTGGCTATCCTGGAACTTGCTCTGTAGAATAGGCTGGCTTAGATCTCATGGAGATCTGCCTGTTCGCTTCTGCCTCCCTAGTGCTGGGATTAAAGGTGTGTGCCACCACCACTGGCTATTATTTTCATTTTTGTAACGTCAGTTTTGCTCTACCGCTTTACCACCTGTTATAAAAACTATCCAGGTATTACAAAGAATTTTACTTCATTTAACCTACTTCCTGGTAAATCTGCATTATATTTCAATTATTTTGAAGCATTTTATTCTAAAACCAAATAAGAGTTTTAGTGTTTGCTCAATAAACTTTAAACAGCTCTGGTTCTGAAACCTAAGTACATAGGAAATTTTATTCAGGAAAGAAATAAACTCAACAGTCTGAACTGTGCAAAAGTGGTGAGACTTTGAACAGAAGAGACTCCTGCTGTGAGAGCCTAGATGAACCCCTTGTCTGTCAAAGACCCGCCATTTTCTGAGGGAGCTTTATGATTCATGTTGCAAGGCCTCCTTCTGAGATTCCAGGTGTGGTGTGTTTGGAAACTGAGGAAGCACCATCAACACATTTTGTAGCATGAAGTTCCTACTAGTAGGAACAGAAACGTAAGGAGATACATAAATAAAAGCATGAATAGATACCATTTACAGGATATTGTCTACAACCATGTAGGCATTGTATTCTTATTTACAGAGTAGCTGAAGCTTGCGATTAGAAGAATAACCTGTCCAAAGTGGCATACTAGGAGCAAGCATAACTTAGTCCTTAGTCTGTCTGTTTGAAAGCCCTTGCACATAACCACTAAAGTAAAATATTGATGATACAAATAAGGATATTTAGTTTACTTCCAGCGAACCATGTAATGCTATCTTAAATTCTAGAATTCACTGAAGGAGCATATGCCTTTAAATTTATTTGAGAGAAAAACTGTTTTCTGCATTGCACTGTGAAAAATAATAACTTACCATTAGCACAACCAAGACAAACAAGATTATAATCTAGTTATAAAAATCCATCCAAGCTTTGTAAACTCCTCCTACTTTTGTCTTAAAGAAAATAATTCAAAGGAGAATAATTATTCTCCTTTCCTTGTGACTCCTAGAGTACAGCAAAGAGAAAAACAGGACTACTATGACTTTTCCATAAAAAGTTTCCCTGGATACTTAGTAATATTTTTTCACTAAATCAATATTGGTAGCAATACCATGATAGTTACTCTGTGTGCTATTTCTTCAATTAAAACATTAGCATTCTTAACACATGTGGATGTACTTTGCAAAATAAACACCACAATGAAGAGATAAAATGACTCAATAATTGATTGGTAAACACCATGTAACTATGGAATAATTATATGTTCTGTGAATTATATAGTACTTATACTTGACATTATTTAGGAAACATAAGAAATGAACTTGTAATTTGTACTTATCAGATTTCAATTCCTAACAACCAGTGAAATATCCTATTATTATGTAAAAGTATCCTATCATTAAATACCTGGTCAGTAACAATCATGTAATTAGTTAAGACATATCATACTCCAAAATGCAATTATGATATCATCAAGATACCAAGAAACAATTTATGAATTTGATACACTCAGGAAGAAAAAAGGAAAATCTCATTTAAATATAGATTATAATTCATGCATGGCCTTATTCAAAAAGGGTTCTCACAGTTACAAGAAAAGGCTTGACTGCCTGCCTTATCTTGTTCAGGTGTTTTTCAGCTTCAGCCTAGGCTGGTCTACGAGGTCTTTTGGAGCCTTCCTTTCTTGTGATCTTTTCTACAAGCTATGTCACCAAATACTCAATACCATGCAGCAGCTAATATCTCATTCTTACTTTGTCTCCCCTAAAGAAATAGCAGACCATGTTTCTCATCATTAAAGGAGGCCCCTTGTCTATAAATAACTGTCTATCTTGGATAATGAGTACTTCCCTACAGCATGGCAATTGTGGTGTGTGGTGCTCGGTAGACACACAATCCATCTCCTGGGCATTGGTTGAGGAAAGAACATGTTAGATGTCCATATTGTATGGTCACTTTGGTAGATCTGAAGAAGGCAGATTCTCTTTCTGTGGTTCTTGTCTGCCAAGACACTGGATCAATTAGCCACACGTTTTTCAAAGTAGATTTAATACTCTTAGTATGAAGAACTAATCGTCCTATGTTATTCAAACCTGGGCTTGTTCTTCCATTTTCTGTTAACAATTCTGCCTTACTTAACATACTTTGAATTGCTTACAACTGTTTCTGACCATACATGTTTATTTTTGCAGACAACAACATTAATTGGTCTTTTGAAGACTGCACGTCTCCTCCGTCTTGTGCGCGTAGCCAGGAAACTGGATCGATACTCAGAATATGGCGCAGCAGTTCTAATGCTATTAATGTGCATATTTGCCCTGATTGCCCACTGGCTGGCTTGCATCTGGTATGCGATTGGGAATGTAGAGAGGCCCTATCTGACTGACAAAATTGGATGGTTGGATTCCTTAGGACAACAAATTGGGAAACGTTACAATGACAGTGACTCGAGTTCTGGACCGTCCATTAAAGACAAATACGTCACGGCACTTTACTTTACCTTCAGCAGTTTAACCAGTGTAGGATTTGGGAATGTGTCTCCTAACACCAATTCGGAGAAAATCTTTTCCATTTGTGTCATGTTGATTGGCTGTAAGTAGATTTCTCTTTTGCTCTCTGTTAGGATAAAATAATAGCACAAAAATGGTATTTCTGAAACTCAGAGAATAAAGTAAAATTGTGGAAACTGTAGAGATAGGGGGATTACACATGTTGATACTATATTTCTAAAGTATGATTTTTGTCTGTGAAGTGAAGAAACAAAAATTACTGTCATACTCTTCTCTTAGAACTAGCTTCAATATCTATATAAAATAAACTCATTACTTGGTGATCCCAGGCTTAGTTCAAGGGACTCCCAAAGTTGTTTGAACCTAAGTATCCTCCTCATGTCCTTAATATAAAACAGCATCACCTTGAGGGCTCTATAGATGGCTCCATGGCTAAGGACACTTGCTGTTCTTTCATAGGGACCTTGTTCTCCTCCTAGTGCCCACAATCTCCTGTAAATCTGGTTCCAGTCTGATGCCCTCTTCTGGCCTCTGGGAATACAAGACATGAACATAGTTCTTGGATATATATATATATAAGCACTCCCTTGTAAACATAATTTTTAATGGAAAAAATAATTTTAAGTAGAATTAAAAACGCTTTTAACACAAAAATACCTCCATATGTATATTAAATCACTTCTTTACTACATATATTTCCTAGCACAACATAAATGCTATGTAAATCTCATAAGGAAGAATGAGAAAATTGTTTAAACATGTATGATATAGCCATAAATTTTGAAAATCTCTTTGCTCATGGTTACTTGAATTCTCAAATGTAAAGACAGGAGTCACTGTTCTATACATTCAGTAAGGCATCTTTTAAACCCTGGAATATCTTGGATATAAATATATCCAAGTGATGTAGGTCTTTAGATTGAGGGTCTGAAAATAACAGTTCACTTGCTGTTACACAAAATGTAATTGTAATTTGTTACTAATAGCTATTTTCTGTTACAAGCCAAATCCAGTTATGTTGGAGAAAAGATAGACTTATTGACATAAATATCTCTCTCATACATGGAAAACCATTACAATTATACCTACAACTTCTTTTTTCTTGATGTTAAACTGATTTTCTTCTGACATCATTCTAAGGCCTAAGTTGTTATAATTTACCCTGAAGTGGCTTTATACAAGGAGCGTAGTTCATCATGTGTATTATTTAGAATAAAATATTTTGTGGCAAGATGGAGTTGACTTAATAAACTCCCTAGTGAGGACCTGGATGGCAGCAGACAACAATAACACCTTCAAAAGGAGTATTGTCCTTGGATGTTGCACAAAGCTGGAAACAGATCTTGACAATTGATTTTCATATAACACCACATTAATTACTGAAATGTCATTAGATAAGGTCTATTTATGAAACTTAAGTAAGTTCTCCCAGTAATCTACTCTGCCTGAATTATAAGTTTTATTTTAATAACATTTTCATTAAAAAAATCACTTCTTAAAACATTCAAGATCTTCCAATTCTATCCCGCTCTGGACTGCAAACACAGACATAGCATTGCATGCAGAAGGCAATTGAATTGGTGCCTAATAAAAATTAGGCACTCAAGGTACCTTTAATCTGCAATTGTAAACACAGAGGGGCTGGAGAGATGAAGCAACCAGCAAAGGTTTTGCCTTACAAGCTTGTTTGGTCCCCAGCACCTACATAGAAGCTCAGTGCTCCCTTGTAACCCAGCACTAGGAAAGACATAAGGGTCCTTATGGATTTCTGGAAAGCCAGAGGTTTTGTTGAGCTCCAGGTCCAGTAAGAAGAAAAATATGTTGCACGGGCCAGTGAGGTGATTCATCAGATAAAGGGACCTACTGCCAAACCTGACAAACTTAGTTCAATTTCCAGATCCACATGGAACACTGACACCTACAAGTTGAGTTCTCAACCATACTCAGGCCACGGCCTGCACATGCGCAAACACACACACACACACACACACACACACACACACACACACACACACAAATAAATATACACATGCGTACTGCATACATGCTCAAAATTAATACATAAAAATGTAATAAATATATATGATATAAAGTGGTTGAAGAAAACATTGAACATCAACTTCTGGCCTCTGCATGTGAATACACACATACACACACAAATACATATATGTGTGAATGCATACAAGCACAGACATCCACGCACAACAAGAACAGCAAAAAAGTCTATCAGAATATGTTTGACAGCAGTTAAAGATTTCAGTTGCGTTAATATCTAGCAAGGCAATGAAACGTATCTGTTCTTGAGCAGATATTTATATCTATAAAGTAAATATGGATGTATATATTTAAGAAAAGAGTACCTATATTTAAAAACAGCAACTCAAGGAACTTGCAAACATTATGACCACTTATCCTGTTCGCACCCTAGAAATCCTCAGCACTGTGATGTTTATTGTGCAGATCACTTTATTGAAGACAATTGTTAGTACTTAACCTACACACCATCTCTAATGTCAGAGAAATGTGACAATTTCTCTTGCTCATTTCCCCCTCCCTTCCATCTTTTTAATTTTCTTTGTCCTCTCTCCGCCTCTTCTTCATTTCCCTCCTTTCTTCTTTGACTCTTCCCTTACGTAACTCCTTAAGTTTTCAATGTTTTCTGAAATCAATATAACACCAGGTTACCTGATTAGTACTTTACAAAGAATCTGTGCTTTCTGCAGATAAATTTGATCTTTTAAGAGAAAGCCCTATTCATATGAATCAGAGAAAAGATCAACTCATATTTCACCTATGTCACTCACTTATTAGAAGACTCATTCTTATAATAAGCCTTAGTCAAAATGAGAAATGCGAGATGATGTCATCCAGGAAAGGTTTCTATCCATTGCTTGAGAGTTCTCTCATTACCTGTGATGCCACCAACCAGGCGAAAGGTAAAATTACGACCTGAGGCACAACGATAATCGCAATATTTGTGAAATTTGCATAGCTGTTAAGCATAATGACTTATTTGTTACTGATATCTCCTGATAGATGAAGTTATGTGCAAAAATTAATTGGTTAATATTGTTTGTAATATTTATGCACTAAGCAAGACTTATACCCAGAAAGGGGTCTGGTTTCAACATATTATTAAAATTCAAAACCAAAATTTTAGTGTCAAACAGATCATCGGTCTGTCAGCTTTAACCGTGAAGATTATCAGGTTGAAGTTTCATCATCCTTTAGCTTCTTTAATTTAAATATTATTATAAGGGAAAAAAGAAGGGCACCTTATAGACAAAGGGAAATTATGTATGATTATTACAGCATTATTGTGCAAGAGAAATAAAAACAAGCAATTCTAAGGTATCTGAAGGGAGGCAAAAGTTAACATACTTCCAGTCCCTGTACTCAGGAGACTTAAGACAGGAAGAAGAAAAAGTAGAGACCAGCATGGGATGCATAGTAAGAGCCTCTTAAAAATTGGCTTAGTTAGTATAGGTAACCGGAACGTCTATAGACATTTTGAAATCTGTTGTTTTCACTGACTTGCTGATTGTGTACCCATAACAGTGATTGGAGAATTTATTTTAATAGTGTGCATAATTTACAGATGAAAGAACACTGAACAAGTGTGAGCCTGGGTGTGCTCATGCATTTATATGTACACTTCTAATTTCTAGATGACTTTAGTTTGTTAAACTTTCAAAAAGAAAGTGCTTTCATTTAAGGTCTTAAAAACACGTGACCTAGTCAAGTATGAGTGAGTGTCTTCTAACGCGGACCTGCTTGACAAAGAACTCAGGAGAATGTCTTGGTTTTAAGTCTACCAGTCGCTGAAGCTCTGCCACTAGCTGGGATGGCGTACCTGGAGCCTCAACCCTCTATCAAACAGACTGAAAACTGAGCAACATGTATGAAGCCATTGTTTTCAGACACTGAGAAACAAGCAGACAGTAGGATGGCCCTATGCTTCCTATCTGAGGCACTGGGACAGGACTCAAAGTGACGAAAGAAAAAGCACCCGAACCAGGTAACAACAAGTACATCCAGCCAAGGAGAGAAGATCAGAAGTCACAGAGGCCAAGACGTTGGAATCTACAATGCAGAAAGTCAAAGGGGAAAAAAAGGCATCTCTGATTTTAAAAAGAGCTCAGAGAACTTCGTGAGTGAGGAACAGGAACCTACAGATCTGTTCTGAGACATGAACACATGGAACAACAGCCCCTGGGCCTGGTAAAGAACTCACACAGGTCTGAGAGACGTTAAAATTCAAACCAGCAGAGTAGAATGCCTCACTGAATATCCAGATTGCTCAGTAGAAACCTTAGTAAAATAAAGCCGTAGAACCAAAACTAATATGGCCCTTGCAAAGCTTTAGAAGCAAGCCTCATGCCTGATCACAGGGCTAGGGACAAAGCCCAGCAGTAGAGCACTTACCCAGTGCAAAAATCAGCCTGATCTTCAAGTGGTCAATCAGTAAGGCTACAGCAGTTAACTGGAAAAAAGTGACTGAACAATGCAAGGAAGCAACCAGAGGGCTACACAAATTAGACACCCGGGATTACATCAAATTAAACAGCAGAGAAAACAATCTAATAAAGAGACGGTCTACAAAATGGAAGAAAAGACAATATATCTGAGGAGGGTTTAGTATCTGGAATATGGAAGAAACTCCAAGGTCTCAAATACAAAAGTCGATACAGTTTATCGGGAGCAAAGGGCTTAAGTGGGCATTTACCAAAAGATGACAAATGACCAAATGCAGCAAAGTGTTCAGTGTCTCTAATCCCCATGGAAACACACATTAAAACCAGAAAAACTCATACCATTCTATTGCCAAAAATACCAAAAATAAATGCCAACCAGGAAAAAAAAATCTTGAATACTGCTGGTGGGAATACAAACTAATATAGCTATTATAAAAAGTAAAATTGAAAGTACTGTATGATGATGTAGCAATTTCATTACTGGGTTTACGTGCCAGGGAAGTGAAATCAGTCAAAATCGTTTCTCTATACCCCATCTTTACTCCAACACAATTCATAATAGTTCATAAATGCAAATAACTTCAATGCTACTAATGGCTAGATGAAGGAAATTTGGTACACATACATATGAGTGGTAACAAAAAGAAAAGGGAAAGTGTAGGGAAAGTTAGGGACAGATTGATAAATGTGTAATAAGTTAGACTTGAATATGAATAAGAAGTTCTAGTGTGCTACTACATCTAATATGACCATAGGTAGAAACTAATTAGAGAATTTTTGATGTTTTACCACAAAGAAAGAATAAATGTGTGAGGGAATAGAAAACACTGCACAAAATATAGTATGATGCCCCATAAATATATAGATTGTATGTTTCTATATGTCACCCCCAAAACACACTTAAACTTGATTTTAAGGGGGGAAAGGGTATAGGAACTAAGACGACTGCTCAGTGGGTAAAGTACTTGCTATGCAAGCCGGAATGCCCCCCGCCTTTTTCACTGTCCAACAACTACATAGAAAGTCTGAACGTGGTGACAAGTGTCTCTCCTAACCCATCACTGGAGGAAGGGTATCCCTGGAGCTTGCCAGCTAGGCAGTCCACTGACAAGATCCAAAGTCAGCAACAGACCTTGCCTCAAAACAAACAAACAAACAAACAAACAAACAAAACAAGCTGTATTAGTGACCGATGAAAGTGTCTCTATGTCTGATGCCACCGTCTGAGCTCCACATATGCCTTTATGGCAAGTGTACATGTGCATGCACATGCACACACATTAATATAACAATATAACACACACACATACACAGATACTAACACACCAAAATAAGTAAGTAAAGAGAAAGAGCAGTCCAGCATTTTTTTAAAAGAAGATAAAGTACAGCACTGTGCAATGTTAATTCAAAATAATTATAGCTGCTATCACACACACACAAAGGATCAGGCCATAAGCAAGAGAGAAAACAGATGAAAGACATGTGGGACTGATAGAAATGACTTGACTAGCAGGTGAGGCCAAATGCTTGACAAACGTGGGCATGCAACCCTCAAAAAGAGGAACAAACAGAAACAAGAGCTGGAGCCCCAAGCATGACGGGACCTAGCGGAGATGTATTCAGAAATACTCACGGGCTTAGTTTTTATTTTTTTCAAGATTGAAGAAAACTATAAACTAGAGGCTCAAAAAATTCAGTTAATACTAAACAACCTGTAAATAGGACGTAGCAAGGCACATTATTAAAATGTCAAACACTAGACATAAAGTGAAATTTTCAAAGGTGATAAAAGGAAAACTAAGACATTATGTATAACAAAAAAAAGAATAAAACTGACAGATTTATTATATACAGTGGGATCAACAAGACAGTAGGAAAAGATCTCTAAATTGATCTTCTAATTAAAAGAAAAAGAGTATCTGTCAATCTGGAAATCTATTATTAAACAGGATTTCAAGTAAGGACAAGAAAGCAAACAACATCATTTACCATGAGCAGACTGTGAGAAACTATAAATTCTTCCAATGAAAGGAGAACTAAACTCTGTGAACGTGTGGGTGGCATAGGAATGGAGATTAAAACTGGTAAATATATGAATGAATTGAAAATTCTCCCTTGTCTTTATAAATCTCCAAAACAGTTGACTAATGGGAAAATGCTGTTTGTGAATTGATAGGTTTTGTAAAATATGTAAAGAGTGGTGTGACAATGAAAGCATAAGGAAGTGGGGGGGGGGGGCGTGACACAGGAGTTCCTAAAACACAAGGAATTGGGTGCGTGACACAGAAGGTCCTCACAGCTGGGAAATCCCTGAATCACTTGAGGCAGTACCAAGTGTTTGAGAAAGAAATAATTATGTGGGAAACTAAAAACAAAATTAGTGAAAGTTAAAATAAAATTGCCAAACCTATAGGAATCAGCTAAAACAACGCTCAAAGAGTTTGTTATAAAGATAAAAGCAATAACCTGGAAACCCTAAATATGTATTTTACAAAGTTAGCAAAAGACAAATAACTCACATAGGAAAAAACCATAGAGCTGAGAGGAAACTAAGAAGCTATTTGAATACATAACATAAGCATAGATGGTAGACATAAATTCTGGCTCTTTCAAAGGGTTAGTACAATTAATGCTCCTTCTATGGACCGAGTTACAAATGCTCGCCATTACAAAAGGGATATTTCAATTCCAAGACATTGGAAAGCCAAGCACTTAAACCCTTTGCCCAGTAGAGGTGCACCCTCACCACTTCTTTGCACAAGACCTAGGGCAACAGGCCAACCATCACCTACACTATGTGCCCTCAACTCTCACAGTCCTCTAGGAGAATTTTGCCCGTAATGTT
This sequence comes from Acomys percivali, assembly GCA_907169655.1. Classification (NCBI taxonomy): domain Eukaryota; kingdom Metazoa; phylum Chordata; class Mammalia; order Rodentia; family Muridae; genus Acomys; species Acomys percivali. The sequence goes on along the minus strand of OU015750.1, from coordinate 36,560,726 downwards.
GCAGTTTCTGTAAATGTTGCTCCTGTTCATTTGGTTTGCAAAGCCCAAGAGCAATGTCAACGCTGTTTCACCACTTCTGACACAGTGAAATTAGACTAAGAAGTCTTATGATGACATAAACCACAGTCTTTTTGCACACTTCGGGTGAAAATCTGGGCTCTGGGCCTTGAGCTGCAAGTCAATGGCAGAGCATTTTATTGGTGCGAAAGGCTCTGAATTTAATCCCCAATACCACCACCATTACCACAACAACAACAACCACAAATAAATAAATAAATAAATAAATAAATAAATAAATAAATAAATAAGGACTGATTTATGATTCACCTCTTACAACAAATTGCACTATAGATAACATTATGATAAAAGACCTTTTACGTTGTTTTTAAAATTACAAGTATTATCTGTAGGCCTGGCTAACAATCAATCAAGACACAGACACTTGTTATATTTTAAGATAGCCTTAGTTAGCCTGGGGCAGGGCAAATCTCAGTCCTCTAAATTGCCTCCCATAGTGGGGCAGGCTGGGATCCCTGTCTCAATCCCATGCCATCTGTGTGTAATAACTTCTATCAAGCTACCTCCCATCCATAATCCCAAATACTTGTTCATGTTCTTCATCTGGGCCGGATTCTCCATCTCCGCCGCTGGCCATGTGCTTCTCCTCCAGCTAACCCATGGAGGCCTTCCTCTCTTCACCTCAGATCTACTTCTCCTGGTGGTGGTCCTTCTTCTTCCCAGAATTCCTCTCTCTCTCCTAGCTCCACCTATCTCCTGTCCTGCCCAGGTGGGATGGCTTTTTATTAAGCAAAAGGTTGGTCACAGAGACAGTAAGCACTAATTAGCATCAAAATAAATCAGACTATCCTCCAACACTTTAAAGTAAAATTTGATGAGTTATATTTCATCAAAGTTACTTTATTTTCTAATGGCATTGTTCAACTGGGTGTGATGGCACATTCCTTTAATCCCGGAGCTTGGTAGGAAGACACAGATGTGAGTTTGAGGCCAAGCTCCTCTACACAGTGATTTTCAGGCCAGCCAGGACAACATGGTGAGATGTCATCTCAGAAATATCAATTGACAATGTTTAAAACAAAGAAAATGAAAGTGAAAAACCAGGAGAAAATATTTTGAAGATATAAATAAAAAAGCCTGGTATCCAGGATATATTAAGAATTTTGACTTGACAAAGAGATAATTTTTTTTTTAATGAGCAAATTATTTTAATAGATACAGGACACACAAAAAAGGCACCTTAATGTTAAAAAAAAAAGTTCATTTAAAAGTGAAGGATAGCAGGTTACCAAGATGAGACTTGATACCCTATGAGCATATACAAGGGGAGGAAATCCCCCTCAGTCACAGTCATAGGGGAGGGGAATAAAGGGGAAATGGGAGGGAGGGAAGAATGGGAGGATACAAGGGATGGGATAACCATTGAGATGTAACAAGAATAAATTAATTAAAAATTTTTAAAAAGTGGTATTAGTCATTGGTGAGATGCAAATTGAACACTAAGGAGACTACATACGCTCTCATTGTAACTTTAAAGTGGCAGTACCAAATGTCAGCAGGATATGGAACAAATGGTATTGCCACAGTATGCTGGTGGGGACATAAAATCAGACAACTCTGGTAAACTTGTTTCATGTAAAGTTAAACAAGCCACATCACACAGCAATTCCACACCTAGGTGTTTAAAGAGAAAACGAAAATACACACCCATACAAGGGCTTGTACACAAATGTTCATGCCAGTTTTACTCATAACAGCCAATGTGTAGGAAAGGAGTGGTTTTTTTTCCCATCCGCAGATGATATACACAAACTCTGGTACATCGTTATGATTTTTATATTAACAAAAAAAAAAAAAAAAAGAGCACCGATAGATGCAATGATTCTCAGCCGTATGCTGAGCAAAAGCAAATTCAGATGGTATGTGTGCTGCTGTCCCCAGCAAGCGAAGTTCATCACTGCAGTTCCAGGACTGTAATTTGCACAGGCAACTGAGCGGTGCAAGGAAATGTTCTGGGAGGAGAGAAACAGGCTGGTCTCTCACGCTTGTCACAGCTAAATAAACTACACACATATAATGGATACATCTTGATACTGGTTATGTTAATTATGCACCAATGAAGCCTCACCCTTAAGTTACATATTTTTTATCAACATGAGGTAGATTTTTAAAAAGCAAACTGTAGTGGTCCTAATAGAATACATAATACTTTATTAGTAACTAATGTGTTTGCAAATGGGCTGAAGAAGGATATGCTCATTTTGTTTCTATAAAACTTCAACCTAAAGAAAACAATTTTGGTGAAGTCAAAACTTTCCACTAAAGAAAGCTTAAAGGGCTAAGTGGAATGTTGAGTTGGACAGAGAAAAGTCCCATATACAAATATTTATTGTTGTTTCATTTGTTTATTTTGCTAATGTACATTTCACCAATATTCTACAGCAGTGAACAGGCAACAACTAAATGGGTTATGCAGAATATAATGATTTGCTCTCTCCAGCTGGCCATGTTTTGCTTTGAAAGGGTGGGTGGAGAGAATGCAAACCTCATCTCTTCCTTAGGAGTTGAAAAATCATCAGCTTAGACCTTATGAAAGATGTCTCCCAGTTTTTCATTCAGGTCCCCAATTAGGTACTTAGAATCTAGGTTTTCCATCTTGACAGCAGTTCCTGGATCAGTGCTAGCCTTTTGATTCGTTTTCATGGAGAGATGGAGATAAAACTGACAAATCTATTAAGGCCTCACTAAGAACTGATTCCTGACCTCCTCCTTTCATATCTAAGCTTCAGGGCCTTGTGCACTCATTATCTGCCTCATGAGTATGTGAGAGGAACTTGTGGAAATGTAAATAATAAGAAATATAAGTAAAATATCTTTCTAACATGACCCACAGGAATCAATTTCTGGTGGACATTTGCTATCTCTCTTCTTAACAGACTATTAATTTACTCCAATTAGAAACACTTTCTATCTGCTGCTTCACCTAAACTACCGATAGACACAGAAGATAACTGATGTTTGACCAACTCAGCCTCCCTCCAGAGCTCTTCTTTAATCGAGATTTTCACAGAAGAACAAAACCCATACTTAGGATAAGGAAGTGATCTACAAAGCTTTGCAGGAGAACCAAGGCATAATTTCATCCTCAGTTAGTACAGTCCAATCTCTAAAGAAGATCGATCTCCTACCTTGGACAGTAAGAAAGAATAAGGCCTCGCTCGCTCCAATTTGCAGTCTACTCAGACCTTCGGTGGACTAGGTGAAAGATGGCTACGTACAGAGGAGAAGTCAAACTGCATCACTTAGCTGAAATGGTACTTTCAAGCAGACACACCCTTACAGACTCACATAGAGTGGCATGAAGTCAGACTCTGGCCCAGTCAAGCTGTCATGAAATGAATCCTCACATTTTTACATATTTTAATAACTGATTGCATCTTTCCCAGAAATGTTCCCTTCTTTGGGCATCTCTGGAACACAAAGACCATCACAATTAAACACAATAAAATAGTGAAAGGAATGAGCTGGGGAGGGAAAACAAATGGTCAAGAAAACACATTAGTGTAACAGAGCCTAAATCAGGTAGCAACTGCTTTTCAAATGAGCAAGCAGCTTTTAGAGAACTGTTGAGAGAATGCATTTCAATGAAGATGTGTTGGATGAACATAGCTGAATCTCATACTTCAAACTGTGCTGTTGCTTTTGATTCTTCTTTGTCTGCTTGGTGTACTGTGGCCCCAGAGCCTGAAACCTTTATTGCCACATCATACACATTTTTAAAAAGTTATCCCAAGTAGCATTAATGAAGGTATTCTAAATGCTGAACGTAAATTGGTATCATAGCACTTTCTCTCCATAGATGAGCAAAAATTATATATGTGTGTGAGTATTCATATAATATAAATATATATCAAATTGCATATATTATCTTATGGTATATAATACACACATATATATAATTTGATATATGTGTGCATATCATGAATCTATGTATGATATATATGTCAAATTGAAACAAATGTAAATCTACATGCAATTTAACAATCTAAGAAAAATCTAAAATTAGTCAAGTAGTTGAGAACTCCAAAGTGTTGAAAATTTGCAATACAGTTTTATTATGACAAGATTAGATTCCAGACTGTGACAGAAATAAGTTGTTTTAAAAACAACATTTGAAGTCTAATTCAAACTATAATTTTTAAATTTTTAGTGTAACATCAATTATTTAATAATTTCACATGTGCACACAATGCAGTTTAATCATGGCCACCCTTGACTTGTGTCCCAGCTCCACCTCTTCTCCCATTAACCTTATTTTATAACCCACCAAGTCCAATTTGTGCTACCATGGGTGTGAGGTCATTCTCTGGAACATGGTTGCTCTACCACGAACCACAACATTAAAGAAAACTAACCCCCTCCCCAAGAAGCCATCAGCTGTTAGGTGTGCTTTCCTGCTCCGTGCTGGAGTGGCCTGGTGTGTTATTGTGCGCGCCAAGCACAGCCTCTGTGAATTCATGAGGTCAGTGGCCCTGTCATCAGAAGACACTGTTGTGCTCTGGTCCTCCCTGACTCTCTAGCCATGGACATCTTCCTACCTCTTCTTCCTTGATGTTCCCTGAGCATTGGAGGGAGGAGGAAGTGTACTACAGATGACCCATCTGTGCCTGAGTACTCTTAATATACTGACTCTCTGCACTTTGACCCATTGTGAGATTCTGTGTTGTCTATCAGCAGCACTAAAAAACACCTCTGATGTGGCCCAAGAGTTTCACTAAATACATGAGTGAGAGATACAGATTTAGAGAGCAGATACTATGTCCATATTGGAAAGTAATAGTGGTAGGCTCACCCTGGAGCATATGACCTTCCCAACAATGTGTTCTTGGCCAGATTTATAGTACCAGGCATGAGGTTCCTTCTGTGGAGCTTATGTTGGTTACCATTTGGCTACCATTGCACCCACGGGCATATTTAACCATGCTGATCCTCACTTTAGCTCTAAGTTCACAACCAAGTAAGACTGTTGATCACGTTTCTCCCTAGCCGTCTGCATGTCATTTTCAAATACTACGACAACCAGCCAGCAGAGGAAAAGCTTCCTGGTCCACATCAACTTGCTTTCTCCATTTCCCATGATAATACTGTGTAGGAAGAGAGCTATCCATATGTCAACCTACTATTTTATAATATCTATATGTTGAATTGGAGTTATCCTACACATAGGATAATGTTCCTCCCCAAAGCCGCAGGTCACCAAGTTTAAAAGTCCAGGGCCATGAATATGGTACTTTCCCTAGAGTTGTTGGTTCGAGGTGTCCTAGAGACTCCAAAAACAATATAGGGTATTGCCAATGCTCTTAGTTGACCACCAGAACTTGGTGATACCTCTATCTATACTATAGAAAAAGTGGTTTAAAAACTCCTAAAAGATTGTTTTGCCTCATGATTTTTTCAAGAAAAATACAGTAGTGTTGACTGTGATTTAGCTTATTACAACTAGGATGGCTTATCACAAATGTATTGAACATCAATTAATGTTCTTGGTTGCATGTGTATCTTATAAAGCAATATCAGTTTTACTTTAACTCACAATAATTTTGAATAATTTACATCTCTTTACTGTTAAAAATGCAAAGAATGATTAGTTTACCCAAGGACCAGGGATAAATTGATATAAATAAAATCAGCACATTTGATATTCTGAGATAGTATGTTATGCCATGCCCAAGTTCAGTGTTTCCCCATAACTTTGTTTTTTATCCAATCCAGCCCTAATGTATGCAAGCATTTTTGGGAATGTTTCTGCAATTATTCAAAGACTGTACTCGGGAACTGCCAGGTACCACATGCAGATGCTGAGAGTAAAAGAGTTCATTCGCTTCCACCAAATCCCCAACCCTCTGAGGCAACGGCTTGAAGAGTATTTCCAGCACGCATGGACTTACACCAACGGCATTGACATGAACATGGTATGTATTTCTGTTTCCCGAAACAGAAGCTGCAAAGGCATTACAGCTATAGTGAACTAAAAGGCCAGTCTCACCAGCTTTGAGCCCTGTGCTTTTGTTTCCTTCTCTTGGATGTTTATTTTCTCCCCCTGGAGATAGTGTCTCATTCTCAATTCATGGCATTGCATGGTGCTATATCTAGTTATACTGTGTGGCAAAGGCATTATAACGTGATGCAAACTGATATAACTATGTGTCATAGAGTTCCCACCTCCAATTAAAGGAAACATTGTCTTAGCTAAAACTCAGGCCTTCATGGTATGGCCTGGTTATTAACAAACAAACAAAAAACAACAACAAAAGTAGCTGAACCCATCTGTAATTAAGATTTGGAACATGAACTGTAATAATTCTGATGACCCCAAGGAGAGATCCAAGATTAACATATTTCATGAATACTCCTAGAAAAGATTAGAGGCCTTAAGTATGTCAGCAAGCATTTTATAATAGGAAGTTTCATACTTCCCTTAACAATTAATTATATTCTATTTCAGTATTCTTGGTTTAATGACTGTTTCTGCTTAGGGGGCGGGGACAGACATTCCTTAACATCTTTTAAAATAGTTGATATTGAAAAAAGAGAAGATACTCTTCTCAAGCTCCTCCTGAACCACTGCACAAAAGTCAGCATAGATACAATGGCTGATTTCTGAAGAGCTCTTTTTAGGATTGAGAGGATGGTTTCCATTATTCTCCTTACTGTATGGCTTTGGAGACTCAATGCTAGAGCTAAATTATGCAGCAGAGCCAAACACCACTTCATGTTACAGAGCTATAGGGAAAGACAGAAATATGCTGCACCCTGTTCAGGAAATTCTCCTGAAAAGGCATCATTCATACTTAATAATCCCAACAGTTGCATGATGCCATTTTTTTGTGAGTGTATATGTTCAATTTAGATTGCTATCTTACATTTGACCAGAGTTATTCTAACAAAAGGACAATAAACCAAATTAGAAGTCATGGGGAAGACCATAGAGCAATTACTGCCAACTCAAAGACACATTTATATATAGATAAATTTATCATAGCTGCATGTGATTTATTTAAGTAAGAAATAAAATCATATTATGATAAAAATTTTAATTTGAAGAAATAAATGAGCAAATTTGAGCCAAAGAATATAACTCAAGTCCATGAGCTATTACTTCCAGTTGTCCCAAAGTTCATGGTGGAAAATCCACTTAATAAAGTGATCTCTTCTGAGATGATTTTTAATCTTGCAAGAAAGAGCACCTATATATTGGTTGCTTTCACAAACTGTGATTGTGATTGTTTAACAAAGATACCAGCATTCAAAACCACTGGGGAGTCTCTAGTGTTGGGCTGGCTTAAGCAGTGTCAAGAACTTTTAATTAAAATATGTGTCACTCAATTTTATTGTTTCATACTGCCAGAGTATTTCAATAACAGTAGTAAAACAGTCATTTATTTTACCTCCCTTCTCCATAAAATCTAGATTTATGACCTTTTTTTGTGATAAAATATTTTGTGACAACTATTTACCTATCATTGTCTGACTCTCTTACCTATAAATACGGTTTATATACCACTTGCCTATTTACAATGTACTTATGAAAGATTTATCTCTTTCCTGTCTGCTTCACACCTTAACACATGGAATCACAACACCCACCGGTAAGAACAGGAGGTATTTATATCCAATTTAATTCTCGTGTAAATTGTGGAGAATACCCTTGCTATCTGTCAGGTTTAGAGCTTGTTAAATGATTTCCAGTGTTAGTTCTGATCTTTTTTTTTTTTTTTTTTTTTTTTTTGCATGATGTAGCAGAGGAAATACAAAGCAAGAAGTGGGGGAAGATTACACGGAAAAGGCCAAGTACAGAATAGAAATTCTCCATTGTAGTAACAACTGGACCTCCAACAATGTTTATGTTCAGTGCCCTACTCCTCACAAAATGTACTGCTCCGCCCCCATTCCCACTCTGGTAGAGGTTATGGGTATACGGTTTGCATTAGATAATTGTCATAAAGAAAATGTCATTCTCTTTCATCATCCTCTTCTCATGATGTAGGTGCTTTTCTCTCCTCTCATCTGCATGCCAGTATTACATGATCCTGGAGCGTGTGAGCTCTGAGCCATGTGCCGCTGAGACTTGCATGTGGTTTTGAACACTTGACTTTGCACGAACTCCTTGTTTGTACATGCTGTCTACATTTTCATTTTGTGACTTCAAAGTGAGTAAAACAAAAAGAAAAAGAGAAGAAAAGAAACTCAGCGCTAGATATCTCTGAAACAGCAAATAGAAGATGCATGACATTTAAAGCAAAGCTGATTAGAGAAAAACAACTGTAGTATCAGAATGTTGAGAGGTTAAAAAAGTAGGAAAGAAAAAGAAAATTCTAAAAGACCTGGGTTTTTTTTTTTTACCACCAAAACCACATTGTTAAAGATTCTTGTGTCTTGTCAAATTATTGTTGGTAAAATTATAATTTCCAAATAGTTAAAAAGTAGATAGTTTATGTACTGTGATACAAAAACCTACATCAAACTGTTATATTTTGCATCAACATTCCATATTGTTTCATTTAAGTATAAGCTTAAATATAATTTCTCATGAAACATTTCAGGTCATTTTCTTTACTGTTGAGTCAATTTCAAATGAAGTAAAGGTTTATAAGAACACAGCTAATTCACCTAAAATTATTTCATGATCTAAGACATTTGATTGCTTAGCAGACCACCAAAACAGGAAATAATTTACCTAAAAAAGTAGGGTCTTATCTCTTAGGCCTTCTAGCTTTTACTTTTCATATACACTGTTACCAGTATGTTCTAAAACAGAAGACATTTATGGATTCCCTTTCACTTGAACCAAAATGGCCCACAGTACAAAAGGAAAGGGTCAAGCAAAGAAATGTAGTAAAAAGAATATGTTTCTAAGGGTCTAACTCCCATTTAGGGACTGGATAATTTTCTCAAGCATGTACACATATTAATTCCTGAAAATATTTCCCTTCTGCATGCAGAAACAGCTAGTTAGGAATAAAGAGATGTTTTCTCAAGTTAGAGCTGATAGCATTCCAAGGAATGTCCCCAAGTCAAAGCCATTTCTTAATTCAGTCTGAATCTTTCTGAAGTTAGCCAACATTAATTTTAATGAGAATGCTACCAAGAAAATGGAAAGTATTTTCTGTGTGAGTGTAAAACTAAGAAGACTAACACCACAATGAAGAGTGATGAAAAGCCCTGAAGGTCCAAATGTCCTTTATCCTAACAGAAAGTAAATCTATAATCTAATATTAGCATGGAAGATTATGTTCATTTAGTGGTGGGATTTTTGCCTTCCTAAAATTCCTTCTACCACAACAACCAAACAATGGCTAAAAAACAGGAAAACTTCAGAAAAACCTAGGCACTCATTTTCAACCTGCCACCACTCGTGTGCAAGTCACTTAATCTTTCTGCAGTTTTAATATTTTAAAGGCACCTGCACTTATAATATTTTAAAGGCACTTGTGATCAATATAATATGTACATCATAATCTATCTGCTGCCTACTTCCTCTGCTTCCTGTAGCGAGCATCTGAGCCTTCTTAATGGAACCTCTTGCACTGAATGTTGGTCAAAAAGCCATCTTCTAAGGAGATAGTAGAATCATTGATTGTGGAACACAAAGGCAACCATTCCCGGAAACATAAGCAGGAGATCAAGACAAGCATACATGCACACACACACACACACACACACACACATACATGCACGCACACACTGAATCAGAGCTAGACAATCCAATAATTTTTACTTAGTTGGTTTTAGGAAAGGCAGAGTAGAGATGTGTGAATTTTTGCTAGGATTCCTTAATGAACGAAAAAAATTGAGAGATGAGTATAGGAAGTAGCTGGACTAATAGAATAGATAAGAAATAAATTATCCAGAAAGGTTAACAGATAAAATCACTCTGAACACAAGTAGGGAAAAAATTAATAAGGGATGAAGGGGTCCCTGCAGGTATCCAGGCAGGGAAATGAGACAGGCAAAAAGATAAGAATAAAAACCCAGTGCAGACTGACTTCATCAACCTGGATCAGACTTCAGGGAATCTAATAAAAGGAGCTTTATTCCCAATGTATTTAATCCCAGTATAATTTGAAAAAAATAGTTTCCTTGTATGATGCAATCCCTGTGGTATGAAAAAAAAGTGTAATTACATTGAAACTCAACTTGGTACAGGTCATTTCTTCCAAGATGGGTTCTGGAGATAGGCTACCTGTATTAGTTTAAGGGCCTAAGGGCCTAGCCTGGTCTCAATCACTAGGGCTATTAGCCACCTGTGGTCCTGGTTGTGGGAGCCTTGGGGGAGTCATTTAGATTACTAGCTGCCTCTAGTCCTGTTTGTAGGAGCTTGATATGGCCTGGCCCAAGAGATAACACAGGCCACCAGGCTGCTAATCACTTTCATTTTGGGTGGAAGGACAGGTTTTTCACCTTTCCCATTGCAAAGACAAAGCTATGTGCTTAGCATTCCTGGTTTCTCTGGAGATCTGTGGGTGAAAGGACCTTGGTGCTATGCTCCCTACATGGATACATGATGGCTTTCAGGAATATGGGGAAAAACTCACCAGTGCTGTACAACATGGTCTAAGCTCCCACGTTAGCCACACTCTACATGAATGGTGAGAGAGTGGAGATATGAGACAGGAGTAGAGTTACAGGGGCAGAGTGGTTGAGGATCTCAATGAAGGGTCAGCTTCCCAGCCTAAAATGTTTCCCAAGCACAGTGATATCCTGTGTGACACAGCATGCTTCTTACGAGAGGCAACATATAAGGCCAAAGCAGGACAAAGATTGGTAAGTGACAGACCATTTAATAGAGATCCTTATTTCTTGAGACTCGTGTGATTTTTATTATTTATTTATTTATTTACTTACCTATTTACTATTTGCTTAGTTTTGGCTTTTTAGGACAGGGTTTTTCTGTGTAGTCCTGGCTGTTCTGGAACTCTCTCTCTCTGTGTAGACCAGGGTGGCCTGAAACTCAAACATCCGCCTGCCCACTGCTTCCAGAGTGCTGGGATTAAAGGTGTGTGCCGCTCTACCCAGCTGGGACTGGTGTGATTTCTAAGAAATATTTTAATCAAAATGTTATTTTCCTTGTTTTCCCATCTCTTCTGTTTTCTCAACTACAGGGCAGAGTAGCCTCCAGTACTGTTTGACATCTCATCATCTAACTGTACTCAGTGAAAATTCCATTTCAGGAATCAGAAAGATGGCTCAGTCAGCCTCAAAAACATGAACGCCTGAGTTCAATCTCCATATCCCACTAAAGAAAAGGCAGTGGTTTCTACTTTATGTCTCTACCACAGGGAAGGCAGACACAGGTAGACTCCCCAGTCAGCTACCTCAGCCTACAAGTACATTGCAGGCCAATTAGACACCTTGTCTCAATAAACCAAGGAGGCAGCAGCTGAAGACTGACCTACAAGTTTGACCTCTGGCCTCCAGAAGTGTGTGCACACATGTGAATTCAGTCCTACGTACTCAAGAATGCACACATACACCACACACACACACACACTGAGAGAAAAACAATCATTTTGTACACTTACTTAAATAGTTTCTTATGTGCTAGACTTTCATCTTCAGATCACAATTTTTTTTTTAATATACCACAGTGAAGTGCTGTGGTTCTCCTCTTCTGGGGCCAGGGGGCGCTGTTGGCCACCATCCCACTGAGGCAAGAGGAAACAGAAGATGAGAAGCAAGACCTAAGCAAGCCTTTATTGATCACTCTGGGAACCACTTCAGGAGATAGTTCAACTTTAATCAGGGAGAACAAAGGCTATATAGCCCTTCGGGAATGGGTGGAGTGCTTCCATGAGAGACGTTCATAATTGGGTGAAATCGGGCACTTTAAGGATGCTTGTTTTGCTTTTGGCAGCATGCTCATATCATACGAACAGGAGCACAGTAGTTAATTATCCTACAGGTGCAGGGAGGGGAGAGCTAGCAGGGATCTGTGTCAAGGACACAATCAAATGTGGTTAGGGACATCTCTGTTTAAACACACTCTCTAGATGAGTCAGGTAGAGAGGTAGGAATAGGGAATTCTTGCACCTAACACTGAGCTCAGAGTGGTTATCTGGAGCAGGAGGAGTGCAACCTCAAACAGCAGGGATATTCCAACAAAGTGCAATAGTGGGAAGCTATACTTATGCTCAATTAATGAAATCAGTAAAAAAAATAAATAATAATAATAATAATAATCCTTACAAGAAACCCTGTCACTTAGAAATAGTGTGGCAAGCCTTCAGATCCACATTTTTAATCCTCTTACCTTTTCTAAAAACCTTTTATTTATAATCGTCAGTGAACAACTTTTTGTTGATCAATAACATGGAACCACAATAAAGGTGTCTAAATCAGTGTCCATATCTGACTCATCCAACAGACATTTAAAAAGAGACAGTGATTGGGAAATACTTGCGTGTACATGATAATGGAGCATATGACCGGTGGAATCTTGGTTTTCTGTTAATAAATACCGGGTTATCTTTCAGGAGTTGAGCTTTAAAAATAACTTTGCAAACTGCACCTAAGATGATATTTCACGACTGGTGAGATAGCTTAGTGGATAGAAGCATTTTGATGCCAAGCCTGATGAATACCGAAGACTCACTAACTCCATACATGTGACCCACAAGGTGGAAGGAACAAACCAACCGGCATGATTTGTCCTCTGACCTCCACAGGAGCCCTGTGATGTGCATACATGCACACACACAACACATATGCACAAACATACACAAAATAAATAAATGTAACTTAAACATTTAAAGGACAATAACTCCTTCTGCATGGTGGTTAGTCAATCAGATAAGAGGTCTCTGCAAAAAATGGGGTAGGTTATCATCTTGCACTGAGAAGTATGTTAATACACAAGTTTGTCCCTCTTGATCTCCTGTAGCAGGCCCCTAGACAACATACACTTTAAAAAGGGGTAAGTTCATTTGCCCATCCCATGCTACTGACCCAAAACCTCTTTATAATACTACTGTGGGTAAATAATAATAATAATAATAATAATAATAATAATAATAATAATAATAAT
>OU015750.1:36531134-36547614 GCA_907169655.1 Acomys percivali | reverse complement strand
AATAGAAAGCATAAGGCATGCACCCAATGGAATTAGGTGACAAGACACTCAGTTATATTTCAAAATGATGGCAGTCTCCTACCATGTGAAGAGTGACTTACCTAGAGTTTATCCAAATATCTACTTATCTTACTACTCCCCTGCCAAATGAGTCCTTTTTTTTTTTTTTTTTTTTTTTTTTTTTCTGGAGACAGTTTCTCTGTGTAGCCTTCTTTTGTATAGACCAGGCTGGCCTCAAATTCAGGGGTCTGCCTGTGTCTACCTCTTGAATGCTGGGATTAACGGAGAGTGTGTCACCACAGCCAGATTATTTTAGGATTGTTTGAACCAAGGGAAAGAAGGACAGTTTGCCCCAGGGCTTTAAACAGATCAACAGCTACTCAGAAACACCCCAGAGGCAATGAGTACACCCCAAGCTTGCATTTCTCCGTGTATTACTAATGTTCCTCCTACAGCAGTAAAGAGTAGAAACGATGTCTTCATTTGTTTACCAACTCCTTAAAATAATAGCCTGTTTGGACAGGACCCTCGAGTGCAGTTCCTGATGCACAAGGGAATGACAGGACATAAAACACTTTCTCTGGTGAGTTAGTGAGAAGCAGAGTCATTCAAACCCAATTCGGTGTCCTGATCTTTTATCAATGCAGGTTAAGCCAATAAAAAAGAAAGAGGAAACAGAAAAACAGAACTGTTTCACAGCCTCAAGAGACTGGAACATGACTGGAGTGGCTAGAGAATTTTTAAAAAGACAAACACCTGGCACAGAAAGCTAGGATCTGATGGTCTGGGCTCTCTGCGGGAGACGCCGCAGCACCCTCAAGCTCAGCGTGTTATATAGAGGTGAACAGAAAGACTACTGCTCACAGCTGAACAAGGAGACAGGATTATTCTATACAGATAAACAAAGAGGCAGGGTTTGTGGTATACCGCTGAATCAAAAGGATAGGCTCAGGGAGTTTCACTGGGAGCCCCCTCTCTAGGGCGGCAGTCTTCAGGCTGTACCACTGAAGGATAGAGGAAGCTATGGTGGACGTTTTCTATAGGCACTATCAACAGCCACACTGAGACCACTCCTCTCTGAGCCTCACTAGGGGAGAGGCTGAGCTTTATGGCTTCCTGGCTTCCTCCGTTGGTCTGAATCCATGTCAACAGCACTCATTCACTCAGGGATACCTTCATTGAGGCTTCTTCCTGTCCCTACTCCCTACGCAAAACTCACTAAAACTCCGCAGTAAAATATGCTTTGGAAATATTATGTAAGCCACTTTTAGATTAAATACTGAAATAACTCAGCATTTCCCCAACTTAATGAATTCAGACCATCTCTAATGTTCCCCGGGGCGGGTGGGGGTTGGGCAATAAAATCCCTGGACACTCTTTTTTGAGAAAAACAAATCAGTGCACTGGGAAAAAATATGTGCATGTTCTACCTAAGACGGTTTTGTTTGTTTTTGTTTGTTTGTTTTGTTTTGTTATCAAATTGAGGATGAAAAAAAGAGCAGAAACAATCCATCCAAATCGTGTTATTACATGACTTTTAAGGAAGTAATAGTGCTAAATTTTTCAGGTATACGCTTTCCTAGATGTACACATACTGTTACCTATGCGAATGGGTAGATAGGAAAAGCGCACAATAATTACATCTTTTGTGACAGATATATCTCAAAGTGTGTTTTAGTTCGTATCAACTCCCACTCAGTAATTTTATGCTACGGGACAATGTGACAGGGTTTTTTTCTGGGAGAGAAGTGCTTCACTACTGCTGGCAGAATTTTGGTATTATGCTAAGACACTTTTATTTATGTTGCAGAAAAAAAAAAATCAAACCTGTGTTTAGAAATAGCAACCATGGGGCAAGACAAGCCTCACTCTACATCAGTGTAGCTATTTTATTTGAGCACAGAAATCTGCCTCTGTCCTCTGGTTCTTTTCCCTGAGTCATACTACACAAATGCAAGGAAAGTGAGAAAGAGGCTTAGCCTACAATTGAATTATATTCTCCTTATCTTGATGGCCAGTCATACTCGTTAGCTGTACATAATAGGAGAACTGATGATCAACACAGCTTCGCAATAAATCAAGTCCCTCTGACCATATATATGAAGAACTGGTGAGAATACTGTGCCAGAAAAAAAAAATGCTCTCTGGTTTAATATTTCACAGACAGGTCAGATAAATGGGACGGAGTATGTGGGCCAGTTTGGTTACAACAAACAGAAGGAGACATTCTTGCATTAACTGGGGAAGTGGGCCATGTAGATAACGGCGAGAATCAAAAGAAGAAAAGTAAGGGAAATGGGAGGGGTGGTAGGGAGGAAAGGGAAGGGGAGTGATGTGATTATATTTTAATATTTAAAAATGTTTGACAATGGTAAAAACAAATCAAGGGCTATGTTTCACCATGTGTCTGTTTGCATTTCATTTCTATGGCCCGTATGCATGAGGAGAGCATTAATTGTAATGCATTGGTTAATTACTTTGCATTTTGGTCCTATCTGCCTTAGCATATTATATTGAAATCAATACATACTTTAGTGACATTTTTAATAAATGTAATGGCTCCCATAAATTATAGCCTTTATAGGAGCTACACACTATTTTGAAGAAATGACTTTTTGAATCAATGGAACAAAATTAAAAGAAACACTAAGAATCAATTTCATTTCAAATGTAAGTTGTAGAATCACTGTAAATTACCAGTGTATAAGAATCTGTTTAAAAATAATGGCTAGGGAGATGGCTCAGTGAGCAAGAGTGCTTGCTGGGCAAACAAGAGGACCTGACTTCGAATCCCGAGCATCAGCGTGAAAACCTGGCCATGACTGTATGTGCCTGTAACCTTAATGTTGAAAAGTAGAGACAGGGGGATCCGAGGAGTTCCCTAGCCAGAGAGCCTGGGTGGGAGACCCAGTCTTGAAGGAATTGGGACAGAATAATAGAGGAAGCCATTAGATTCCCTTTCTTCATCTTTATATGCTCATTTGCTCATGCTTCCATATGTATGCACCGCACACAATGCACACACACACACACACACACACACACACACACACACACAATTTTTGAAAAGTTCTTAATTAAAATATAATTCACCACTTCACCCTTTCCTTTAACTCCTTCTAAACCCTCCCATTCCTCTATCACTGATCAAAAACTAATAACCTAATTCCTTTGGTTACACTTGTTACAAATATCCATATATATGTATGTATGTATGTATACAAATATTCACATGTATATGTATATATACATGCATGCACATGAATATATAAGTAAAGCCTTCTGAGTCCGTTTAGTGTTGCTTCTGTGTATATGATTTCAGGGATGATCAGATGGCATTGGATACTGATTAAGGGGCCCCTTAAAAAACTATTTCTTTCTTTCTCAGCAGTCATTAGTTACCCATAGTTGTTTTTAGGGATAGGACTCGGTGAGATTTCTTTCATCCACAATAGTGTGTCTATTGGTATTGTCATTGAGCAGGTCTTGGTTAAGCAGCCATACTATTCACGTGTTATAGTTTTAGCTTCCCTGTTGTTTCTGGAAGATACAATCTCTAGGCAGACTTCCTGTCTTTTGGCCCATGCAGTCTTTTTGGCCCCTCTTCTGTGATGTTCCCTGAGCCGCCAACCCAAGAGTAATGTTATACATGTATCTGTTTGGACTGGTCTCCCCTAAATTAGCTGATTCTTCCAATATAACCAGTTGTGATTTTCAGTGATGGTCTCAGACTGATGCAAATTAAAGCTTCTTTGATGTGGGGTGAGAGCTATATTTTTCAGTAGGTGTAAGGATGCCTTTTAGAGTGTGTTAGGACTTATGCTGCCTAGTATATTTGTGGTAGTAGACTCTCTTCTAAGACATAATTAGACAGATAGTTGGCTAAGTTTTTAAAACCATGCATGATTCTCCTCCTGTTGAGAGCACCTTAAGATCAGTTAAGTAACTGTTGCCTATTGCCAAGATATGTGTCACTATTGCACCAACATTGATATCTTGCCATAGTGGTCACTGTTGGGGTTCAGAGGCATCACAGTTAGGTAGAAGCAGTGGCTCCTTCTCTCCATTGGCACCTGACATAGCACCTTCTGGTACTATGAAAGTTAGACCACAGTAGAAGGCTTTCAGGTTAGAACCAGCTCAAATCTTCTGAGTCCTATTAACTGTACAACAAACTGCTGTTTAAAAGTAGCTAAAATTTACCATAGACATTTTCTAATCAGAGATAATGTCCAAATAAAGCATCTTGGTCAACAAGCCTGTTACCTATAAAGTTTACTAATTATTCTTCTTCTAATATTATTCAGCATGATCAGATATTTTCTAGAAAAGACTATCTTTTGTAATAGTACTCCTATTACTTACACAGACACACATGTAAATTTTACACAGATAAAATCATATGCATATCTTATTTTAAGTTTTTTGTGTGATATTATGATTTTTTTATTTTGTGCTTGATCCTTGTTATCCTTTCTCTCTACCTCAGAAGTCTATTCACACATTATCCATCGCTCAATTGTATAACCTCCCACATGTTTCTCATTTCTGCTATAGATGAGCTTATGGTCTCATATGTATGTGTGTTCTGTACATACACACCATCACACACTGAACTACATAAATTAACATTACAGTTCATGTTTCTCACTTCACACCTTGCAAAAATACATCCAGGTCCTCTTTACACAATGAAATCCAGTAACTTCCCCTAGTAACTCATATTATATTATATATATATTATATATTATATTATATATATACATATGCACACACATTATGTCTGGATAGGTTCTTTTATGAATTGTCCATTGACACATTTTTTATTTTTTATCTTATAGAAAATCTAAATACATGACAAATGTCAGAGCATTACCTATCATATAAGCTATAAAATGCTCTTAATATATTTTCAACATATTTGTTTTACTTAATGGCTCTTTTTCACACAATATGCTGTTATTGTTTTAAGCAGAGTATGATTTACTGACATTTTTGACATAGACCATTCCTTGTCTCTAAAAGGTCCCATTATATCTTTGACTTTGTTTCATTGGTTTTCTTGTATTTTGGTATGTGATCAGAAAGAAATTGGATGAAACAATTAATTACATCTTCATTTATATGAATATTTCTGAGCAACTCCTAAGCCCTCTGGGTACAAAACAAAGAGAGCATCTACTTGGGACCTTGGCTCTTTATTATCTACAAAACCAATTACTAAAAACGAATGGGAAATACGTTAAGCCTCCTCATACTGCTAGCAACCTTAGAAGTCCAACTTGAAAGACAGCCAAATAAAAATAGTTAAGCGAGTTCTGGACTAAGTGTGGAATCTTAGTCCTTCCACAGAGTCCTCTAATTTGTTGCGTCTTATCTTTTATATTTGTAAAATGAGCAAACTGAAATTCTGTTACTCCACATAATATTGAGGAAAATTGGCTCTGAAATATAGCACATGAAAAATCTTTCTGGAATCATAAAAGTTGATTCAAATTCAAGATAACACTTTAGGTGCAAGGTTATGCCTTACATCATTGTTTCTCTTTCCCTTACTCTGAGAGCAAGATTATGTCACCGACAATCGAGCCACTCAGAAAGAACTATTTTCTGTGCACCCAGAACAAGAGGCTACAGTTACATTCTTTTCATCTCTTCCTTTACTATCACTCTCAATTAATTGTGCAGGATAAAGGGGGAAGACTCAAAATCTGTCCCTGAGGCTGCTGGTCCTTCGTGTATCCCCTAGGAGCCCTAAAGATTTCTAGCATTCCCTTTCAGATCCCTTTGCGGAACTCCTGAGATACCCGTTGTAAATCAAACTTTTGCTGAATTAGTAAAAAGACTCCAGAGCAAGCATATAAATAAAAGCAACAATTGCCTTCTGCCCACTCATCACTCACCCTCCATCGCACTGTTAAACTCATCTTTGTTGAGTCATGTTGAAGTTTAAGTGTCTTTCTAAAAAGGAAGCGTCACAACTATGGTGCTATGGTGCAAGGAGTAAAGGAAAGGAGGAGGATACAGGAAGAAGATGCTCTTTATTTTAAGGCATCATTGGTGGAGCCAAACTGCTTCATGGCCTGTTGCTATGTTAGCCATGTCTAAGAATCTAAGACAAGGTTTGGGGCTTTGTTTTGTTTTGCTTTGTTGATGTTCTTTTAATTAATTATTTATATTCACTTTATATCCCAATTGTACCCCCTTCCTCCTTTCTTCCTGATCCCACCTTCACCCTTTCCCTCTCTTCCCCCCTCCCCTTCGCCTCAGAAAAGGGGAGCCCCTCCACTGCTACCAACCCACCCTCACACCAAGTCACATCAGGACTAAGTGTATCCTCTTCCCCTGAGGCCCAACAAGGCAGTCCAGCTAAAGTAAAGTGAGCCAAAAGCAGGCAACAGAGTCCATGTAGCAGACAGCCCCCCACTCTAATTGCAAGGGGATTCTTATGCAGGCCAAGCTGCCCATCAGCTACATTATGTGTAGGGGATCTACGTCCAGTTCATGCATGTTCTTTGGTTGGTAGTTCAGTCTCTGTAAGCTCACATGATTTTTCGCTTACTTAAGACAAGATTTTGTATCTTGAGTAATACAAACTATGTGCTAAATGCCAGCATGAAATACATTAATGCATTATCCCAATGTTTATAACTGTAAACTATAAATATAAATACTTCCACATTTATGAATCACAACCTTCTGATTTCCCTAAGAGTCTGGCAAGGTATGAGAGCCTTATATGTATTACAATAATACCTTGGTTTTATCAGCCACATGGAGGTAGAATACAAAAGTTGATGTCAGAGCAATTTGAGTTTCACACTTGGGTAATTAATGTGTATATGTAGTACTAAACCTACTTAAGGGCTCACTTATCATAATCAGTGGTTAAAATGTAGTAATCAACACATAACCACCAAGGAAGCATAAAATGCATGTGTTTCCTATTTCTCAGTGCCTAACTGTAGAAAGGATACAAGACAGAATGACCTAGAGATTACAAAACTCATTATGTTAAGACATTAGCTTCTACTAAGAACAAAATGTAAGGGTCATGAGTTCACAGGTATAAAGATGTATCAAAAAGCTGAATGCCCACATAAAAACAGCAATTCTACCAGAGTCAGGAAATGCTGTCAAATAGTAAAGCTGTACTCTAGGGCAGAGACTTAAGATTTAACATATTACTTTCATAATGTGTTTGATGATCATGCTGGAGGTTTAGTGCTTCATAGGGAGTGCTAATTTGTGTTTTGATTAATCCTAATTTGTCAAGATTTAAGTACATTTAATGACCCAGAGAATTTCCCTAGGACATTTCCTAATGACAGTTAACGCAGCCACCGAAGCTGTCCATATGATAAATCTGCTACTTAGGGAACCATTTGCCACAGTCAGGCTGCCTTCCTTGTACATGTGCTCTCTACTCAGCCTGCCTTTCATATGTTCCTTTCTACAGCAATGCCGCCTGAAGTGAGTGAAAAGCCACTGGTTAGAGCATAGATCGGCCTCCATGTTTCAGGGTACAAAATAGATGGCACATGTGTAGGGAATTTAGTGGTTCAAAGCATATGAAAGAAAGGTGGGAAGTGTTTGGGTTCATAAAATTACATGATTGACACTCTTTTAAACAGAATACAAAAATGTATTCATCATGAGAGTGTTTATCAGATAGCAATAGAAAACAGTAAATGTTGGATCTTTTGTCTCAAAACTAAGAGAAGAGTAATGGTTTGCTGCCATTACACTATGAAATTTATCTTAATTTAGAAATATTTTTCTATCAGATAAATTTTTGTTAAGGAAATAAATAGTTTTCCTACCTTCATAAAAGATAGTATAATAAGGACATGTCCACATTTTTGTTGTTGTTGTTGTTAACAATTTCCCTGCTTAAGGCGATTTTTTTTTCACTCAATACCACTAACCAAAACCCATTGCCCTAGATAGGGTTGCCATTGCTGTGATGAAATGAGATGGCCAAAACCAAATTGAGGAGAAAAGGTTTATTTGGCTTATGTTTCAAAACCAGCTTCCATCACTGTAGGACATTTGGAGGTAGATGTAAATGCAGAGGCCATAGACAAGTGCTCTTTACTGGCTTGGTCTTCATAGCTTGCTTCTTTTATATAGCACCATCTCAGAAATGGCACTACCCACAATGATGTGGGCCCTTCCATAGCAATCACTAATTAAGAAAATGCCCTATAGGCCTGCCTATAGCTCCATCTTTTTGAGGCATTTCTCTCAATTGAGGCTCCCTCCTCTTTGATGACTCTAGCTTGTCTCGAGGGTAACATAAAGCTAGTCAGGACACCCATGATATAGTCCTTTAATTATGTTGTCATCAGAATAGATAGAACTTCTTTGGCATTAGTGGCCCAATACGCATTTTATTGATATTGATGTAAAAAGATATATAGGATATACTAATCCAAGTTGATATCATTTTGATTAGTGTGTACATCAAATGAGAAGCATTAGTCCTGTATCAATTTCCACATGCACTCAGCAATAATGCTGTAATGCTTGTTTGGTATGAGTACAAATAACAACAAGAATGTATTGTCATGCCATTAAGAATGTGTTAGAATATTCATCTGTTAGGGAAAACTACTACGAAACCAGATGCTTAGGAATTTATCCCTTACCATATTTCATAGATGTCTAGGTAACAATTTTGTCCTTCCCTTTTATTGTGTGATTTTTTTAAATGACTTTAGTAGTGCTACCATATTAAAAGCATGTTCTTCATGTTCAAGGCTCTTTACATTTTGGATCTACAATCAGTAAACTACAAAACTTGTAACAATCACAGCAAGCATTTCATACTTAAATAAGAACATTCTCATACAAGTTATTATTCCATTATGAGAATCACAGATTTTTATTCACATGCATTCAAGTAAAGAGAAGGCAAACCACATCATGCATAATAAAGAAATATAGTCCCTTCTGATGAGAGCAAAGTTTTCTGGAACTTTTCACTTAAACATATGTCCTACAGAGTGAGATGCTTCCTGCGATCCTCATCAAACCTTTGCAACTCTGTCCTTT
The DNA here is from genome assembly GCA_907169655.1 of Acomys percivali. Lineage (NCBI taxonomy): Eukaryota > Metazoa > Chordata > Mammalia > Rodentia > Muridae > Acomys > Acomys percivali. The sequence continues at coordinate 36,538,557 of OU015750.1, read as the reverse complement.
GGATTACACCCTCTAGGTTGTCTTTGGCTGGATTAACACAAGGCTTATTATTTTTTTCAAAAGAAAAGAAATAAAACTACATATGCTTATGGGGAAAAAATTTGTCCTACCGTAGCAGTGTTAGAAAAATGAGATTAGGACTCCAACTCACCTGGAACCAACTGTTCCTTGGGGGTTCCATAAATGGCCTTTGTAATTACAAATGCCCTACTTTAAGAGGAAGAGGGTGTGGCCAATTCTGAATAGAACTGTAAGAATTGTGTTCAATCTGTCATGAAGATTAGGTATATTTTCAGAACATGTGTTATTCATGATGATTCTTTTTAGCCTAGTGTCTGGTGCAATTTAAGCATTTGTGGGAGTCAATATATGAATGGATGCACACTAAAACTGCAAAAACTGATTTTCTAAGGTGCAGGCCATGAGATTGATAGTGGGTGATGCTTCTTGGTGTTTAAAATTGGATTCTCTCAATAAAACAATAGCTCCAGATGCACAGCAGACAATGACACATACCTTAGCAGCATCAAAATTTGACACCCAAGAATGCACCATCACCAAGTAAGCTTGTGTCCTGGTTTGTGTTTAGCTATTTCACACTCAAGCTTTTTTCATATATATCAGCAAGGCCTGCTAAGATGTCAGTATTTTAGCGGTAAATGAAAAGATTCTAATTCAGGGGTTTAGAAAAGGAAACAAACACAGAAAAAAATAGTACAATAAGTAGGAAATGTAGAAGGTAACCCAGATGGAAATAGTGAATTGAGGTGTCTTGAATAAACTCCGTTTTATTTCTCACTTTTAAAAAATTCTTTCTTTCCTGAAGTTAAACCCAAATTCTAAAGCCACAGATCTGCTTGGGGAAATCCAAAATTGGGGCTACTCAAGGTTTCAACAAGTGAATTTCAAGTATTACTCAATTTCATTTGAGCAACTGATGTGATTAAATTAAGATAGTTAAGAAAGTCATAAGAACTAGCCCTGTCCCTCACTGACTGCACCACCCAGGAGGGCCAGCCCTGTACCTTGCCTGGGAACCACAGTAGAGCTGGCCCTGCGGGTGTGGTCATAGGTGAACCAGCCTGGAGGGCATAAGAATAGGAGAGCTGGCTCTGTCCCGTGATGGCTGTGGCAGTGAGTGAGTTATCCTGGGCAGTGCTGGAGAGGAGCTGGAGGGCTGACCAGATCAACTACCACTCAGACCCATCTCCAACATCTACCCTACTATGAACTGTTTGAGCAGATGAAGGGGCCAGTCCAACAGATCAAAACAGTAGGATCTCCATGACATGAGGCAACAACAGGATATTTTGTTGTTGAGTCCAGTGAGGACCCAGTATTGATAGTGTAGCAGAAGCCAGTGCAATAAACATTTGCAAGGAAAGAAGTTGGACAGAAGGGTATACTGTGGGACTCACTGTGACACACTTCAGTTCCCATGATGGGATTTTTTTCCCCCTTTGGCAGTGGAGGTTGCAAGAGTGAAGGGTGATGGGAAAGGGGACAGGGAGATGAGTGGGACTAGGGTCCATGATGTGAAAGTCACAAAGAATCAATAAGAAGTTCTTTTAAGTTAGAGGCTAAGGTCATATGAGACTTCTGATCACATGAGGCAACTTCTGATGCAATATCTGTATAATCAGCTCCTGTGAAAACAAGGCACTACGGCATCTCTTGCTGGATTCGGTCCTTTCAATGGAGCCCATTTTAGTAGAATAAAGAATGACAGTGAGAGCTTTTAGCATAGACACTTTCCCAAGTGATCTTCAGGGTCTGTAGACTTCCAGGATGACTGGGATGCTAAAACATATTTGTAATCTATTTCATTAACCATCTACTTTCAGTATGAATTGAAGGCATGAACCAGAACACTGAAAGAATAGGAAATAAAGTTACAGAGAAAGGGTGGGGGGAGGGAATCTACAAACTAATGATACCAGAGTGCAGAACATTTAAACTCTGCTCAGTTAACAGACAACAAAACTAGTTAAAGAGAAAATATCTGTTGTTTGGGAGAAAATAAGCACTCAGGTTTTTATTTTTTATGAATCCAGAAATATATTGTGAATTGAGTATCAAGTTCATGTTAGATAGTTTCCATACATTATCATATTTAATTGTATTAAGTTAATAACTTAACCTGTGGAGCAAATGTTATTAATTTAATTTTGGAAAATAAGATACTGAGTTGCAGAGACATTAAATAAGTGCCAAACTAAGAACTGGAACATGAAGGACCAAGAACTCCAGTCCACGTTCACCTAACTAGGTAGCTCCCTATTACAGATTTGAAAGATAGAAATACCATCCATCATCACGATCTTCCAACTCAAAACATGCCAACAGACACATGAGCAGTCACGCAGAAACAGAATGGGGTATGTCAAGGAATATGCCAGAAGCAGTAACTCTTAAGTTCATTATTATCATTCAAGCTGTTCGGGAAAAATAGTCTTCCACATTTATGTGAAGAATAAGGTACTTTACCAGCTCTATTGAAAGGAAAAGGTCTAACTTACTATATGGTGTAGTGGTCTATCTTTCTATATTCTAGCAGAGTCATTTAAGAGCTATGTTGAGATTCTAAAAGTGGCTTTCAAGGAAGTAAAGGACACATGCAGAAGACATTGGACACTGCTATCTTTCTCCTAGACAATTCCCAAATAAAATGGCTCTTAAGTCAGAAAACAGTATCCAAACTAAGGGTGTTTCCAGCTTGCCACAACTTGCCAAGAAATTCAGTGCAATAATTTCTAATGAAGAGGATGGAAGAGACCAGTTACTCATGGTTTCCATGAAGATGCCTAAATTTATTTAGGGCCCCATCAGAGTGAGATAACACCACTAGGTTTCAGAGACAGAATTCAGCAATTTAAGGCAGGTTGTATTGGAGAGGTTTCCAGTCCAAACAAGGAAACTGGGATGTGTCTGCTCATGTAGATGGAGCCTAAGGTTATAGGTAAGGAGGCCCTTGAGGATGCAGGCTCAAAATCATACAAGAGGAAGGCTTGAATTCTGTTGGACCCAAGTCAGGAAACAGAAAACTTTTAGGGTGAAAGTGTTGGCAGCATGGAGCTGAGGAAGCAGAGCCTGATACCTGGCACAGTATTTAGTGGTACCATAGCTCAGTTAGTATTGTGAAGATTCTAATCTTGTAGCAGAGAAATGTGGATGGGTGAGGTGGCTTGCACAAAAGTCAACTTGTGGCAAATTCTTTTTTTTTTTTAAATCCATAGATTTTTCTTTACTACACTTTACTTTCTGTAGATGAATAGGACAAAAACAAAAAAATATGGCTGTTGTGCCTCCCATATGTTAAAAATCCTTTCATATTAACCCATACTCAATTGGGTAGCTATATCACACAGGGCTCAGTAGAAGTTGGATCCCTGTAGTTGTTTAGTATTTCAACCACTGAAAATTGTAGTTTGATTCAAATATAATTCAATTTAAAATTTATTTATGGACTAAGTACATCTGAACTGTTGTATAGCTAATTTATGATTATTTTCTGTTAAATTAATTTATATACTAAGTTGAGCCAATGAAAAATCATAAAAAGAAAAGTCACTAAATGCATTATTACCCTGTAAATTGTTCTGTACAATGCTCCCTCCATCTACTCTGCTTATACTTACATGGGGAAGTCAGTATAAGAAATGAAACTTGCATATGACACTACAGAGAATAAGCCATAAAGAGTGCCAACAACCCATTTATACTGATAATTTTGTTTAAAAAAAAAAACTTCATTCCATTTGAACAGAGGAACATTTGTCAAAAATTATTGTTTAATCTGTTACTTGGATTTTAAATTGATGAGTAAGTTTTCAAAACTACTACCATTTCTATCACTAAAATTTCTATTTATATTATTAAAAATTAAACTTTACTTTAAAATTCATCAATTGTTCTCATTCCCTTTATTTTTAATGTTTGTCAAAATATTTAGTATAAGTAATGTCTATATACAATATGATTATTCCAAATAGAATTGACTAAGAACGTTGCAGTGGTTATGATACTTGTAAATATCATAGCTGCATCAACTAAGATGTATCTCCAGCATAGCAGTTTAAATTGACTTGAAATTCCTTTACAAGGTTTTTCATCTTTAAGTTGTATTGGCTTTCACCAGTGTCCTTTTGATTGTCACATTGCATTACATCCAAGCATAATATGATACTGCATAGCCTAATGCAGAGGAAAAGAAGTAATGAGAAATACATAGCCATAACACTTTAATGAGACAGAATTTGGGTTGAGTTGAATGTCTGTAGTTAGCTCACCAAACAATTCAAAATCAAAACTTCTGACATGTTCAGCAAACCAAATATTCATTACAGGAAGCAAATTAGATGTACTATTTAAAAAAGAAAATACTCCCTCGTGACAGTTACTGCACCTGTGGGTCTGTGAGCAAGTAATAGACTTTATTTCGAGTTCCAGTGCCTAGTGTTCTGGTAGTATCAAACTCTTTGTTTCTTCCTTTCAGGTCTTAAAGGGATTTCCAGAGTGTTTACAAGCTGACATTTGCCTGCATCTGAACCAGACTTTGCTACAAAACTGTAAAGCCTTTCGAGGAGCAAGTAAAGGCTGCCTTAGGGCTCTGGCAATGAAGTTCAAAACCACCCACGCCCCTCCAGGAGACACTCTGGTTCACTGTGGGGATGTCCTAACTGCACTATACTTCTTATCCAGAGGCTCCATTGAAATCCTTAAGGATGACATAGTGGTAGCTATTCTTGGTGAGTGTTTTACCATGGAATAATGACATCATCAGCTATGAGTAGCTGCCACCACTCATTCATTCAGGATGACAGACTAATAGGCTGACTGGTTGACAAGGATTCTTTACCCTGATCATTTTAAAGAGTTATTTCAATTCAATGTATATCAAATTAATCTTGAAGAAAATGTTTTCTTGGTGCTGCAATTTTTTGTTTAATATGTAAATATTCTCATGATTCTCTTCAGCTATTGACAGCTACTTAGAAATTTAGGCCAAACATACAAAAATAACCCATATTTTCCTTTTCCTGTGATATCTTGGCTTCATGATTGATTCTTTAGCATCTTCATATGAAATACTCAATTTTGTAGACATACTAATTAGTATGTGCCTACAGCATCATGAGCTAAGTTTATATTTTAATAAATTTCATTTATTTTCTATGTTCTTAGAAAAGAAATTGGAGTCTTTATTTCAAAAGTAGTACCATTTCTATCATTAAAATTTCTATTTATATAGAAAATAGCTGAGGTTTGTGTATAAAGGAATGTCCATGGTTAGTCTAATCTGTCTTTTTAAAAATAAACCCTACTTATATGAACTCATGGCATTTCTTTAGACTGTTAAGGTAATGGAGAGAGGAACAGAAAAAGATGAGACCGTTCTCTTTCTCTCTGCTGACACAGGATCAAAATTCTGTCTCCCAATATACCTCCAATGTCTAGGAAAATTCACTGTTTTCTCATAGATTTAGTATACCGTTCCATTAATATTAGGCATGCAGTCCTAGAGGTGTAGATCATAGGCATAGCTCTCACTTAGCATAGTCAAGGCCTGTATCTATCGATCAGTCACCCAATCAATATGTGCAATTGGGTGGTTTCCTTTCACTCATCTTTCAATGTTCACATCTGAACATTAACTCATGACTATTATCTGTTTGTTGTTGGACAGAACCAGAGTATGCCTCATTAGATGCCCTGCACAAACAAAGCGATTTACGTGATTCCCTGGGTATTCTGATCATTTTGTTATGACAGTTGCCCAAAATTCCCCTAATTGTGGAGGTACACAATTTGATTTCTAAACCAATAAAGAGTCAAGGAGTGAAAACATCCTAAAGCATCTCAAGGCGGCTTATCAAAGGAGAACTTTCCCTGGATCTGGCACTGACAGCATGTCCTGGGGTATTACTGTGGAAAGCAGAGGCTGATCTTCAAGCCTGCCTGCCCTAGCTTCTAGACTGCAGTGACTATAGAGTGCTGCTCAGCATCAAAAGGCTTCTTCCTTGTTCATCTATTGTCACAAAAGATAATTAAAATATAAAGTCTTGTCTACACTAAGCCTTCCAAACTAAAGAATTTCAAGAGCTTCTCCTTTGCTGTCCTAATTTCCAAGTAAGTTAGGATTAAAAAATCACTATTCGTTCTGGTTTTTCAAAGGCATATAAATATTTATTTAAACTATGCCTAATGTCTTCTTTCTAACGTAATTTTTATTAGTAGTAGTATATGGTATTTACCGTTCCCTTATTAAATTCTCATTTAAAATAATAATATTACAGCATTTTTACTTGGTAGAGATTTATTGTTTTAACATCCTTGATAGCTCCCAAATTTGTAATATATATGTTATCCACCAAAAGCTAACATAAGGCATACAGAACTTTCTTTTAATCTGAAAAGAACCTTCAGGATACGTGAAGAAAGAACTATTTTTCACTGCTACTAATGACCTTTAAAAGTGACTTCATAAAGTAGTCTATCAGTATTATTAAGGGCATATGCCATGTAAGTACTTTGATATTCAGAAATGAAACAATGGCCATGAAATTTTGAAAAGTACTGGAAGCTTTGATATTTTAATCAGTTAAGGATACTGATTCTAAAGTCAAAATCTATGGCTTTAATCACGAACACTTTTCCTTCCCCTACTTCACCCAACTAAGAAGTGACCTTATACAAATCAGTTTACCTTTTTAATCTTGTTTCAATATTTGTACATTTTGGATATCAATCTCATCACAAAATTATTTTGAGGGTTGTATGATAATCTAAGTAAATATCTGACACAGTACCTGTCACATACATGGTCCTCAGAAAATATCATTTATTCTTATTCTTGCCATTAAGTAAAGCTGACACAACAAGAAAATTTGCTCAACCATGTTCATAGCAGCCTTATTCATAATAGCCAGATCATGGAAACAGCCTAAATGTCCCCCAGTAGAAGAATGGATAAAGAAACTGTGGTACATATACACTATGGAATACTACTCAGCTATTAAAAACAAGGAATTCCCGAAATTTGTGGACAAATGGATTGAACTAGAAATGATCATAATGAGTGAGTTAACCCAGAAGCAGAAAGACTCAAATGGTATATACTCACTTATATCTGCATACTATCCCAATGGGCATGTCCCACGAAAGCCTTCCCTTACCAGGAAAGTGGGACAGAGTGGAGGACATCCTATTGGGACTCTAGATGAGAGAAGCATGGGAGAATAGCAATGTTGAAGGATCCAGTGGGTCCTAGAAACCTACAAGTAGAACATTATGATAGGCAGATTTGGGCCCAGGGGTCCCGCTCAAACTCAGGCACTAGCCAAGGACAATACAGGCGGTAAAATTTAAACCCCTACCCAGATCTAGCCCATGGACAGGACAGTCTCCACACTTGAGTGGAGAG
>OU015750.1:36500879-36531124 GCA_907169655.1 Acomys percivali | reverse complement strand
CTCATGTACTCTGGTGCCTCACATTTGACTATGTCCCCTGGAGGGGGTGACCTACTGTCCTTCCTCTGAGTGCCACTAGGTCTCCCCCTCCAGGGGACATAGTCAAATGTGAGGCACCAGAGGAAGGACAGCAGGTCACCAAGAAGAGACTTGATACCCTATGAGCATATACAGAGGGAGGTAATCCCTCTGAGGAACAGTCATAGGGGAGGGGAATAAGGGGAAAATGGGAGGGAGGGGAGAATGGGAGGATACAAGGGATGGGATAACCATAGAGATGTAACAAGAATAAATTAATAAAATAAATAAATTTTTAAAAACCAAATGGACAAATACATTAAAGGCAAATTCAAAACTGATAACTTGAAGAAACAGCGTGCATTGAAAGCCCTTGTCTATGTCAGTGAGTGCTGAGGAATGATGGAGCTGTTAATTTGCAGAAGCTCCAGACATGATTCTACAAAACAGAGAGAACAAGAATCCAACTCGTTACAGCCTCTCAAGTTCCTGGACTGACAGCTGCAGAACACTTCTACCTGGAAGTAGATTTAGAAAAAAAAAATATGGCGAGATTCATAGCTAGCACTCAGGGTGTAACAAATGATGACATTTTCTAGATTCTCCATCCTTAGCAGAAGAATCTAAATAAAGAAATGAAAGAGACTATAACAGAGCCAGTGACTTTTTAAGAACAAAATTCCACTCAGCAAATATAGTACAGTCAGCCCAGACACAGAATTTTGGTGTCCAGGCACCTGTTAGTCTAGGCCCTTACATTTGCAATCTTTGGTTCAGTGATTTGTCAGTTGGTTGGTGTTCCTTTCTACTATTATAAAGAAAATGTTTAATTAATTCACTTTCTCTTCCTCCTTTTCTTTCTTTCTTCCTCTTCCTCCTCCTCATCCTTCTCTTCCTCCTCCCTCTTCTTCATCTTTTTTTTTTCTGGTTTATTTTTAGGAAAAAATGATATCTTTGGGGAAATGGTTCATCTTTATGCCAAACCTGGCAAGTCTAATGCAGATGTGAGAGCTCTCACATACTGTGACCTGCATAAGATCCAGCGAGAAGACTTACTGGAGGTCTTGGATATGTATCCAGAGTTTTCTGACCACTTCCTGACAAACCTAGAACTGACTTTCAATCTGAGACACGAAAGTGCAAAGGTAGAGGTTCATTACTGATCTGCACATTTCTGAAATGTCATTCTTAGATTTGCCAAATGCTTCTGAAAATAACAAGCAAATTATTGCAGCAAAGATTTATCAATATTAAGTACTGAGAGAAAAGTCCAGCTGGATATTGAAATTAATAACTTATAGGGCAGGGATTCAGATTTAAAAGACGTTGAGTACTTTTTAAATGACAATTAAATTTGACCTTTGAGAAATTCTTAAATCTTAGTTTGTATATGCTGATTTTTTTTGCAGGAAAATAAGTGGTTTTAAGCAATTTCAAAAATATCTTAAAAGAGTTTGTCTTACATAGAAGGTGAAATATTTTCTCATCTATTATTTATACTATATCAGTTGCTATTGATTTCTCTGTAATGTTGAGAAGATTAGCCTGGTTCAAGTTTAGATTTAAATTAACCTAAATTTTCAAATTAAAGAAGTATTAATTAATTAAGTCTTACAATAGAGACAAAAGCCTAGGCTATGAAAAAATTAAGGTATGGCCTAACTGAAATAATATTTTTATTTTTAATTATACACATTACCTAACCTAAAATAATTTTGAGAATGTGGCTCTTACTGTGCTTCCCTGTGAAGTCCTGTTCTATGGACAGAGAACTTGCGTTGTAGCTCACAATTTATTATTAGGTTAGTCCCCAAATTTCAGATTCCAATTCTAAATGTCCATTTAACGTAAATCAAACATTGAGCACTTGGTATTTGCCCTGTGTATTTACATATGAGCTAATGTGTTCTATGGAGGAAAAATCCCTAAATCAGTATTTAGGGGAAAAAAAAGTGTCGTATTTAAGTTTCAGTGGAGTTATAGTCATTTCAAGTCACTCAGAAGGCCTGAAGAAACAGTAGCTTCTAGGGTCGCGACATTGCCATTCGGTGTCTAATGCACCCAACAAAATAACTCCTTTTCAAACCACTGATAAAATTAAAGCATACACTAAGAATATGTCTTCGTGACGGTTTTAATTGAACTTTATTGTGATCTCACTCAAGTGTCACTAAACTCATTCTGGCTTTGTCTAAAAATAAAATACTACCTCAAGTCACTCTTTTGTACTGATATTCAGAGAGCAGCCAAAATGAACTTTTCAGGGACTTCTGCTTTGATTTACAAGCTTCATACTGTACAGGCATTGAAAGAGAAGGAGCTGAAACAGGGTAATAAGGTCTCGCAACATTATACCTACTGTCTTTAATTATATGCTTATTGTAAATTTTAATCTTATGTTCATTACTAAATAATTTATATATCCTAACTAATGTTAATTGATTTATATATTTTGTTGGCAATAATACAGGTTCTTCTACATTTTCTAAATTTTTAATTTTTAAGGGCTTATCTGTAAGTGCTAATGCCAGAATTCTACATTCTTAGCTCAAATTTCTACAAACCATGGTTTCCCCAAATAAGTTGTGAAACTACTAGAAATTATCAATCTGTTTTAAATTTTAGAGGCAACCTGTAAGCAAAGTTCTGTAACTGTTTTCCAAACATGTAATTCTTAAGATTCAAAGTGATTGATGTGATATGACATAGCAGCGAGTTCACTGATAAGACATTATATTCAATTAGTGTAACCTATGTTTACCTTTGAGTTCCATTGACAAAGGCTGATCTTTTGCTACAGTCCCAATCTATAAATGATTCTGACGGGGACACCTGTAAACTGCGAAGAAGGAGATTGTCCTTTGAAAGTGAAGGTGAAAAAGGTAATTCATTCATTCCACGTGTAAAGTTTAGTCTACAGCACATGGCGACTAGCTCTTTCTGCTTAAATACTCATTAAAGTTCTGATTTCAATAATAATTTAATTCATTTAGTAAAGAGAATCACTTTTGTTCCCAAACTGTTCTGGTTTGGGGTTAATATCTTTAAATTGCATCATTCAACAAAGCTATTCCATCCATGTCTTCAAGGACAGCACCAATAGAAAACCAGTGTAAATTGATTGAAAAATGAAATCAAGTTAATAATCAATGATAGCTATGACTCAGGGTTTGGAGGGGAGTGTTTTAGAATGAGGATTTTCCAGATCATGTCAGGAGTTCAACCCCCTCCCCAGCACTGCAAGGATCTAGAACGGGGATGAAGGCACAAAATGGAACTCATCTTCCTAGGGAGAAAGATGACTCCACCCTCAGTCCACAAGAGAACAAGCACCCTCTAGTAAGATCCCAGACACAGATACGCAAAAGTGTGTTGAGTAGCCAAAGCAAAGGTTGGGTGAAGAAACTTGCGCTTTGCCTGCTACTGATATCACAAACATGCTAGCCTTTTCATATTTGGTTTCACAGTGACACCTGACACTTTGAGTCCATTGTTACTGTCGAATACCCCACTTGGTCTGTGACTTGCCACTCTATTTTCCTTCTAACCTCACAAATTCTCTGAAGATTATTTCATATCATATTTTCATCTGTCTTAGTTTTTATTACTTAGAGTTTGTTTTGTTGTCTGTGAGTTTGTGTGTTTGGTACACATGTACTTTCACATGCTGTGGAAATGCATGTGCACCTGTGTATACACGTGTGTGTAGAAGCCACAAACCTACCTCAGGTGTCATCCTCAGGAGTCTTTCCCTCTTCCTTTGAGATGGAGGGAGTCTCACTAGCCTGGTTCTAATAACTAAAATACACAGGCTGGCCAATGAACTTCTGGAACCCTCTGCCTCCTATTCCTGGAATACATGCACATACCATAATCTCAACATTTGTATATGGATTATAGAGATTAAACTCGTGTATTCATGCTTATGAGAAAAGCACTTTGTAGACAGAGCTCTTAGACCCCAGAGTTTCTTAAGGTATCTTCTGACTTCCTTTCTTTATATGTAATATGCTCTTTCTGATTAATATCATGTATGCCTCTCATTTTATCATGTCCTCATTTTAGAGGTTACATATTTGCAGCTTATACCACAAATGAAATGAGTTTCAATATTGTGAATCTAACTTTTATTAAAGTATCTACTTAAGTTCTCAAAGGCATCTCCTGAGGTTTCCTTGAAATTCAGTTCCCTTTTTAGGCCCATTGCCCTGAAAATGTTCACGCCATCCAAATCAGTTCCACAAGCAGGTGTATGGTCTTAAATTCTCAAACTATGCAGAATCTCTAGTCTTGGTAAGGCTTGTTACTGCCATCTCCAGCACCTCTACCTTCAAAACTCGGTATCCATCAGTTCATTTATCTCCATCTGCACAGACATAATCCTGACCCCAGATATCACCACCTGCCCCTTACAACACCAAACTAGATTTCAACTAACTCACCTTCCCACATAAAATTCACCCTATATTTTTTTTTTGTCTATCCTGCATGTTGTACCACTGATGACATTTCTTTCCTAAATCCAGTTAAATTTATGTCAGCCATAAATCTAAATTCCTCTAAAGACTTCCCATTCTGTATATTAATTTGTTGTTGTCATTATTTTGGGTTTTTAAGATTTACTTTGAGAGAGAGTTTCACACATGAATACTATATTTACATTTCCACCCCTACCCCTTCCCTCTCCAACTTTTCCCATGTCCTTACTTCTTCTCAAATTTATGACCTCTTCTGTATTATTGTTATATATAGATATAGATAAAATATAGATATATATACAGATATAGATGATAGGTAGATAGATAGATAGATGGATAGATAGATAGATAGATAGATAGATAGATAGATAGATAGATAGAAAGATGAAAGCTAGGTGATTGGTAGAAGATGATAGATGATGTATATAGAAAGATGATAAATATGTAGGTAGGTAGATAGACGATACATAGGTAGATGATATATAATTGATAGATCAAAGATAGATGATAGATAGATAGATAGATAGATAGATGATAGACGACAGACAATCTACTGAGTCCACTTACTGTGATGGTATGTAAATGTACTTAGAACTGACTACTTAGTATTAGATAATCTATCATGGGCTCATCCCTGAAGAAAACAGATTCTCCTAGTGTGTGTATTGTTCATAGAGTTGGCTTCTACCTACTTTTTGAGTCTTTTATTTCATATTATCCTCCCCATAACTAATCCATCAGCTCCTTTACTCTGCTCCTTAGTTCATCTTCTCTGAAGCTTTTATTTCCATCATGGTTATTCAAAATACTACTTACTCCTCAGTGTTGTCCAGCCGTGAATTGTAAACTTCAGAAGAATGGGGTATACTGGGATATGCTCAATAACTCTAACGCTTGCCTAAATACAACATTATCTTTTGAAGTTATGAATGATCTAGGCAGAGATACATGTTCCTAACCCTAGTGCTCAGGAGGCTGAGGCAAGAGGATTGCAGTTGTTAGAGCAGATTAAGGCACTGGAAGGAGGAGGAAGAGGAGCACAAATGAAATAGTATTTGAGTAACCTGTTCTTCCTCCTTTTTAAGTCTTTGGATTTCGAGTTCTCTTCTTAATCCTATTCCCTTGGGAAAATCATTTACTAGTTTGATCCCATTTTTAGTAAATTAAACTCTTCTGTCTTTATGTGTATTGTGTCTGTGTTCTTGCATGTGTTATTGATTTAAACAGAATTTTCATCCTTTTTCTGAAACATACAAAGTCTCACAAACACAAGTACACATTCACAACCACAATCAGGCCAAACTATTTTTCACTCTCTAAATTATGATTTGTGATATATTTAACATGAGCATTTTCTTCATCATTTTAAATGGACAAGGATTTTCTTATGAATTCCCAAGGTACGTTCCTCTTGTGATATTGTCAAAGTCTGCACTGTGCTTAGGTTATTGGCAGAAGTGTCTTTTTCTCTACCAAACTTTAGATGTCTTCAGCAAAAACAATAACAAAAAAATGTCTGATAAATGCTGGTTGTCTTGGATCAATAGTTGAGTCATTTAACCAACTGCATAAACCTATTCATAAATAGGCATATTTTTTTTCCTGCAATGACCTACTTCATTCTCTCGGTGGCTTTTTCTAAAACAGCACCACTGATGTCAAGCTGTTTTTCTGAAGATTTAATCTAAATCCCTCATCCTGGTGTTAATCTCTTGGCTTTATCTCACTGGAAATGAAGACCAGCCTGGTGACATAGCCTATACACTATTGTTCCCCGTAGGGTTGAAGATTTATTAAATCCACTTTCAATCTTGTTCAGTTTCCCCGTTCTCAAGGCAAATAATCTCACATTTTTATCTTCTGATAAGGCCCTGAAATCACGTCACAATTCACACAGTGTTCATGGCACCCCAGCATTTCTATTGATGGTTAAATCATTCCCTTTAATCACAGCTTTAGTCTTTGAGATCTATTTTATATAAAGTGCGGATAGCGAGAGGCTTGCCTTCCTGTATCATTTTGAAGTTTCCAGGCATGCCAGTGTGTTAACACGAGTCGGACAGTGAGGAATCAGAGCTGCACACTCTTTTTCAAAGTCTTTAGCATTCCAGGCTGCTCCTGGCAAATGCAAATTTTTGCTGAAAGCAATTTAGTCTCCATCACCCTAATCTTTAGGTGACCAATCATCCCACATTTTGTGACATAAAATTATCTTCTAGAAAACAAGGAGAGCAGCGGGGAGGAGGGAGAGAGAGAGAAGAGGTCAATGTACAAGAATTTCCAGAGGATACCATAACCGAAGAACCTAGGGCCACGTAAGCTAAAAGGTTCCCAAGGAATGCACCAATGATTTTAGTGTGAGCTTACTGACAAATCAACAGGCCTTATATGATCAAGTATTTGGTGCTCTGCTCAACTCCTTCTATAGATAGGATATACAAAAGTAGACAGATAACTCAGCAATGTTGTGGACATAAGTCAATCACCCATTCGTTTATAAAACAATCAATCACTGCTCAATGCTCTTAGCTATTTTACTTAAATCATTTGTTTTAGTTTCAAAAAGCTTGTCTCCACTTATAAGAGAAAAATGTTCACTAATTAACAAAGAAACAAACACAAAAGTCTAAATTACAGCTAGTGTCTGCACTCCCTTCTATTGGTTAGCAACAAAAACAAAGATTTCTACTGGATTCTGCAGAACTTGGTTTTCCTGTTTTGTAGAAAATCATGAGCAGGGAAAAAAGATAATTTAGAAAGGGGGGGGGCTCTTTAATTGGTTCTACTGCTTAGAAACTGCTGATGTTGTGAAAATATCAACCAGTAGTGCCTGCTGATCCTGTGAATTTCCCAGAAAATGAACAGCTGGGGCCTTTTTCACTTAAAACCCTGGTTACCTTGAGTCATTATCAATGGAGGCGATAACAAACGGTGCAAGCGTCCAAAGACAGATCTGGCGTGGCTGTAACTGCTCACGTCCCCAGTCAGAAGCAGCAGGCGCACCTACCTTTGCTTCCGCCCATCCTTTACGGCGTGTTTTCCTACTTCCTTTTCCAAAACTACAAAACAAAAAGAAGCAGCAAATAACTAGCCTCAGTTAAGTTCTGTCTGAAAATTGTGTGGGATCAGAAAGAAAATAAGCATTGGTAGCCAAATAGGAGTTCTCCCAGAAGTCTAAACATGTTGTTTCTAAAGCAGAAGTATGTGGAATGTCTTGATTTTGCGTACTTAATAATCAGCTCCCCAGGATCAGAGGACTCCAGCGTTGCTGCTGGCATCCCAGCAAAACATCACCAAAAGCAAACTGCCAAAAACTAAATATGAAAAACAGTAAATAAATATGTAGACAACAGTAGAAAAGATAGTGTTTTAAGAGACGCGGCTGCAACAACCAAATGTGTGAAAATCATTGCAAGTTATACTTATCTTTCCTGTCCAGTGGGCCCACTTGCTTCCACGTTTTGTAATCCTGAAAGTAGGAGAGAGAGACTGATATTTTAAATTAAAATTTCAGTGTTCCAGAAAACACTATCTAAGTGTATTTTAAAGTATTACAAGCTTTGGGCTGGAGAGATGGCTCAGTGGTTAAAGGCACTGACTGCTCTTCCTGAGGACCTGGGTTCAAATCCCCACACTCACGTGGCAGCTCTCAACTGTCTGTAACTCCAAGATCTGGCACTCTCAAATAGACATACGTGCAGCTTAAACACCAATTCACATACAATAAAGGTAAATAAATTTAAGAAAATAAAACATTATTATAACTTTTATTTCCACTGAAAGTTGTAACATTTTCGTTTTATATGAATAGTGATTTCATATTGTAAGCTGGAATCTAGTAAGTGTTGAAAGGATTTCCCCAAATAATATAGCATCCATGAAAGCAACTAAAAGAGTAAATGCATATATTGTTAAGATTGTTTTATGAGCAAGGTGGGGTATAAGTCTAATTTTTTAAAAATCAATCCTTTAAATAAATTGACAAAATAATTTGATGTCTGGGTTCTGGCTTATCTCTCTTAAAAATAAATGATTTCTAGTTGTAGTGATCCATGCATATAATCCCAGCACTTGGGAAGGAGGAGTAGGCTGATAAGTTCTTCAAGGTAACTCTTTGGCTAAGTAGTGAGTTTGAGGCCAACCTGGCTACATCAGTCTCAATAAATAAATAACTAAATAATAAATAAATAACCCCCTGCCAAATTTTCTGCCAACCCATGTAAATTTTGTCTGCTGAGCCTGGAATCTGAGGACCTAAAATAATGGGGCAGACTATAGTCGGATGGTGGAGACATCTTACGTCAGTGTACTTTTATATAGCAATGGAACAAAGAAAACAATGATCCAAGGCAGGTTGTTTGAGTTCAGAAAAGCATGCAAATGAATGTCAGTAAGCACATTCTAACTATTAACAGAGCAGCTCTCTCCCAGAACTCTCCCAGGACAGGCCAACTCTAATACAACAGGCTGACACATATTACAGATTACATCTGAGAAAGCACAGAAAAAAGGCAGAAGGCCATATCCAGATTCAAGGTGCATGAAGGGCAGTATCAGCACATCCTTTCACCAGACTGGCTTCTAAGTTATGTCCTGATATCCAACAAGAATTAATGAATATGTCTTATAAGCTGGATGCAAATTTTCATCACTGGAGGCACGAAATCATGTCCAAGAACAATCCAGGGAACAAAAACACAGGAAGTAAAAGCCCCTCTGCCTTTTGTCCTGGAGCCTCCCTTACAGTTCCCTAAGACACTGGTCACCACGCATCATTCTTCTGCCCATGTTTCAGCACGCACAATTAACAAATAGTTACATAACTTGTGTTACCCATTTTATGTATGGTATACATGATTGTATGTATGTTTGTATGTATGTATGTAAAACCTTTCTTTCTTTTCAAGATCATTGGAAGCATGGTTGAAAAGCAAAAGCTGCTTACAACTGTAATATATAATACAATATTTGAATATTCAGGCACACACACACATGCATGCACGCACACATATTGGGAGCTACAGAGAAGTGATGTCCATAGTCAAGTTTTTCAGATTGACCATAATTTCTTTCCTCCATGTGGAAAGAACGTTTAAGATATTCTCTCAGCAAATACTAAGCATGCTACACATTAACTGCCCCATATATTGATTTAGAACATAGTTGTCCTAAATAAAACTGTGCATCATTTTTTCTTTTAGTTTGTAAGACTTTTCAATCTTGTATTTGTATGGAAACCTACTTGAGGGTTCCCTTCCTAACATCTGAAGCTGCAGAGGACCTAAGGCACTTGATGACAAGTGAGGAAATTTATTCCTGCCTCTAACTTCCCAATAAAATGTTTTCTTAAACTACCTGGCTGGAGACTACACAGATCATCACCAAATTGTCACCAGGGGGAAACATAAAACCCAAATGCCTAGAAAACTCCTTAAATGTCTCTCTTTGACCAAGAGCTATGTCTCCCTGTTGGGTCTGGCTAATAAAAGTTGCAATTAATCTGAAAGGAAGAACTTGTAAAAGACAGAGGGAGTTTAAGTATTAATTCCCAGACTTTTTGACATGGAAACTATTTCTATTAGCATTTGTAAGACAGCTGGGTCAGCCACTCCATCAAAAAGTTGAATTCCACAGACTTGAATTCATTCTTTAGGTACAGAAATACCTACAGGGAAAGCCACATATGCAAATAATTATGCCCTGTGAGAGAAAAAGGAGGAAAATCAGTTTCAGCTCATAGAAATGGGAGGGAAAACCCCAAGATTTATAGACATCTGATTCAGAAAGCAAGTTTGATACTTAAACAAGCAGAAAAAAAATGTTTCTTTGTAAAATAATGTTAATGGGTGATTGTGCTATCTCATTTCTAGAAAAGGGAAACCATACAATTTCTTCAGATCTGTTTCAGAATATAATCTCCATATCTGCACATGTGTCTGAAATACCTACACAGAATATGAGAAGAATGAAAGAAAACATTGCATGATACTGTTCAATGGCTATCAAATAATTCAGCTTCTCTACAAAAGGGCAGAAATGGGACAGGCCATCATCTAGTGCTTGAAGGCTGATAGCAATGCATTTCAACAGCTCAGTCACATGAATTACACCTGTCAGAATCCAGACTGAAATGACAGTTTCCATTTTCAGTCTACAAGTAGATTGTCGTTTCCATTTCTGTTTTATATGCTAGAAAATGAAGCTTTAATTTAGCTAGTATTAACCAGGAAATCTTGTTTTGGGGAGGCCTCACCAAAGCAGCTGTCCACACAGACTGCCCTAATGTAGTGGAACGCAGAAAAATTCAGGATCATCAAACTTGTTCTATTTATGTCATTATTCATCTACCTGCACTTTTTGCTATGAGGATTTCTGTGATAAAATACTGGGCCAAGTTGAAGAGAAACAGGTTTAATTGGCTTACAGCTTAGAGTCCATCGCTGAGGCATGGAGAGATGGAAAAACAGGAAGGCTGGAACTCAGAGCAGGAACCTTAGCAGACACTGCTTGTTGGTCCGCTCTCCTTGGCTTGTTCAGCTTGCTCTCTTTTAGAACCCAGAACTGCCTGACCAGGAGCACAACCACTCATGGTAGGCATGGTCCTCATCCATCAATCATTAAAGCAGAAACTTCCCCACGGGCCAGTCTGAGGAAGACAATGTCTTAGCTGAGTTTTCCTTTCCCCAGATGACTCGAGTTTTCGTCAAGCTCACAAAAAACAAAAAAAAAACCAAAAAACAAAAAAAAAAAAACAAAAACAAAAAAACGCTTAACTGGCACAAGAGATCCAATGTATGTGAAATAATTGGTGTCTTTATATTGGTGAGCCATTTATTAGTAATTCTTTACTCACCACAGTCTGTGTACCAGATTTAGTCTTTTTCACGTGTTTATTTGTTTTATTTTATGTGTACAAGTGCTTGCCAGTATGCATATGTACCATGTGTGTGCCTTGCACCCACACTTAGCAGAAGAAGGAGTCAGATCCATATAGCTTGAGTTATAGATGGTTGTGAGATATCATCTGAATGCCTGGAACCAAACCTGGGTCCTTTGAAAGAACAAAAAAATACTCATAATTGCTGAGATATCTCTCCAAACCCCGTGTGTATAGGTTTAAAATTTTATAGAGAATTATAGAACAAAATGTAACAAAGTAGACTATTACACTATGGTACCTATGAACCATAGTCACCCTCACTTGGATGAAAAGCACATGGATTGATAGTGAGTTTAATTTCAATATAGTTCCTGTTAGAAAACTCTCTTATGATATAGCGACAAAGAATGTCAATAGCAAGAAGATGAAAAGCTTGCATTGATATCAATTCTATTCTGTTCTGACTGTTAAGTACAAAAGAGATTAGTCATGAGCTAGAGGCCCATATTGTGAAAATTTAAAACAGTAAAAACTTAGAGAAGCTAAGCTTTTATTCTCTTCTCAAACTTAATAAAATATGTTTGGTAACTTGTTTTTTGTGGTATGCTCAAAAAGGGGGGGGGGATGGGGATGTTACTAGCATTTTCAGAAGGGTCTGAGAGAGACAAGATAAAGAAAATAGTTGAAGTCTAGAATGTCAGAAGAGTAGTGTCAATGACACTGGAGAAAAGAACCTTTGCATGTACTGATCTGAATATTTACAATTAGATTGGTAGTTGAGAGGCACCATGTAAATCCAGAGTAACAGTCACTGCTATATTGCACAGCCAGAGGCTCTGCAGTGTGCACAACAATGAAGGAATCACTGAACAAGTGTCATATCTTTTTGTAACTTATTTTTTATTATAATTTATTCATATTACATCTCGATTGTTATCCCCACACTCTTATCTTCCACTCTTCCATTCTATACCTCTCCCATAGACCTGTGATGGCTGGGGCTCCTCCCCTACCATTTGACCACAGTCTATTAGGTCTTATCAGGGTAGTCTGCATCCTCTTCCTCTGCGTGCCTTGCAAGGCCACCCTGCCAAGGGGCAGTGATCAAATCACAGTCAGCAGAGTTCATGTCAGAGGCAGTCTCCTCTCTCCCTGCCCATGAGCTGTCCATCATTTACATTTTTTTTATTTGGTTGGCTTTTTTGTTTTTTGTTTTTGTTTTTTTCGAGAAAGGTTTCTCTGTGTAGCCTTTGCTGTCCTGGACTAGCTTTGTAGACCAGGCTGGCATTGAACTCACAGTGATCTGCCTGCCTCTGCCTCCTGAGTGATGAGATTACAGGTGTGCACCACCATGCCTGGCTCCATCATCTACATCTTAAGAAAATGTATTTTCTTAATACATTAGGTTCTCTATATTTGCTAGACTTCAACTGACAGTATTTATGTTCCTTTGAAACGAAGCTTATTTTTTTATACTGCCCATTTTTACCTTGGGCTGCTTTTTTGGCTTTTAATATTTTAAAAATATAAATTTTGTTTTTCTTAAAAAAAAAAAAAAAAGAAAGTGTCTTGAGTTCATTTCATTGCCATATGGGAATTTTGAAAAGCAGTTGGAAGTTTCTCTGGAGTGGCCTTAAATCTGTTCATTTGGCCTTCTATAAATAACAAAATGAGCACACCCAGGCACAGAGTAGATGGGGACACTGTCTTTAAAATTTCTCCAGAAAATGATATACCTCTTGGAGCTCTGTTGGTTCATTATTAGGAGAAACCAGATGGAGAATTACACTCTCTCCCCAGGACACTAATAGAAACAAGTTCTGAGATTTGTTTCTGAGTTTTCCTTGCTGAAATATGTTCTCACACAACCTTCAGGGCTGAAATTATCCTGACATTTCTCTATGAAGCAGTCACTATGCATCAGTGGCCTTAATGTAATTAGGTAGAAACTTACCTCAATTACTGTATTTAAGCTTTATGTTCTTTGCGATGTGCTATACAACCGAACTCCCTGGAATGTCAAGGCCATTTCCTGAGCCAAGGTTGAAACTCAGCCTGCCAGACTTTACTGAAGTGGCTTCCAGCTTTGACCTTTACAATGTGTGAATGATTGTCACAGATGATAGGGCATAAAGGTTAAAAAGTAAATAACAAGCTGTATAGTGGTGATATTTTAGAATTAGGACACATTTTCCCTAGTCTCTCCATTTTCCTCAAGAGATTAATATGCCTGACTCTAAGACTAAGTAAGAGTTGTCTGTGTATCATTTAAATTTTTCATATCATTTCTTTTCAACATAAACTTACTCTTGCTTATCTCCCTTAAATTTTGAAATCAGTAATGTACTTTATGAACATAATCTAATAACCCTTGTTTTTGAAAGTCTACACAACTACGTTTTTTCCATAGGTAAAACATAATTTACTTATAGCCATTTAGTGTAATGTGCACAGAGTCCCACGTTTGGGTGTTTACTATGAAAATCACCTTTCTTTGATAGATCTTAGCAAAGACAGTAGTGCAAATGACGCTGATGACTCTACAGATACAATAAGACGTTATCAGAGCTCCAAGAAGCACTTCGAAGAGAAAAAAAGCAGGTCATTGTCCTTCATCTCCTCCATCGACGATGAACAAAAGCCACTCTTCTTGGGTACAGTAGATTCTACCCCAAGAATGGTGAAAGAAACCAGACTCCACGGGGAAGAAACAATGCCCACCTCAGGAAGAGTTCACACAGATACAAGGAGCCACTCCTGCAAAGGTAATCAAGCGTCAATAGACCTTTCTCATTGTTCAATGGGGAAAGGGTTGCTTTTCAAAAACTAAGAACTGTGCCAGCCAGGGTTCTTCTAACCCTTTCAATTTATGAAATTTTTTAAAAGTCTTCAGACTTAAGATCATGCATAAAGTGTTCACATACTTCTACAATATTGTTCCCCCAAAAGTTTAGTTTGGGAGAGTTTTTGTGGACAACCAGACTTACTGCAAGACTAAGCACAAGTCTGGGCTGTTAGCTGAAACCACTGGTTACAGGAGGAGAGGCTCAGAGGCTATTTGCTGAGAGCTAACAAGTCAGGTATTTTGGTTGGTTGGTTTGGTTTTAGTTTTCCAAGACAGGGTTTCTCTGTATAGGCCTGGTGTTCCTAGAATTTGCTTTCTAGACCTGGCTGAGCCTCAAACTCCTATAGATCTGCCAGCTCCCAAGTGCTGGAGTTACAGGCATGTGCCACAACCACCCAGCCAAAAGTAATTTTTGTATACGAACCTCCTGAACCAATTTCTTAACTTTAGCCTAATAACTTTACAATATGAAAGCTCCATCCAATTACAACATGCTGTAAATCAAATAGAATTTCATTTTACTGTGAATTATAAGGAAGAGAAATATCTTGAAATAAAATATAGTCTTGGGAACATTCTTGTGTCACATCTTCTCTGAAAGGAATAACCAAATGTTCAAGATTTGTTGTAGAAAATACACAGGATATGCTTGATTTTTCAGATTTTATGATAAAAGAGAGAAAACAGGAACTTTTTTAAATGCTACCTGGAAGAGCAATCAATGCACCAGGTCTATAGATCTAGCTAGATCTTTCTATTTAAGTGAATCTAGAGCTGAGGGTCAGACTTCTTGGATTCTAAAAACAGCTCTGCAACCCTTTATAATTTTGGGCAAATGGTTTGACCAACTTCAGGACCCATTTTATGCATCTTTAAGATAGAAATAATGTCATGTAACCAACTGATTATGATTATGAAATAATATAATCTGTAAATAAATTTTTCTAGGATCAA
This sequence comes from Acomys percivali, assembly GCA_907169655.1. Taxonomy (NCBI): domain Eukaryota; kingdom Metazoa; phylum Chordata; class Mammalia; order Rodentia; family Muridae; genus Acomys; species Acomys percivali. The sequence goes on along the minus strand of OU015750.1, from coordinate 36,515,949 downwards.
ATCTCAAGCTCTATTTATTATTTTCTACTAGGTTTTATTTTCCAACTCTTTACTTATATAATTTGAATGTGAAAATTTAATAGGCATCACACAGAACTGGATAGATGGCTCAGTGGTTAAGAGCATTGTCTGCGCATGCAGGGGATCTGAGCTTGGTTCCCAGCCCCCACATCCATCTAGTGGCACACAAAAGCATGTAAATCAGTTTCAAGGGATCCAATATCCTCTTCTGTCTTCTACATTCATGTGGTACACAGAGACAAACAGCACACATATACATACACGAAAATTATATATATATATTTATTTATTACAGACAGTATCACAAAACATCCAAAGAAAGCTGGGATGTTTTGCTTGGGAGGGTATAAAAATATGTCAGTGAGAAGGTAGATACCAGTTATGGCCTTCATTCCACAATAACATCCAACAACAAAGTGTAGTTTAGTACAAGAGGGTCAAGTTCCCAGCATTCCTTTCCCTATTACGTCACATCAGCCTGTGTCATGCTTTCACGTGGAAATAAGCTAAGAACGTATGCAAGTGTCCTCTAGACTACCTAAAACCTTGATGAAGTGCATGGAAATAGCATCTCATTCATCACAGTGGAAGAACAGAATATTAGATGTGATTATCAAATGTCCCGTTTTAGTTATTTATGAAACTGGATTCTGGGAAGTACTAAAAATAGAAACAGGTTGTATCCTGAAAGCCAAAGTTCTGAAGAACTGACTGAGCAATATCTACTATGTGTAAAATAATTTTATGATTTTTATAAGAACATGTTTTCTTCTTGAATATTAAGCTTTTAAGTGTCAAGTCACTAAAGATATTTTTGAGATTTTATTTGACTTGATAATGATTTTTCCTGACAGTGAATTCAAATACCCTTCAATTTATAATTTTACTTCTTCCAACTTTTAATTAACTGTTCTTTGTGCCTAACATATTATATTTGCAAATAATTTTAGCATCTCTAAATATCCATGTTTTCAAAAAATTTATAATGTAATTCACATTCAAGTCATGAATAATTATCTTGATAATGCATTGCTAAATATGCATGTGTATTAACAAATGGAATTGATGACATAAAGCTTCAGTCAAGATGACATGCACTTAACATGACTCAATATTATAATTAACCAATGAAGAATTTAAAAACTTGATTCACTACAAAGATTATTCGCTGGCAACTTTCAAAGTGCAATGTTGTGTAATAGTAACAAACATCAACTTGTTAAGTGTAACTATAACTACTGCAGGTTGACCTGCTGGATGCTGACAGCTTAATGTCATTACCAATAGTCAATTTTACTCCCTTGTATTATGGTACGTGTTTATTTAAGCAAAACTCAAAAAGAAAAAAATTAAGTTGACTCTGGCCTTCCTAATGCTGGAGTCAAATGTAGACTCTAGTGAAACTGTGAACCTGAAATGTGAAGGTTCACTCTCTGTTCATCCATTTGCAGAGATGTGTCTTGCAACTATAGCAACGTTTTCCAAGGCAACCAGGAGCAGATACTGTCTGAGCTATTTTTAGAAAGTGTCTACAAGGATGCTCATTTGATTAAGGTGACTAACCAGGATTTCCCACTTTGAACTTTTTATTTTTCATACCGCCATTTAACAAGTTAATCACATATCTCTAAATTTCAATTAAAAATTAAATTCCAAGCAAGGAAGCCTCAGACTCACAGTACACGTTTATTCGTTTCTGCTGAGATGATTCTTTTTTTTTTAAGCATCAAAGAAAAATACTGTCCTTAATAATTTATTGCATGTGATTCAGCAGTGTCATTTAAAAATCAATGTGTTACATGATTGTACCTGAGGGAGCTGTTAAGCAGAGGCAGAAATTCAATGAGGTTTCGTGGCACAAGCTCACGAGGACATCGCAGAGCCTTCAACACTATCAGTTCTCACTCTCTCTAAAGAAATGTTTCTACATGAACTGGATAGTGGAAAACAAGAGACGGCAGGTCCTGGCATCACCAAGTTCCCTGTGCATCCTCTACAGGTTCAGTTAGCATCACCAGCACAGAGCAGAAGTCTAATTTACTAAGACTGCTGTGTTACGGTTTTACCTTTTAAATTCGTTCAAATGTCTGTGAACAGCAAATCCTACTTTTCAGTGAAAATCTGCAGTTTCACTTTTGTGTTCACATTCCTGTCTGGTAAAAGGTGAAAATAAGCAAGACACCGTCACTGTAGAAAAACACCAAACACCAAGGTCCTGCAGGCTAAGGATGCTGTAATGTGGAGCTCTCTCTCTAGATGCCGCAGGGAACTCTGAGGTCTGTTAGCTGTTTCCACAAAATAAGGAACCTGGCCTTGCTGTCTTTTCTCATGCTGTCTTTGGTTATGTTAATTTCTTCCTTATAGCCTCCCCTACTGTCATTAGAGACATTTTTGTGCACTTAATGATAAAAGATAGTGAGAGAAAATTCAAGGAAAAAGAATAGATTATTTTTTTGTTCATCTGCTTAGAAAGGGGGAAGTACAATGCACCTCCTCCCCCGTGTGCTCTCAGAGAAACCATAGGAAAGGCAGTCTCACAGCTCTCTTCTCTATTTCTAGAATCATAGCTAATCCTGCCCAATTCAGCTACTTTCCGTCCAATTTTTTTAAATAGCTGAAGATGTAAATTCCATATCTTTATGTAATAACTTTCCTTGCCATTTATCATACCTACTTGTCAAGACTTTCTTTTAAAATGTCTATCAAAACCAAATCACGTTCTATAACCGAAAGCTGCTCCCATGGGAAAGCAAAGACTCACTTGAGGTACATCCCTCCCATCAGCCTTCCCCTGAAGGAAAAAATGTGCTTTTTTTTTTTTTTTTTTTTTTTAAATCTCTGAGATAACCTCCCAAATCCAGTTGAGATTTTTTTCCACTGGTTTTATTTTCTTACCATTTAATCATTTAGTAGAAGAAAGTGGGTTAAGAGCACTGAAAGTCTTGACAAAAGTGAGAAAGAAACTAATAGGCATTCACCTCTGGACACCAATAGCATGAAAATGGAGGTTTTTGGAGAAGGAGCAGTAGTAGAAGAGGTTTATAAAATTAATATTTATATGAAAAGTGATTGCAACGCTTCTCAGTTGAATTCTTCAAGGTCACATATGACCTTTGCCTTCAGTTCCTCCATGCTTAGCAGCATCTGAGACTTAACACCTGGCACATCAGAAAAGCATAATTGAATGCCTAAGCAGTTTATTTTAAAGTACATAACATAAAAACATTTTTAATAAAAGGCTCACAGGAAGAAAACTCTAGAAAGCCATGTAATTATATTAAATGTGCTGCAAAAGGATACATAGGGAAGTTGAAAGCATAGACCAGGAACAGACCTTTAAGAATTCTCATCTGTGAGAACTGGCTTCCTTGGCTCAACACTGAGCTGCACTGGCCTGCAAACACCCTGAAGACCCACACTCACTGCTCAACCTTTAACCTGAGCCATAATGTGTGAAAATTACCTTATGGATAGGGGTTTTGGGGTAAAGCATTGCAAACAAAACTTGCTATTCTCTCCCAAACTCAATAGTGTAAAACCACAGCTGTCTGACCAATTTGAGTTTGTTCATCATGTCTTCTCTGCACTAACAAAAACGATGAAAAATATCATAAGCAAGTCTCATGACTGTTTCTAGAATTTGAATCTTACTAAAGTAGATGGGGGAGGTAAGACAGACAGACAGGTTATGGCTAAGATTCTACTATGACTTGGAGATGGTGATTGTCATGGCCTTGAAACCCTTTGGTCCTCTCTGTCTTGGATTCTGCCTGGAGACCCTTCCAGCCTGCCTTGCAGGTGTCTTCGTATTGCCAAGGAGATTCCAAAGAAGCTGACACTCTGTCTTGCTCTTTCCCACAGACATCACTGATGCACACAGCTGGGAAAGAGAGCATGCCCGGGCTCAACCTGAAGAATGTAGTCCCTCGGGACTACAGAGAGCTGCCTGGGGCATCTCTGAGACTGAAAGCGACCTCACCTATGGAGAAGTAGAACAAAGGTTAGACTTACTTCAAGAACAGCTTAACAGGTAAGTCAGTGGTCAAAGAAAATGAGGAATTTGTTTATGTACACTAGTATATAAATAAGGACTATCAAGGAATGCTAAAGTTAGGATTCTTTTGCCATTTGAGCATTCTGCTTTTGTTTACCATTCCATTTGTATATCATGTGAACTGGTTACCTTAAAAGCTCCATTATGCCATCAAAGTAATTTACATTTTATTAACCAAAAACCTCCTTCTGTTAATCCTTACATATTATTTAATTATTGTTCTTGAATTAATCCTGTACTATGACTTTTTTTAACAACTGAGTATTTACTCAGCTTTTCAAAAATGTTAATGTTTTTAAACCCCACAAATTAAAGATGAAAGGCTCTTTACCCTTTTCCTTTTATCTAGATTATATAATATGAGGAATAATTTGGTTTTGGGAAAGAGGTAGCACTTTTATTCAAGCCTCTATTGGTTCTTAAAAGTTAAATTGGTCAAAGACTTCTAGAAGAGACAAGCAAGTCTCTGAAATTGGAGCCTGATTGAGCTACACAGCAAGTTATAGACAACCCAAGGATACAAGGATACAAGACCCTCCTCAAAAATAAAAGTTAGAAAAATAAAATCTGATAGCCACCCTGAGTGTGTTAGAAAGTTTGTTTTATGCAATGCTGCCTTTCAATTGTGCCATAAAGCAAAACATATCAAATTTATTTATATATAAATTTATTTATATTTATTGCATATTTATTAAATGCAAATAAGCAAAACATTATCAATGTAACATTTATATAATTCCTGATTGTTTTGTGGTTCTTCTTGCTGTAGGTAGTTTATTGTATATATGTGTAATAATGTGGATATATATGTAAAAAAAGAAAATAATAAAAAATTTAAAGAATAATGTTATATGAACATATGAAAAAATTCTTAAAAATTAAAATAAAAAAGAGGCAGAAGTGCATAATTAATAAATTTCCTGCAAGCCTGATGAGAAGGCATGCTACCTGAAACCCCTTGAGGCAACTCTCTTCTCTCTGGCACACCAGTCTTCCCTGTCTGTAGTGTGGACACAAGAACCATAGTTGAGGTTTCCCTAGATAGACCCATAGTCACAAACTCAACTTCCATATAAATGCCACCTGCTGGCTCTGTCCCAGAGATGAAAGGCCTGGAGCGTCATGCCATGCTGTTGCTCTTCAGTTACCTCTTCCACAGTCAAAGGATTTACTAGGCGTTTATGAAGAAAGCAAATGACGAGCCATAATAAATCAAGTGTAATTAAACGTTGGCTTAATTGGGGGGAGAAACTATCAGCTCAGAGCTCCCAGCATAGCAAGTTCTTTTCATTTTTCACAAACGCTCATCTTCCTTGTTACGTCACATTTGCATTCAATCTTTCATACGTTGTGCTTTTACCTAATTGGTGCGTGTGTCATATTGTCCAAACTACCTGTTGATTCTTCTATATTCAATGTATCTCTGAGTTTTGTCCATATGACATAAAATTACTTGCTTAGTGAATGGTCTGGATGTGACGTGCTCCCCACCTAAGCTTATATGCTGAACAGCTGATCCTCAGCAGGTGATTCTGCTTCACAGATTGTTGAACCTTTACAAGAGGATGCTTAGCTGCATGATGGGGGTCACCTGTGCGCAGCTATGTAACTTATAGCCTAACATACTTCCTGACATACCTCTGCTTCCTGATCTACCCAGACATGAGCAAGCACCTTCATGCTCCTGCTGTCACAACTGAAAGCCATTCTTACTGCCATGCTTCCTGTGGTGGTTCGAGTAGAAATGGCCCCCATAGAATCATGTGTTTGAATGCTTGGCCCATAGGGAGTAGCACTATTAGCAGGTGTGGCCTTGTTGGAGAAAATGTATCAATGTGTGGATGGTCTTTGAGGATTTGTATGCTCAAGCTCCACCCAGTGTGGCACACAGTCTCCTTCTGCTGTCTGAGGATCAAGGTGTAGAGCTCTCAGCTCCTTCTCCAGCACCATGTCCACCTGCATGCTTCTATGTTTCTCTCCATGAAAATAATGGACTAAACCTCTGAACTATAAGCCGGCCCCAAATAAATGTTGTCCTTTATAAGAATTGCCGTGATCATGGTGTCTCTTCATAGTAATAGAACCCCAACTAAGACATCTTCCTTTCCATGATAGACTATACCCTCAAAGTCTGAGCCATAGTGAACTTCCAGGTCTTCAAGTTGTGTCTTGTCAGGTATTAGATTACAGCCATGAGAAAGTAGCTAATATAATATACTTGCTATCTGTGCTTAATTCCACTTGTTTTGTTTATGCTGGTAGTGGTAGATGTTGCTCTTCTTGGGAAACAGAGTAAGTAAATGACAGAGAGAGCAGTGATTTAATTAGCACAGTACCAACACAGTGTGCACAATTGGTTATCCCAGGCCAATGATTATCAACCTATGGGTTGTCATATATATGGATATATATAGACACATACAATTCATAACAGTAGCAAAATTAAATTTATGAAGAGCAACAAAATAAATTTATGATTGGGGGTTGCCATAACGTGAGGAATGGTATTAAAGGGTCACAGCATTAGGAAGGTTGAGAGCCACTAGTCTAGGTGAATCTTAATTATATTCAGTAAATTATTTATAGGCTGACTGAATAAAGTCTCTTAAACATTCCGGGAATCATTTTTATACATATCAGCAATGCTGTTGCTCTTTCACAGTCATATCTTGATATCCACAAAGGACGGGGTCCAAGATATCACTTAGGTACCAAAATCCACGTATGCTGAAACTTTCATGTAAAAATAACATCATTTGCATGTAATTTACACATAATCTTCCTACATCTAAGTCATCTCTATATTACCAAAAATCATAATACAACATAAATGTTGTGTCAGTAATTGTTAGATTATATTGTTTAATGAATAGTAACAAGAAAACATTTCTACATGTCTAGTATAAATGCAAAAATTTCTGGATGAGGAACTTAAAACTAGAGTCTATTTGAACATAGGGACTACACATGCTCTACAGAACAAAGAATATGTGTGTGCAGCTAAGTAATGCTTACCTATTATTTTACTTTGTCTTTTTGCTGGCATTTTCTTACTTCACATAAATTCCTAGGTTTGGCCTAGTCTTTAAGGCTAAAGTGAAAATTACTGTGTTCCTTTGTTGTCTAATGATAAGTACCAATAATGTTTATAAGATACATAAAGATTACTTAAAATGTGTTTTCTATGTGTCCTAAAACTTAAAGTGCAAACTTTTAAGTATATATAGCAAAAATACATTTGAGTTTAACCACCTATTGGTAACATTTATTGTTTTCTTACATTAGCATATTCTACAAATTTTCTACTGATAAAAAGAAGAGTAAATCTTTTCTGACATGCTCTGAGCATCTGCAAGCGCTTTCTGAACATGTTTTGAATAGTTAACCATAATTAGCAGTTCTTCTTGACTAATTTTTTCAATTATCTCTGATATCGTCACCAACGTTTCACGGCATAAGTGAGTTTGGCCAATTTTAAAGTTCAAAACGTGATGTTTTTATTGAAGTCCACCTTCAACAACTCCTTTTTTTCCAATTTGTTCTAATTTGTTCTACAAAATAAAACATATTAGGAAACAAAATCTAAAAGGTCAGTCTAACTAAGACTGTACCGCGAAGAGTGAGAGTCCTAAAACTCTTCTGAGAGTTGAATCTACCCTGGCTGACATTTATTCAAATGCAGATCTGTGAATATACAAATACTATATCTGAAATATAATCCAAACAAACACAAATAAGATACCTTAAGTAATCTTGGCTACAATTTCTTTTTTTTAGCATTAATGACTAATTAAGCTACATGTAGGCTTAAAGGTTTATATAACAGTTATTATATATATATATTTATATAATGTGCCTAGATACATACATGGAGAACTTACAAATGCTTGATCCCACGGCAGAGTTTCTTAAGCTTTAACGTGCACTCGGATCATGTTGTAGAGCTACCGATTATAAGACAGAACAAAGTAGAGTTTGCAGAGTCCATGCTTAAACAGGCTGCCAGGGATACTCAGTGATGCTGGACCGTGGAGCTCAAATAAGATGACCCAAGAGATGTAAAAGTTGTTGGCAATGGTCTTTCTCTTGCACAACACACAAAGCGACGTGTCTGCATGTTACCAACATGACATTGAGTACCGCTGCATTTACTGTTACAATTATCCATGTCTTTCACTTTCTTTTTTAGTGTTTGTATGGTGTGCATCTCTGCACATATGTAAACATGTGTGAGGATGCACATGCAAGGGTTATGCCTATGTATACCTGTGAGCCTATGTAGAGGTCTAAAGTGATGCTGGGTGTCAATCTTGCTCAGTTTCTAACTTATGTATTCACTCAAGTTCTCTCAGCTGAACACATAACTTGTCAGTTGGCTGCCATAGCTACCCAGGTTTTTCTGGGGCATCTCCCTTCCCTGCCTCCTAACTGCCAGAATTAAAGGTGGGAGCCATATCTGCCCAGGTTTTCACGTGTGTTCTGAGGATGCAAACTCTGTTCCTCACACATGCCCTGCCAATAATAAGATCACATTCAGTTGTCACTCCTGGTGATGTTCTCAGCTCTCGTTCCTACCTGTCATGCCTGATTGATAACAGATCTTTGAGCGAAACTATTCTTTTTCCACAACTTTATCAATCAGGCAAAAAAATAACAATAAAAACAAAAAATCTAAAACTGGGTTATTTTGTGTTTTAAAAATAAAAGAAAAAAATGGGACTTCTGTTTCACTCCCTGTAATTCTTCTTAAGTACTTTATTTAGTTTCAAAAGATTCCACTATAATTCAGCAAATAGAACTGGTTATAATATGAAAGTAAATATTATTCATTGTAAAGACACTCATTACCATACCCTCTTTTGCTGAAATGCCCAACCCAAATGTTAATCGCCTAATTCATTTTTTAAAGTCTTGGAAACATCACACACACACACACACACACACACACACACACACACACACACACACCATATATATAAAACTGTACTTATATATTTAGGAATATATATGTATACATAATACAATATACATATATGTATGTAACAACAGTTAGTGAGAAAAGAGGCCATGAATTTGTTGGGGTTTTTTTGTTTTTGTTTTTGTTTTTCTCATTTGGTTTTTCGAGACAGGGTTTCTCTGTGTATCCTTAGCTGTCCTGGACTCACTCTGTAGACCAGGCTGGCCTCGAACTCACAGCGATCCGCCTGCCTCTGCCTCCCGAGTGCTGGGACAAAAGGTGTGCGCCCCCACACCAAGCTAAAAAGAGGCCATGAGTTTGAAAGTAAGTAAGGAGTATATGAGAAGGTATGGAGGGAGGAAGGGCAAGGCAAAATGATGTAATTATATTAAAATCACAAAAAAATAAAAGAAATAATTTTATAAAGTGTTTAAAATAATGCAGGAAAGGAGACTGAAAGGTAGCCGGCAGGCGTCAAGCTCCAGAAAGGGCACTATGAAGTACAGTGTTTACAGGATGTTGTGGTCTGGGCCTTCAAGGTAGGGAACTCTACTGATTTTTCCAGAATAAATACTCTAGAAGAGCAACTTCAAAGGAGGGAACTTTTACATTGAGTCATGGCTTCAGACATTGTCTTTCTGTGGCTTGTTGGGCTATGGTGAGGAAGAACACAATGGCAGGAAAACATGGTAGGCACAGCTCATAGCATCCAGGAAATGCAGAGTAACAGAAAGGTGCCTGGAACACCGTAGAGGACCCATGAGCACACTCTCAGTGAGGTACTGCCTCCAACTCAGCCCCAACATGGGTTCCATTGCTTCCCAGTTGAGCTATCAACCTACAACTCTACATGATTTGGGCAAAATCTGCATTATCAGATCCCTTCTCCATGACAGGATTAACCTACCTGGAATTAAGGCTTCAACACCTGAGCCTTCTGGAGATTCAATTTACATCCAAACTATCTTTAAAAAAATATAATTTGGAATTGAGGGGCAAAGAGAGGGGAGACTCCTATAGAAAGGCTTGATATGGTTTAGTTCAATTAGAAAGATTTTCAAATAGCTGATTTGTAGATATTTCTGTGCTGATAAACCTAGCTCTTCACTTAGTTTCATTTTTCTTAGACAAAATTTCCTTGCAACAATCAGCTATGTCAAGTTGATGGAAATAGTCTATGGTTTTATCTAAGTAGAATTAACAGAAATGGTCTCCAGTCACACTCTATATGAGCCACTTTACCTGACACGATGTTCTGGTGTGATTAAGTCCCACTCACGGCAGCAGACTGCAATTATCGGGCATATGGCTGCTGCAGTCCTACCGTCCTGTGAATGTGTCTGCAATAGATGTTATTTAATAGAATCTATGATAAAGAGATTTCTTTTCCCTCAGAGACTTCTGATGTTTAACAAAGGCTTTATAGGACTCAGAAATATCATCATCTTGAGTCCGGCATGTCAATGAGGCCTCTAGTCCAGTATCCACAGCTCAGCTATTTTACATTCAGTGCTATTGTGGCAATGATAGTAAAGAGCATCCTGTGATTCGTTCACCATTTAGATGTTGTTATAGATAGTAAATTTATACTAATACTCATGAAGAAGACTGAATTTTGAATTTTATCTCAGGGACTGGAGGAAAGAGAAACAGACATGGGGAGCTCACCAAAGATGATTACTCAAACACAGCATATAGCCAATTGAAAGCCTTTATTCCAGCCTGCGGGGCCCACACCTAACTGTTTGGGGGAAGCTACTTGTGGCACCTAATATCCAGAACAGGGAGTTTTAAAGGCAGAAACCATAGTGGGCTTTGAAAAGCCAACCAGTTTAACAGAAGCCAAAATAAGTTAGCTAGGACACCTTGACCTTTGGATCCTAGAATGGAGTTGGGCAGTCTTCCATGGGGTTTTCCATCAAAGAGATCAAAGTCTAGTTAAACCAGAAATGGTCTCAGCAAGAGCACAAATGGAGGAAAGTTTGTACTCTTGCCCCGTCACAAAATAATTCTGAATGATTTAAATGAGAGAAGAATTTTTGGTGCCGATAAAATTTGAGTTGAACCTTAAAATATGAAATGAAAAATCAATTCTTAACAACAAAATAATTTGTCTGTTCTATTTAACTTGTACCATAATTACACAAGACATTTAGGCATCACCTAAGTTGATAACTGTATTTTTCCATTTTCAGTGTGCAACAGTGACATTTACATAACACAATCAGACATATTGTATAAGCTATTGGTATGAGGAATACAATGGCATGAGATCTCATTATATTTACCAATGAAAGAAGAGCTATAAAAATATTTTTTAATTCAAAGAGAACAATTTTGAATGTTAGTATTAAAAGGTAAAAAGAACTTAGTGTCTGGCATGCCTGTAAACCCATTAACTCTAGACACTCAAGAAAAAGTAACTGTGGGCTAGACTGGCCTCTCTGCATAGGAAGATATCTCAAAATAAAAATGAATATATATATATATATATATATATATATATATATATGTTTTCCATAGGTTAATTTTCTTTAAAATCAAAGCAAATTTCTACAAGTATGTGCATTTAATTGGACAAATAGTTCTTTTTTTAATTCAATGGGAAATCATAAACACAAGTGTGATAATTCAAAGAACTTTCTAAAAAGGCATATGGTCCAAATCTTGTTCTTACACCCACGAAATCCCTTGCCTTAAGCCGTGCACAGAGGGGAACCAAACTGTATGTGAGGTTTGCAGCACCAGACGTATGTGAGGGGGTGTAGTAAAGTCACTGCTGACACGAAGGCTCCACGATATGGTTAAGGGGGTTTGTTTGTTTGTTTGTTGTTTGTTTTTGCTTGTTTGAGATACAAAACAGTCAGAAGCATCTGGAGGCATCCAGAGAAGCCAATTGGGCAAGGGGGTGGGCAGAAGAGCAGGGGACAGAGTGGAGAAAGCATGGTGAGAATACCAGGAGGAGCAGAGAGTGGAGGAGGGTAGTAAGGAGAGCAGGGGTCGGAGCAGTGAAAGCACAGTGGGTTAGGAGAAGGATGAGTAGCTGGGGAAAGAAAAGCCTGTGGGCTGCAGTGTAGAAGAGTAAGCGAGCAGGGCCAGAACGCCAGCCTGGACTTTGAGATATATAAACAAGCAGTTGTGAGGAGGGACAGAGGGGACCTGGAGTCTACCTTGATTTGCTAGTGTGTTGCCAGAGGGATATTTTAACTGGAGAGCCATATGTCCTTTTTTTTTTTTTTTTTTTTTTTTTTAAGATAAGGGAAATGATGCCTTCCGCCAGATGGGTACTGTTTTCGCAAGTTCCTGAGGAATGCTGGCTTTTATCTAACTGCCAGAAATCCTCCTATAGGCCAGGTTGAGCTCACTTTTGGATATTTGGACCATTGTTTGAGTTTGGGGAATTGGAGTTTCCTTTGGGCCTGGCACAAACCAACTGTGTTTTTCCATTTTCTCCTGAATTTTAAAATGAGTGGATGGTTCACTACTAGTGAGATTTGGAGAAAGCAATGGTTGTATGTACATGGTGCAAGCCAGATGAGTCACAGAGGCAAGCAAAGTTTGTTTGCTCTGTCTCTTAAATACCAAAGCTCTGGGACACAGATTGGAAATGAATTTCATGCTCAACAGGACTAAACATATTTTTAAAAAAGAAAGAAAGAAAGAAAGAAAGAAAGAAAGAAAGAAAGAAAGAAAGAAAGAAAGAGAAAGGAAGGAAGGAAGGAAGGAAGGAAGGAAGGAAGGAAGGAAGGAAGACCATGACCAAAGCAATTTTTCCTTAGCATGGTATTCATCAAAGAAAGGCAGAACTCAAACAGGGCAAGAACCTGGAAGCAAAAGCTGATGCAGAGGTCATGAAGGGGTGCTGCTTACTGATGTTCCTCATGGCTTGCTCAGCCTGCTTTCTTATAGAACCCACGACTACCAGCCCAGGGATGGCTCCACCCACAGTGGACTCAGCCCTCCGCCATTGACCACTAATTAAGAAAATGGCCTACAGCCAGTCTAATGGAAGCATTTTCTCAATTGAGGTTCACTCCTTTCACATAACTTTAGTTTGTGTGTCAAGCTGACATTGTACTATCCAACACAGTGAAAATACCAATTTTGTAAGTTGTTTTCCTAAGATGTTGTGATCATAAAGAAATGTTTTACTGAATTCTTCTTTGAAGAGGGGGAAAAACAGTTCACAAAGAGTTAAGTGAATACCTAATCAAACTTTGGTAATTACTGATCACAGTATTCCAAATGTGTTTCGTATGTCAAAATCAATAAAGGTTTGTAAAAATAATGGTTATTGTGAGGCACCAGAGTACATGAGAAAGTCATATCCCTCTCTCCACTCAAGTGTGGAGACTGTCCTGTCCATTGGCTAGATCTGGGTAGGGGTTTAAATTTTACCGCCTGTATTGTCCTTGGCTAGTGCCTTAGTTTGAGCGGGACCCCTTGGTCCAAATCTGCCTATCATAATGTTCTAGGAAGGACAGCAGGTCACCGAGAAGAGACTTGATACCCTATGAGCATATACAGGGGGAGGTAATCCCTCTCAGGAACAGTCATAGGGGAGGGGAATAAGGGGAAAATGGGAGGGGAGGGAGAATGGGAGGATACAAGGGATGGGATAACCATAGAGATGTAACAAGAATAAATTAATAAAATAATAATAATGGTTATTGCATGTACCCTCCTTTTCGTTAGTACATGCATGAGACATCAATGGTCTCTCGGGCTAAATGGTCCTACAGACAAGGTCAGGTAGGAGAGTCTCTCCCCCTGCCCTGTTTTTCCTGTTTAGAGCAGCTCATAGTTCTGTTTGTTAGCCATGCTGAGACTTTCTCAGATGTTCCTGCAAGTCAGGACTATTCAAAACCGACTTTCGCTTTTCTGTATGCCTTGCAGACTTGAATCCCAGATGACAACAGACATCCAGACCATCTTACAGCTCCTGCAGAAGCAAAGCACAGTGGTCCCTCCAGCCTACAGCATGGTGACTGCAGGAGCAGAGTATCAGAGGCCGGTCCTCCGCCTGCTGAAGACCAGTCACCCCAGAGCGTCCATTAAGACTGACCGGAGTTTTAGCCCCTCCTCACAAGTGAGTGTAAACATTATAAACTCAGAGTGTCTCTTGGAGTGTATTCCCAGGGATCACTTGACTAAGAATCAAATGTAGAATATATGGATTTCTATTCCCATCTGTTTATACTCAGAGTTCCTGTAAATTGGACTTGTGTTTTGCATCACGTGCCCTTAAAAGTTGCAAGCAACAGACTTAAAGAAAAATTTAAACATTGATATTTATGTGTATGTGTGTGTGTCTCTGTCTGTCTGTCTTGGTGAGTATGAGTGTATGGCTGTAGAGGGCAGAGAACAAGCGTCGGGTTTCTTTCTAGATAGTTCTCCATCTTATTTTTTTTTTGAGAAAGTTATGTTATTAATGATGTATATTATTTTTAAGACAGCTCTCTCACTGAAACTCCATCACTGATTGGTATACTATAGAGATTTTAATGGTAAGGGATATCTCTTGATTAATTTAAAAAAAAAAAAAGACACACACAAGAAAGCCTGTAACTCGCTACAGTACTGGAAAGCAGGATGTAACTTCAAGAAGAAAAAAGAGGTGGCAGCTAGCTGGACTATACCTGCTGTTTAAATACAGTCAGGTTGGCAAACACATCTGTAGACCACTTACCACCAGAATTCTCTAAAGTTTTATCACTTGAGTGGTAATTAATATACATGGTAAAGACAAGGCATATGGAGTATCCTTTATCCTGATTACAAGCCTTCTAACAGTGACCTTTTCAGTTATTTAAACATCGTGGGCAACTGGAAGGAAAAGAGATTATTTAAGTAAGAACATGTAGACAATCTTGTGGACATTTTCTGTTGGAGGATGGTCTAATGTGTTTTGATGCTAATTACTGCTTGCTGTCTCTGTGACCCACCTTTTGACCAATAAAAGGCCATTCACCTGGGCAGGGCAACTGGGATAGGTGTGACTAAAATTCCTAGGCTGAGAGAGAGAGAGAGAGAGAGAG
>OU015750.1:36489580-36500869 GCA_907169655.1 Acomys percivali | reverse complement strand
GAGAGAGAGAGAGAGAGAGAGAGAGAGAGAGAGAGAGAGAGAGAGAGAGAGAGAGGATCCTGGGAAGAGAAGAAGAGACCAGAAGAAGAAAGACCGGGGAAAAGAGAGGAGAAGGAGGTCTCGCTAACAAGGGTTAGGTGCAAGAAAAGTCCGTGGCCGGCATGGGTGGAAGATTTGGCCCAGATGAAGAACATTAGCAAGTATTTTGGATTATGGATGGGAGGAAGCTTGATAGAAGTTATTGGAAGCAGATGGCATGGGATTGAGGCAGGTATGGGATAACTGCCCCACTATGGGAAATACTTTAGAGGATTGATATCTGCTCTGCCCTAGGTTAACTAAGGCTATTTTAAAATATAACAAGTGTCTTCTGTCTTGATTGATTGCTAGCAGGTTATACTGATGTAATTATAATTATAGGCCTGATAACAAACATTATTAGGCCCTAATGATAATTTAAAAACAACATACTTCTGTATAGAGCTTGAATGTAAAATATTCTAGGAAGTAAAACATGATAACAGAAGCTAGGGTGTCAGACGGAAAATAATGACAATCTTCCCATATATAAAAGCTATTTTAATGAATGGGAAATGCATACAACTATGTATTTTATTCATTGTTTGCAGTTGGTTTAGACAATAATTTCTGACAGGAATGGTGATTTTTATTTCCTTTATCTTTTCCCTTCTTAGACAAAACTAGTCACCAAGAGACATTTCTTAATCCTCTCTTCTTTTGAATTAAAACTCACCAATCTTAAAACAAAACAAAACAAAAAACTGAAACCTGGCTCCAGAGTGAAATTAAAGTTCTTTACTTGAGAGAATGGAACCCTAATGTCTTGAATAGTTTAGGACAGAGATGTCAGCAAATACCCTTAACCACACACTGAATAGGGAGAGAAAAAAAAACACATCTGGATCACGTGACCACCATTTTGTTGACTATTGGAGTGAATTATAAAAGTGAATTTTCTTTTCTTTCTACCAGTGTCCTGAATTTCTCGACCTTGAAAAATCTAAACTCAAATCCAAAGAATTACTCTCGAGCGGAAGGCATCTGAACACAGCCTCAGAAGACAACTTGACTTCACTTTTAAAACAAGACAGTGATGTGTCTTCAGAGCTTGACCCACGGCAAAGAAAAACTTACCTTCATCCCATTCGGCATCCATCTCTGCCAGACTCTTCCCTAAGCACTGTAGGGATCTTGGGTCTCCATAGGCATGTTTCTGATCCTGGTCTTCCAGGAAAGTAATCATTTTGTACTATTCTCTCCACATCCGATGTAAGTGCTTTTAATGGCTGTTTTCCTTTTTGTATTTAAATCCTCTCTACTTGACTCAGGGGCTCACAAGGTACCATTATATGCAAAAGTACTGTATATTTTTCCTAAATTGAAGCTTGTAAGGTAAAGTTTAGCAGTTAGGATGTAAATATACATAAGAGCTTTTGGTTCCAAATGTTAAAACTGCCAGCATCTCAAGGCACCTTATTTTTTAATTTTATTTTTTAAATCATGTGCATGTTAGGAAACTCCAGTTTCTCTTGCATGGAGACTCCTATGGACCGCTTTTACTGATCCAGTGCTTCATTATGAAAATGCCTTCCAAGCAAACAGGAAACCAAGGAATGAACGCGTTCATAAATGCAACTCAGATAATCCTCAACTTTTGGAAGGTCAGGGAAGATAAAGGGAAGTTAGCCACTTTGGAGAACAGATATCCTTCTGTGTTGACATGTAATTTCCTATAACAATTTTTTAAAAGATGCAAAGTTTGAGTTATACATATCAGTCAGAAAGGGAGCAAAATCCAAAAAAAAAAAAAAAAAAAAAAAAAGCAAAAGATTTAGTGTAAAAGGCAGATGGAGGTGGGCTTAGTAAAGTCCCGATCCCATAGATGAAAACTCCTGTGAGGTTTCAACAGCGACCCCAACCTGGTTTCGTCTCCCAGCTTACCTAAGCTCTGCAACAAAAGCTACACATTTTGGAAAGGTAACAGCACGAAGCTGTCCCAGGCTTCCAAAGGTGAGAGAGAACAGTGAGAAGCAGTTACCTGCTTCCAGCTTTCCCTGGCCAGTGAGCGGTCTGTAAGAAAGCTCTACACTGGCTTTTAGGCAGGCCAGTGGGAGAAGGACAGAAAGATCTTGTGTGATTTCTGCCCTACTTTTCGACAGATCAAGGAAGCACAATGCTCCACAGAGCTTTTGTCTTCAGCTAAACAATCATGAACATTAACACAGGACATTATTGAGAGAATAAAACAGGCTCTCTAGTAAATTCTGCAGTAGCTGCACTCACAAATTACCTAAAATATTAACAGTAGTGCATTTTTCTGAAGGCTTAAAATGAAAATTAGTTTGTATGTTGAGGTGGTCCTTAACATGCCACTTATACAAAAAGACACAATTTCTTCAGATTTATATATGAGAACAACTTTGCATTTGATTAAATAGTGCACACCCATATCTTTTTTAAAATGAGAGATTTCAGAATATCTACATCAACAAAAAGCTCTTTTTTTTTTTCTTTCTTTCTTTCTTTTTTTTTTTTTTTTTAAGAATGGGTTGTTTCCTTGCTTGGAAATGGGTTTTATACCAACTGTGGCAAACAATATTCATTGAGCCACCTAGAAGATTCTTAAGTTACTTAAAAATCAAGGGAAAAATCCATTACATATAAGTTGGGTTGATTATACTTTGATTCTACATCACAGGCTATACGGTAGAGGAATGCTCTAACATCTTTGAATGGTAGGTACTGTTTGAGGGATGGAGATGTCATTTGGGTCATAAAATCAACATAAGAAAAGATACAATTTATAATTCTGATTGGATAAACTCTAGTTAAATTTCATTTTCAACTCAACTATAATTTAAAAATTATCAGAGACTGACTTGCTGTGTTCTTTTCTCCTGAATAAACACTCAGACATTTTTTGAAGGGTTCTTAGTTTTCCTGATTCTTATGCTCCCACAGAGCTTTAAATAGTATTTCATCTGCACATTAAATGGTTTAATTTTCCTTCACCTTTGACATTAACCTGTCAATCCACTTCAACTGCAAGCAATTTATTAAATGTGCATAACACTACTACTCTATTTAAAATAGAGTGGCCTTAAATTGTTCCCTATATACTTTTAAGCCATCACAGAATTTGCTGCTCTGATCTGTACACAGGGCATACTCTCATTCTTACTTAATTTAAGAAAAGTAATCATAAGTGATTGCATACTTACGGCAAAAGACCGGTCAAATCAACAGAAGTATAATAATTAGAACGGGCTTCCCAGATGATTTATATAGTACAAATACACATGTAGACTGAAGGCCTCTTTCAATCATTCCTTCAACAGATATTTGAATGATGTGCCGTACACAGGAGAGAGAAAGCCATGCAAAGTAGTGAACAGTTTAGATGTAGGGATCTTATTTTCATTACGGGGAGCACATTTCTGCAGCAGCTGCAACAAATTTCCTATGAACTATTCTGCCTAAGCTCTGTGAGAATTCAGAATAAATTCACGAGAGATTGCTCATTTGGCAGGTGAGGAACCGGGAGCTGGTTGTCTGATTAGTGAATGTTTCCGCCACAACATGTGGTATGACACGCCTACAATTCCGCCTGTCGAAAGCCTCAGTTTACACTCTTTTAAGAAACGGGGCATGCAGGAAAGGGAAGACGATTGGGTGGCACAACAAGCATCCAGCTGGTTTAAATTCTAGCACAGCGCAAACTCTTCCCTTCTTAATTCCTTGTTTGCTCTTTAAATTACAAGTCTCGGAGAGCTGTGTAGAAATACAAAGAGATCTTTTTTTGTTTTTCTATAGAAAATTAGTTTTAAAAGTGCCCAAGCAACATAAAGATGTACGTAGTCATAAATGTAAGCTGAACAGTTTAACTGACTTATGGATAATAATAGCAGTTCTATTGATGTACAATAGCCACCCTAAAATGGCTTTAAAATAGCATTGCCTACTTATCGTCTATAGCAAAAGCAGCCTGTCACCTCCACCGTGGGGTCCTGCCCAAGGCCAGGTCTAACTGCTGCACCAGCCAAACAGCAGAAGGCAATCGCTTTCCTTAGAGGGAATTAGAAGCACTGATGTCAAAAACACCTTTTGCTTTTAGCCCAAAATTAGCATCTCATCTCATGTCCTAAGACAATAAAATAAAATAAATAAAGTAAAAAAAGTAAATGCTATCTTCAAGTTTATTTAGATGAGACGTTCTCCTGCTGCTATTAATTGCTGGACAGAGAATTGCCTCTAAGACTCATCATTTTATCCCAGAGGGGAGTCCCGTACTTTAATTAGTTGATGAGAAAATCAGGAATAAAAACATACAGAAGTGATGTTTTTAATGTGGTAGTCATTAATTCAACAAACAGGGGGAAAGCAGTGGGCCAATTTGAGACAGTGTAAATTTCAAGTTTATTATAATTGACTGGCCATGAGAATTAAGTTTGTCTACTCTTCTTGTCAGGGAGAGGGCATACTGACATTGGGAATCAGGATTATAGGTGCATATTAGAACTCAAGACTGTGTAGACTTGAACTTGTACAATGCTCCAAACACCAAGGGGAAAACATTTGTATTCAAATGTCATTTTCAAATCCCTACTTACACATTCTAGGTCAGGATAATATTTATCACCTCCTTAGAATAATTAATAATAAATAGCAGTTATGTATTTGGAAAAAAGCAATTCAGTAAATTATCCAGTTATTAGAAATGTCCTGTAACTCTGGCTATAATTTAATATAAGGAACTCTATTGTATTTGTTCATGGATGAAACAAAACCAAAAAACATGGTCTTGACATGTTAATGGGTTTGTTACTCGATGTTTAAAACTTTTAGATAAAAAATTCCATTATTTTACTTTAATGACATTTTTGTAATAACACAAATATGACAATCCTATGCATTCCAAGAGGCACTAGGAAGACAAATTGCTATGGAGGGTCCTCAAGCTGTGGTCCTGAAGTTAGCAGTGCTCACATCACCTAAGAACTGGGAAAACAGTACTGGGTCTCATGCCAGACATACTAAATCAGGAACACGAAGGCAGGGACCCAGCACCAATCTTACAATGAGCTCTCCCTCACATCCTCTGTGTACATACTAACACACTGAGGTCTGCTATGAACACGCTGTAGTCAGGCCAGCTCGATCCTAATAGTAACTCTTTCATTCACATGCTGTGTGACCCTGAGTGAATAACCTTCTTTGAGTTTTTTCCTGAATCTGTAAAAGTGATGTTATAGTCGTTGCCTCACTGAAGTTTGAGAAGAAACAAAAAATATTTTTTAAATGCCTGGCACAAAATAAGTGACTTAAACAATTCTAAAATCTACTCCCACCCTCTACCCTGCAAAACATGACATTAAGAACAATTAGGACCACAATTTTCTTCTGCACAAATGCTAAGTAGGTAAATCACTGTTTCCATGACTAAAGCTTTTGATTGAGAACAAAAACAAACAAACAACAAACAAAAAACATAAATGTGGCTACAATCTCCCCTTAGTGTTGTGCTATTAGCTCTACAACTTTAAAGTAATAGTATTGACAACATTGGTGGTGAGAATATGACTTTCAGTGTTAAGGAAAAAATATCTGCTCTGCATTGATGTTACCTTCTGCAAGGTGACCCATCCTTTTCAAGTCTCCTAGAGTATATTCTATTTAATTTACAAAATTCCATTTTGAAAGTAAACACACAATTGCTGTTTTTACAAAGAACATAACTTCAAAGTGGTAATGGCAGCATTCCCTCCCTCCGCCCCCGCATCCTTCCCCTCTTTGTACAAATGCATTCTAGAGATCTCAGACACCTGAATTCTTGCGTAGCGTGCTGCGCGGCAAAAAGGTTCAGTGTGGTAACCCTGAAATGAAAGCCTACCTTGCCCGTTTATGACTGAGGAAGAACCTCAAGTGAACCCCAGTGTTCAAAACCACGTAAATAAAAGTAATTTCTGAAAATTGTCTCAGAAATGTACACAAGGAAGCGTGCCCAAGCCACGCATGCGTAAAGATGCAAGTTCGTCCCTGTGGCTTGCGCATCACCACAGAGAGGTGGTTACCGATTCCTATGGAAAGACACTCCCATCATCTTCTCCCCCACCTGCCTCCCCCCACACCCACAGCCAGTGCATAACAGAAATCTACAAAGTGGTTTTCCTGCACTTGCCAAAAATGAGGCTGCTCAAAGGAGGCTTTTATTATTGGGGCGACCACCTCTGTGTTAGCTCTCAAGTATTTCGTCAATATGTGTAGAACACATCGACACTGAAGATGCTGTCTAGATTTGAGATGGGTTGTAACTCCTCTCCCTAGCTTCCCAAATGTTCCCATGTAGAGCTGCCTGCTTATGGTTCTTAAAGGGGTGTTAACATTTTTAAAACTCAAAGGATATTCTCAATACTTTATAAAATGTTAGGTATCATGGCTGAGCAAGGCTCATGCTTAGAATGTCATTATAGCCGTTTGTGGTAAAAATACAAACCGTTTGTTTTAATGCCCACTACAGAAGAAAATTCATAAAAGACATGAACTGACCTATGATAGTGTGAAAAGAAAGTATCACAAAGGTTATTTTGTTGCCTGTTATGTGGAAATTGAGAGATGACTAATTGGAAGTTATTTAAAACTAAAATGTTATTACTATAAATGATAATAAAACACTCAAAGAAATGGAATACACTCAGTTGACCCTGTCCATCACTCTACTGGACATGATCAAATTTTTCAACAGGATAGCAAGAGCTATTGCAGTAGTGCCCACAATTAAATGCTTTCATTATGAGAGGTGGCAATGTGAGCATGGCTATTCTTTTAAAATTAATGTCAAAACTCAGCTTAATTTCTAAAATGTACTCATTGACATCTGTGGCTTCCATAAGTTAACATGTTTTGAAAGATGTAAAATAATCTGGTACACCTGTGATTTCAAAGCTTTATGTATTTAACTCACACTCTTCAGCCCTCTTCCGGTATATTATGATGCAATTTTAAAAACGCACAATTGTCAACAGGCACAGCTGTGAGCGTTTGAACTGTATTAGTTTTCATTCTGATTTATGGTGTGTCTGAGTGCATAAGAAAAGTCCATACCACATTCCTTATCACTCATTAGGAGGAAACCTGAAAGGCGAGTAAAGTTTTGATGAGCTCCTTCTCCACTTTTCTCAAATGCTCAGAGTTACAACAGCAGTGAAATGGCATGGTACCCTTCTCCCAATGAAAATACCCAGAAATCCCTACTTTACTCTGAGGCATCCAGATTCTAACAAAAGGCCCATGCCCTCAATATAGCAGAAGTTTGCATTTTATAATTCTGATGAGAAAATGTATTATCCCAGAAGGCTTGCCAGTCAAGGAATAATGTATTTCAGAAAAAAAAAAAATGTGTGTGATGACTTGAAAATGTCTGTCTGCTATAAAGAAGCTCACACACATCCTGTTATGTAAAACTCTGGAATGCGTTAAGCTAGATGAAACAATCAACCAAAACACATACTACTTCATAGTCTTTATGCACATAATGTAGCACGGAATCATGATGCTTTTGAAATATTCAGTGCAGAAATATTTATTTTTTAGCCAATATTTTCCTCAAAGACTGGATGTAGTGTTGACAGTGTAATCTATTTGCACAGCTAGTTTTGCAATAACCTTCTACAAATAACTGTATATAAGAAAAGTGTAAATTTCATGTACAAATGGCTGCAAATTTTTGGTAGCTGAAAGAAGTGTACAAGTTGTATTGAAAATATTATATATATATATATATATACCTAATTTAAGAATGAAACATATTTCTGATCTATTTATACATGAAAAATTCAAGAATTTGTAAAAGAATTTATTTTGAGGGAAAAAGAAAGTAAATCATATTAGTTAGCTAGTGTACTTTTAATAAAGAATCCAACGAGATCCACCATTTTATTAGCTACAGTACTAGACACACTATAGGCATGGTGGTGCTGACCAATTCGAATTTCACATCATTGTAACAGTGCTACAATTTTACTGAATTCCAGTAGACCACTAACAAGCTGCATTAAATGGTGAAAATGCATTAAATCCAAATTTTTAAAAAACTCAAAGCTGAGAGTGATGGCCCATGACTTGGGGCAGACAGAGGCAGGAAGATCGCTATGAGTTCAAAGCCAGCCTGGTCTACAATGCAAGTCCAGGACCGAGAAGATCTGTTTTAAAAAAACAAAACAAACAAAAACAAAAACAAAACAGAAACAAAAAAGAACTCAAAAACATTTTATTCATCACCCCATCAGAACCATGGCAGTAAATGACTGAAACACTTACTGTTTGCTAAAATTTTCTGAAGGATAAATGACCTTTAATGCACATTCAAAATAACTCATTTGTAATGAAAGCTTGGCTCATCTTTTAATTCAAGAATGACTGTAACTATTATTTCCTCTTGCTTAAGTTCCATACAGACTTAATTTCTCCCTTAGATGCTTTTGTGTCACACGAAAATCTAGACTATCTTCAAAGAAACTTCTAAACAAAATTTGTTGGCTCTGGCACGCCATGCGCTAAACTAAGTGCAGCATAGCCTGTGTAGAGGCATAGATTCTTCGTGTTTCCTTTTTAAGATTTAAGAAGCCAAGAGCATATTTCTCCATGTGATAAATGTAAAACCAAACTTAATAGATAGCCGAACATATTACATTTGCCCTCTGTAAGTGAAACTGATTGCAAAATCAGATTCAAAGTATAGAAGGCAAAACATCTGGAAGCATTCCATAACTTAATTATCTCTTATCCTGAAAGATGTTTGAGGGTCCTGAATTTACACAACTGTGGGAACTTAAACACGCATTAAAAAGTCCAGCAAATTTTAGCATCGTTTTAAAATTGCCTATAATTTCCAAAATAACATGAGTATTTAATTAGTATATTTCTAGAACAGTGACATCTGAACTGTTCAAGTTTTGAAATTTCAGTAATCATAGAAAAACAAGACAACTAAACAAGCAATGCAAACAATTACATTGAAATGGTTATTGCATGTATCTGCATATTTAAATGTTTATGCTTAGAGAAAAGGTTAAACTTCCAACCCCGAATACATCAGAACTGGAAACCCATTCCTGGTTCACACATCTCTCCATAAAGCTATGATGCTATAACTTCTTGATGTTAAGGAAGTGGCACAGCCAACACCAAGACCAGTACATGGGCAAAAACCCTGTGCATGTCCCATGTGAACGGGAGTGAGATAGAAGCGCTCTGTATGTCTTCTTCCGTATGTTCAAACTGAGAGAAGCAAGCCTATGTTTTGATATATTGAGCTACATATTATGAAGCTACTTGGTTAAAGAACTATAAGAACTTACGTGCTTTTCTTTTAAGATGAGGAAAGTATATTAAAGTAAGTAGAAACAAGCACAGCAGGGCAGATTCAAAGCAACGGTTTCCTAGTGTCCACATGATAGACAAGTCTCCAGTCAGAAAGATTCTGTGATTTCTCCAAATGTTTTACTAGGAAGTTTTCTTCTCGGTGTTATAAATTAGAAGAAAATTTTAATTTAGTATATGGAGAGATGTCTTGATCTTGTTCCAAATTGAGAAATGATGAGAATTGTATTCATTTGAAAGACTGTCTGAATTCATCACCTCAAGACATTCCAGACATTTGCAATATTATGTACATACTCTCCAGAAATATTTTAAATGATATCTTAGCCTTAGGCATACATTTGAGGAAGCTTAACTCACTACATAAAATTACATTTAAAAACAACAACAACAACAACAACAAAAATGAGAGATTTTTAAGCAAGTACCAAAGTAATAAGAGAGCCAAGGCTGTGTTTTCCACTTTTAAGCAACGGATGTGCTAACTGGAAACAGTCTGGGATTGTGAACAGTGGGGTTCAATTCACAAAATTTTAGAAACGTATTCCTATCAAACTTACAGAAAGCAAAATAAGACAAAACATATCCACTTTAGTTTGTCAAAGATAAAAGAAGATTTTAAAAAAGCACATTTCTCACAAATAGCATTTATTTTGTTTGTCCAGTTAGTAATATTATAAGATTAAAAGTGAACTTGATTTGTATATTTTAATTAAAGAAATATCACAGATTGATTATGTTATTTTTTTAATTGCACAGACTTTAAACTACCTTAATAAACTCTACTTTCTTCCAGGGTAAATGCCTTTTCTGGAAATAAATATATAACTTGAATATATATTTGTTAACTTTCTTTTTCTGAATGCATGTCTAAAATAGGTTAATGAGCACAGTCTTTAAAATACATTTAAAGTGGACCAAATCAAGATTCCCATAGCACTGATTTTCCCTTAATGTAATTTAAGATGTGTAAACTGCCACTCAAACTAGAAGTGCAATACCTGACATTTAATCATTTGGCAATCTTTTAGATAATAGCTGAATAAATGCACCGTTGTTTGAATTGAAGCATCTCATAACAGTATATATGTAACAAATTTTGTATGATACAAAACTTTACAGCAAGCTATTTGAATGTTTATTAAAAAATTCTCAAAATGACATGGAAACATGTTTACTGTATAAATAAAAGCACTTATACATTGAGAGTGTGCATTGTTTAATGACTTATAACATCATAATGTGGCTTCTTTTTTTCTACAACAGCTTCAGATTTTGTGCATTCAATGTTTCAGTTAATATCCCTTCAGGTTATCAAACATGTGGTCATGAAATAAACAGTCAGAGGACAGTGTGTATGTATTCATCAATCTATTCCTAAATTTCTGGCCAACTGGATTTGATAGCAAGTTATATAGTAATCAATGTCAAAGTGATTAGACATCACTTCCTTTCTAGGATCTTTTAAAGTAAAAGCTGATTTTATGTTTTCTGTAATTATGAAAGAGGTTTGCCCCCATTTAAAAAAAACATGGAGTTTCTTAAAAATATTTAATTTGGTCACCAGCTAAGCTAAGATTATATCTATTTGCACTTGCCTTCAGCTAGAATATATTATTAAAATATGTGAAAATTCACTGATTTTTTTCAAATCTTCATTAATAAAGACAGGGTGTTTTCCACATTGGAAACTAAATTAACTCTGACATCTCAGACAAGAGAACATAATACAAAGAACCTGGCGACTACATGACATCTCTATAGAAAATTTTTCCAGAAATGCTGCTTATAGAGCTCATAAGAGAAGGCGAAGAAAAAGAGAAAGAAATCAAAATACTTCTTGGTACACACACACACACACACACACACACACACACACACACACACACA
>OU015750.1:36465564-36485424 GCA_907169655.1 Acomys percivali | reverse complement strand
CTTTCTTTCTTTTTCTCTACGTGACAGAGTTTCTCTGTGTAGTCCTGGCTATCCTAGAACTCACTCTGTAGTCCAGACTGGCCTCAAACTCAGAGATCCACCTGTCTCTGCCTCCTGAGTGCTAGGCTTAAAGGCATGCGCCACCACCGCCTGGCTCATTTTTTTAATCTTTGAATAAAACTAGAGTGAATTTTTTAAATTATACTGTTAAAGGCCAAGTTGAATCAATGACTATTAAGGAGCTACAGTTGAACATGTTTATATGGCCAGGATTTTCCCTGGATACTAAAATAAAACGTCTATTTATATAACTGAATTGAAAAAAAAAAAAAAAAACACTAGTTTGAGCTCTTTGGCATATAATTTAAGTTCATGGGTCTTGAGCTCAGAATGTAATTTTCAAACAGGTAATTTCATGTATATACATGTATATACATTTTGTTTATAAATAACCATGCATAAAATTATAACATAAGAGAATTAAGAAAACTATTTAAAGCTGGGCAAAACTACCTAAAGCATGGCTCACGTTTATAACTCAGGAAACCAACGCAGAAGGATCTCAGAGAATATGAGGCAGGCTTGGGCTCTGAGTTCTGGATAAGCCTGGGTTATAGAGTGAGCAGAGTGAGAATCTATCTGAGGAGGGGAGAGGGGGTGAAAGAAAAGGAAGTTTGGGAAGGTACCAATGCAATACCTGTTAGCATAGTAAGCATCATTGTATATTACCATTCTATGCAGAGTGAACCAAGAACCTTAGCCTATAAGAAGGACAATGGGAATAGTTACATCTTTTAAACTAATCTCATATGCAATCTTCCTACTTTGACGTTTTTCCATCCCTGTCTCGTGTTCTATACACAGAACAAAAACAAAAGGAATTATTTTCCTGTTGAAAAGCTAGATTCCAGTATGCATGTGTGTGGTTGACAGGGGCAAGCCTTTCATACATAATTAAAGAATCCACTGAGTTACAAAAGAATGGAATGCAAGTGGCAGATGCTAACATTAGAGATGATCATTAAATATACTCAGGGAATTTGGAATGAACAGAAGATTGTTTCTGGGGAAAAAAATGTATGGACTGGAGACAGGGCTGGGTGGTAGAGTACTGGTCTCGCATATGCAAGACTGAGGATTCAGTCTTCAACACTACCACAAAGTGAGGAAATAACCCTAATGACTATGTCAGTGCCTTTGGTCAGGATTTACCCACAATTGTGAGCCGAAATTAAGGGGCACACTAACAGAAAGCAATCTTTTATTACTTAGGAAAGTAAAGCAACTAAGATTCGTAATTTGTGAGCTAGAGAGACAGCTCAGTGCTTAAGAAGACTTTCTGCTCTTGCAGAGGGCCTCACAACCTTCCGTAACTCCGGGTCCAGGGAATCCGATAAGCTCTTCTGGGTTCCTAGCACACCAGGCAGACATATGATACACACACAGACATATGGTATACATTCAGACAAATACCCAAAGTCATAAAATAAATGAGTCTTTCATAAATATAAAAAATCCATAGCTCATCAGAGAGTTCAGATGACTCTAAAGGATGCTGGTAGTCATACCCATAAGAGCGATGGCCTGGCTCAGCTCATGATGTTCTACGGTGCCGCTTTGATCTTGGTCAATGGTCATGAAGTTCTGCTTCCAGGCAGTAAGAGCTGCCCAAAGCTCCTTGAATTCGTTGAATCCCATTTTCCCCGTGTAGTCTCTCTGACAGTTTTATTAACAAAAATAAATTTTGGTAGCTGAGAGAATTTGTCTGATTCTATACCCCAAATCACTGAGTGAAGAAAACTACATATTCACGTGCACTTACCCTGACCCAGACTCTGAACAGATTTCTGTGTGAAAATGAAACTATGTGGACTTTAAACAAGATCTTAAAAATACAGTTAGTTCTAAAACTAACACCTGGTTTAATGCTAAGAAAGCATTAAGTCTATATCCCGATATTTTCTATTTTTACTCAAGGATACATCCAACATGGCAATCATAATTCTGCAGGTTTCCAAACTGAAGGCTGCAAAAATATATGAAATATTTGAACATTAGACATTTCTCAGTTTTAGCTATGTAATATTAGGATACTATTCACATTATACAAATATTTAAAAATTACAAGCGACACAAAATCACTACAAGTAATATAAATATTTATTGACTATTAAGCATTTAGAAAAATAAAAATAAAATGTATAAAAAATTACTGTCTCCAAACTACTCACAGTTACTTGTTGGGGGATAGTCTGCTGTATTTTGATGCTAATTACTGCTTGCTGTCTCTGACCAACTTTTTACTTAATAAAAAGCCTTCCCACCTGGGCAGGGCAGGAGCTAGGTGGGTCTTGGAGAGAAAGAAATTCTGGGAAGAAGAAAGGACAGCCAGGAGGAAAAAGAAAAGAGACCTGAAGTGAAGAGAGGAAGGCCGCCATGGGTTAGCTGGAGGAGAAGCACATGGCCGGCGTGGATGGAGAATCTGGCCCCGATGAAGAACATGAGCAAGTATTTGGGATTATAAATGGGAGGTAGCTGATAGAAGTTATTAGAAGCAGATGGCCTGGGATTGAGGAAGGGATCCCATGCCTGCCCCACTAAGGGAGGCAATTTAGAGGATCGCTATCTGCCCTGCCCCAGGCTAACTAAGGCTATCTTAAAATGTAACAAGTGTCTGTGTCTTAATTGATCGCTAGCTGGGCTTACAGGTAATACAGGCAATTTTTATAAAACAATAGTTACTAAAGCCAATAGCCAGGCAAGGCAGTGACAGAGTAACTGAAAGTTACTGTGGCGGAGGCACTACAGGCGCTGGGCTTTGCCAGGAGCCTGGGAAGAGCGCAGGTTTCAGTCTTCAAGGCACCAGAAACAAGGAGAGGGAGCTTTACCTGAATACTGCTAGGTACCCAGAAATCATGAACTATGTAGGATGTAGAGAACATGTGAGGGGAAAATGCAAGAGGCCATCACACAGGCAAAAGAGGGCCAAATCAGGAAATGCTTAAGTGTTGTACGTTAGACCAATGAACACTCCTGTAGTGATGTAGCAGAAAACAAAGCAGAACATTCCCAGCTTGAACTTCAGCTTACAGCTCAGGGTAAAAGGAGCCTGGGGTTAGGTGAGGCAGTGGTGCCTTAGTAAAGAGATGAGCCTCTGAATGGAAGCAATATCTCCACTTGAGTAAGGAGCGATAGGAAGATCAACATTCCTAGGCACACTCCCAACCCTCTGGCCCTTAGTGTCTTTGCCCTATTTTTCTGCAATGATCTCTGAGCTGAACTAGAGGCAATTAAGGAATGCAGCAGCGGAAGTAGCCTCCCCATGGGAAGAACACACTTGTTTTCCACTACAAATGGTCAGCCCTGAAAACATACATGCAGGCAACATTATACCGACTGAGAAAGGTGTATTTATGTCGTTACGAAAATATGTGCATATACATATACGTATGTGACGGAATTAATGAAAAAAAGGCCATGGATTTGAAGGAGAGAGCAAGGAAGGGGTACTTGGGAGGGTTTGGAGGGACAACAGGAAAAGTAGAAACGATGTGATTATATTATAAATAAAAGAAATAATTAAAAATATTTTGATATAAGTATTAACATTTCCATATTTATTTACAATGAAGCCACTAGAAAAAATACAAATACTCCAAATTTTATCACAATTATATCCAACTAGTTGGGCTGATTTTTCTAAAATAGAAGATATGTTAGCAAGTTTCAGGTAAGCTTACAAGATTCTTTTAGCCCCTTGATATTAATGAGTAAATATATAATTTAGATTCACTTTGTTTTATACTGCTTGATAACATTTTGAAGTCCTTAAGACCAATTAAATGAGATAAATTCCAAAATACCTAAGGAAAAATGATAAATTATTCAGCTAGAACAATAAAGCATGTGTGTATTGCTTTCCTCATTGTTGTATAAAACACCTAAAGAATGGGGCATGTGGTGACTGGTCATATTTTGTCTATAGTCAGAAGCAAAGGGGAATGAATGCTTTCCCCTTTCCTCTTCTTAATTCAGATGCTAGCCCCATGAGGTGCTGTCAATTTGTGACTCAGAGTAGATTTTCCTAGTATGGTGGTGATAAACTCACCTAGTGGTATATGTCCTAGGTGACCCCAAATCCAGCTGTGTCGTGTTAAGATAAAGATTAGACATTACAGTGGATTACATAATTTAACACAAGCATATCAAATATGTAGCAGTCCCAATCTTACAAATAAGAGCATGGAGGCCAAGAAAGATGGTTTACCAAGCTCATAAAGCTAGTGGGTAGAACCATGAATACTGAGGCCTTGTATTCCTCCATAAATAAACTACTGGAAGTTGGGGGGCGTTATATGAGAAAATGTTGTAGTATGCCATTTTTGTTGACATTTTAACTTGGTTTGCCTTCAGAAAGTAGAGAACCGAACTAGATTAAAACAAAAATTAAATCAACAAATAAGCATATGTTCAATCTCAGGATAAAGAATGAGTATTTAAAGTTGAAATATTTTTATAGAGTAGAGAGACAGACTTTTCATTGCAGAAAATGACAGGTTTTCCTTCCTCCTCACAACCCACTGGAGTGGACAGTAATTTGATATGGGGTTGGGGGACTTAAACCTTTATAGGAAAACATATACCAAAAAAATATTTTACAAGTTAGAAAGTCAAGGGATATGACTATTTAATGTTTATGCATGAAGAGAAATGCTGAGACACAACCTAGCTACCTTGGAAAAGATGACAAATGTCTATGAATTGGCAGCTTCTGAGCATGTGTGTGAAGGTGGAGCTAAAAACAGAACTGAGTGAAGGGCTATTTTGAGAATGTGCAAGGAAGAAGCCAATCCCCTCTGCTGCCACTCAGTTGGATGGCTGTCACAACCACTCTCTCACACAGCAAGAGTTTCCTTTCTGGGGCTGTGTCTGGACTGTAGGACACTAGCCACAGTGTGAATGCTCTAACTGCTGAATACAAGCCAATTAGCTAAAAATTTGCACAGACTTGAGAACCCTGGGAGCGTGCTTTGCCTCCTATAAAGAATAACAGAAGGGCAGCCCACAGGAAACCGAGGAAACCTCTCCTGACAGTGACAACTGAACCCCACAGGGAAACTGGCCAGCTTCACCTCACTAGGAACCCCACACCAACCAGACCAGGAAATACACTCAGCATTTTCATGAGATGTCCACAACAAAGTGTCATCAGACACCTAAGAAATGATAAGGAAAATAACCAAAGAAGCTAGAAGAGTAAAAATAACTTTGAGAGGAAAAGAAGGCTATGTAATAAGCATACTATTAGTTTCAGAGAGATAAGAGAAATAGAAACCACAGCATTTGGGAAAAGAAATGAATTTTAGTGCTTACAAAACAGACCGCCAGAAACGAAAGACACAGAAGGATTATAAAAGAGAGTTGAGAACATTCCATAAAAAGGAGAACAGATGACTCGGTCCAAATAACGCACATTACAGAAAGAGGACACAACACTGAAGAAAATTTCCCACAGCTGAAAACTACAAGAGAATCCAGACTGAGCACACCCACTTGTGCCCCCGTGTAAGACCACAAGGCACGACATTGTGAAATGTCAGAGCAGCAAGGAGCCGAGAGGAACAGAATGACCCTGGGCATCCAAAGAGGAAAGCAAATCTCACGCAGGTAAGATAGAAACTAGGGTAGTGGAAGGCCAGACCAGAAGTCCTTTTCAAAGTGTGTGTGAAAATAGCCACAAAACAACAGCAGGAGTGTCTATGGCAAGAGCATTTAAAGCCCCTAGTCTCCTTCCTGCCTCTGTCTGGATGGATGTTACCCATTGCACTACGAAGAAATAGGAATGCTTTTTGAATGTCAAAATGGGTTGAAATGGGGGAACTGCCACTCAGAATTGGAAGGAACTGCAGAACAGTGGTGGTGAAATGAAGAGATGCACCAGTAATACCCAGGGCATGTCAGGAAGCCCTGGACAGTCGGAGGGATGCAATAGCTAGCTGTCAGGTCAAAGCAAACACTGATTCGCCCAACTTCAAAAGGCAGAGCACATGTCCAGAAATGACAGCCTTGGCTTAGCTCAAGCTTGTCTATAGAAGCACTTCTGGCCATTAGATAAAAACCAGCATGCCTCGGGAGCCTTTGAAACAGGTTTCCATCTGCCAAAAGGAGTCATTTCCCTTGCCTCTGGCAGAAGAGACATATGGCTTTCCGCGGACATACGCCTGTGGTTGCATATCAAAGCCCACGCCGGCCTCCAGGCACCTACAGTGCCTATTCATAAATACATCTTATACCTTTCTAAGGCCCCCTCACTAGCAATCTAGCCCTTCTCACCTCCCCAGGCTTCCCTCCTCCCAGATACCCACTAGTTCTCTATATAATGACAAGATTTCCCCTCCTGCTATCCCCAATCCCTCATGCCCTCTCCCTGCTGTTCTGTACTATTTCCTCTCTTGCTATTTCCTACTATTCTCCCTTCTCTTGCAGACAGTCCTGGCCATGTTTGCATGTCTTTCCTTTTCTCTCTGCTCTGGATTCTTCTAGACGCCTCTGGATATTTTCTCTCTCTTATCCCCTAGCAGAGCAGCCATTTCAGCAGTTCCTTCACTGCACCACTGGCATACAGTAGCCACTGTAAATTTTGGGAAAAACAAAAGGCCACATTAAAGAAAAGAAGAATAGGCATAGAGTGCCACAAGACACAGCTATAAGCAACACGTAGACAGTAGAGATAAGGGAAATGCCGCTGATGGTACCCAGATTATTATACATCATCCCACAGCAGGACAAAGGATGAAAATTTTTCCCATGAAACGGTGAAGTGGTTTTAAGGTTGGAAGATATTTAAATCTTTTTTTTTCCCCCCGTCGGAGCAGGGCATCAACTGATAATCACAAAACTTCAACTGTGTAGTGCTAAAGCTATGAGACTTTATGGCACTTTGAGGTCTGGATACAAATTCTGAAAAGGTCACTTATATAACCATTTAAAAGATGTTTCTCCTGAGCAGTTAATGATGACAGTCAGGAGTATAAGTGAAACGTTGTTTCTATAACAATACATACAGAACTATCTGACTCTTTAAATTTGGCATATGTAGAGCTTATAATGTTTTTTAATATTTTAGGTGTGGGACCAAAATGCTAGAAATGAATTTCGTTTACTAATTCCCTATGTGACAAGAAAGGACAACAAAGCAACATGTGATCTCACGAGCATAAGTTCCACTGATTCCCGACTGTGTCAAGCATCTCTGAAGTTCCTCTGCATCCACCTCACCATCCTGCAAAAAGGAAAGACCACAGGTTTCAATCTACAGCGGTACCAAGAACATTAAAAATCTTAACTCGCCCCGCCCCAGCCTTCCCTCCCCGCTCCACCATCTGAGGTGCAGCATAATCCTCTTGTCAAAACAATGAAAAAAACGCTCAGTGGTTTAGAGCACTAGCTGTTTTTCCAAAGGACCTGGGTTCAATTTCCATGACCCACATGGTCATCTGTAACTACAGTTCCAGGAGATCTGGCACCCTTACACTGACATACATGCTGGCAAATTACCAATGCACATAAAGCAAAAATAAATATATCTTTTAAAAATGCAAAATGCTTTGTCACTTTATTCATTGTCACCTTTGTCATGTTCCCTGATGGCCTCTGAGTGTGCCTTTCATTCCCATCATGGTACATGGAGGGAGATTACCAAATTACAAACTCCATAATTATTTTTAACTAGGATTTAAGAAAACTAGTATATTTTTAAAAATATTTTTTTTATTTTTTACATATACATTTATATTATGATACATATATACAATAAACTACCTACAGCAAGAAGAACCATGACACAATCAGGAATTGTATGTTACATTCTTAGTGTTTTGGCTATTTGTATTTGGCAGCCTTGAAGAAAATATCTTTCCTATCTCGGTGCATCTAAAATTCTGAATGTAAATCAATATCTATCATAGCTCACCATTATCAACGTAAAACATCTCTCTAGACCTAAAAACATATTTTTGAATATTTTATTAGCATTTATTAATTATGTATAATAATGGGTATATTATAATACTTTATCTATCTACATAATATATTTCAGACACATTCATCCATTAGTTTCTTTCTTTTTTTAGCTTAAATATTTATTTACTTATTTTTGAGAGTGAGGCTGGGTTAGAAAAAAATTTCTCCAATGACATAGGCATCAGAAGGCCTTTCTGTCACATTCTAGTAAACATTACTAATAATTGCCTATCCTGACGTAACTGTTTCAAGCCAATATTATGTTTCAAGAAACATATATTGTGAACATTTGTTTGATGTATTCTAAGTGAAGTAGTAAAGTGCTCTCTACCCAAGTCTGACAGCTCTGCAGCCAGGCCACTACCATGAGAGAACAAACCAAAGCCCAGGTATGGTCAACCACTGCACAGTAAAAGACTTTCTATAAATGATTAGGAAATAGTTTCCCAGCGGCGCTAGCACATGCCTTTTCAGAAGGCAGAGGCACATGGATTTCTCTCTGTGAGTTTGAGGCCAGCCTGGCCTACAAAGTGAGTACAGGATAGCCAGGGTTGTTACGCAGAAAAAACTTGTCTCATGAAAAAAAAAAAAAAAAGAAAGAAAGAAAGAAAAGAAAATAGCTTCCCCTCCCCTCCTTTGATTGTAAATACTGTACTCACATAGCCAATTATAAATTGTTTTTCTCTTTATCTCTTAAGTGAGAAATTACTATCCTAGTTGAGAATGGAATTAGTAAAAAAATTTAAAATTTTAAGCCTTATCAGTCTTTTCACACTAACAATCAATACAATATTGAGACAGCACAAGGATACACAGGATTCAACAAACATACAATTAAGCTTTCAAGAAAACATGTGAATATGTGGAAATTTCCCCCAATGCAATTAATATTATAATCAATAAAACCTGTCCATTCTTATGCTTCCTGTCCCAGTACTATCCTCTTTTGCAACAGTCACATATAAGTTCAACCACGCCCACACAGTAGGGTTATTATTATTATTAAGTTCTATACTTCTAAACATAAAAGACAAACTTTGAAGAGTAGGAGTTATTTTATAGCAAAACCATTTGGGAAAAAAAAAAAACTAGAAAAAAGTATTGCGAATTTAAGGTGAAGAACATAAAAAGCATTTCAGAGTCTTCCCTGTTCTGAGGGAATGGGCGTTAGGAAACATGTCTCACTGAGTGACCTGAACTTGGCAGGCCACACATCACACTTGCTGCTTTATGTACAGTGGCCCCTGCTTTCTTCACTCACTGCTTTGCATAGATACAATGTGGATCAAAAGGCATTTATGGTTCATCATTAGAAATGTGTACCCTTGCCTATGGAAAGTTATTGCTTCCTTCACCCACTGGAAAAATTAAAATTCACATATCTGCCTGTTAACTTCTTCAACATTTTTGAGGCTTTATTTGTTTTTATGTTTTTTTTGCTTTGAGATAGGGATCGTATTATGTTGCCCAGGCTTGTCTTGGATTCTTGGGCACAGGTGGTCCTCCTGCCCCAGCCTCCTGGGGCCATAGGCACCATGGTGCCCTGATGACCATTTGCAAACTCTGCATCCCATGAAGCTCTTGTAGAGATGTAAGAAAAGCCACTTACTTACATAATCATCTCCTTCAAGATACATTATTCTACTCAATTATCTTCTAAAACCAAGCAAATTTAGCCATGACAAATAAATTGGTCTACAGTTTACTGTTTTACAAAAGCGAAGTCATCAGACAGATTGAACGGGCTTTGTACGTGTAAGCGGAGTCAATATGAAAGTGAGGCAAATGAGATCTGTGTGTGAGCACAAGGTCAGACCCTGTCTTAAAAGCTAAGGAAAAAATGAGCTTTGGCTCATCATGGTGTTCTTAATTTACTTTAAAAAAACAAAAAAAACAAAAAAAAAACATTCGTTCATTTTGAGTACTAGCTCTTAAAACATATTTAAGTTATGCATTCAAAACAAAACATCTTTCATGTCTTTGCCCAGCCTGACCCTAAGTCACTTAACAATACTGTTACAATGAAAGGTTACACCAGGAGTTTACATTAGGGAATTTTCTGTGGCAACTACGAGGAGTGATAATGAGAGAAAGGGTGTATTTAATGTCTTACTAGATACAATTGAGGTCTATGATGCTTCACTGTGTACTTGCTATGTTTTCAAAGTACGTGAAGTAGGGATACACAACACACACACACACACACACACACACACACTTTTTTCTAACTCTAAATCAGACTTTAGTACATTGAGTACAGTAGAAGCAAACATGCTTGCATACGTCATTGGGATATGAGCTGTCATATGCCTCTCATCTAGGAAGATTCTGTACAAAGCCTCTGTTCTTAGAAAAGCAATGGGACTTGACGAGCACTCAAGTGAAGAACTGAACGTAAGATGCGGTCAGTATTCTATGAGATGCTACCCACTTCAGTACATCCTCCACTGCCACAAAATGATGGTGGGCTGGTTACATACAGACTGTAGCTAAAACCTTATCATCAGTCCAGCATTTGAATTTCCAGTGCACTGCTTTCCTTCATATTCTTGATCCTTTTCATCATCAACTCTCTCCCAGAAACAGCCATAATTTACAAGTCACCATTGATAACCTTCTACAGATTTAGATAGAGTTTTCTATTTGAAATTCTACTCTACAGTCTGAATGCACCATGAACCATCCTGTTATACCCCATAGAAACAAATCTTACATCCCTCAACCCAATGTTAAACATAAGAATGGCATACAAAAAAATGTTGTGCTTGTGTAATGTGCATATAAAGCCATGGGTTCACATGCCCTCCCTCTCTCCCTTCCTCTCTCCCTTCCTCTCTTTCGCCTCTCTCTCTCCCCACCTTAGGGTTACTATTGCTGTGATGAAGCAACATGACCAGAGCAAGTTGAGGAGAAAAGGGTTTATTTGTTTACACTTCCATTCACTGTTTGTTGAAGGAAGTCAGGACAAGAACTCAAACATGGCAGGAACCATGGGGTAGAAGCTGATGCAAAGGCCATGGAGGGGTACTACTTACTGGCTTTCTCAGCCTGCTTTCTTATAGAAGCCAAGATTGCCAGTCCAAGGATGGCACCACCCTCCATAGGCTGTGCCTTTCCCATATAATTCACTAATTAACTAAATGCCCTCCAGCCAGATCTTATGGAGGCATCTGAGGTACCTACCTTTCTAGCTATGTCAAATTAACATCAAATCCTCTTTATATATCCTGAATTCAGGAATTAGGTTTTGAATTTCTTTTTTATTAATTAAACATTTTTTTACATACACATTTATATTATTACACATTTATACAATAAACTACCTATAGCAAGAAGAACCATGACACAATCAGGAATTATATAAATATTACATTCTTAGTGTTTTGGCTATTTGTATTTGACAGCCCTGAAGAAAACATCTTTCCTATCTTGGTGCTTCTAAAATTCTGAATGTAAATCAATCTCCATCACATCTTGTCATTATCAACTTAAAACATCTATCTAGATCTAAATACATCTAAACCCCTAAACAACTAAGCTTCATTGTAAAACTAAGCAACCTGGTCTTCAACTCCATCAGAGACTTGAGAAGGAGTAAATTTGATTACCTTAGTATGCCAGGAGTGGAAGTTAGTAGCTTTCCAAACGAAAAGATGACAGAGACAGTTTGCTACCTGAACAGTCACCCAAAACTCTGTATAACATTGGAGCATTATCTTCAGCCTTCTGGCCCAATAAATCTGACAGACATATTTGTGAGCCAGGACTATTGAGGACTCTTGGCAGAGTTTGGCTATCGACTCTGACTGCATCCAAGCTTTCCCTTTTTTAGGCAGAATTCTGTCTGTGGTAGAAAAAGGACATTTTGTCCAGTGGCTTCTTTGCCACAATTGAAAGCATCTCCATAAGGAGGTTCTTTGACGCTCATCAACCTCTTTGAGTTGCAGTCAAGAATGGATCACATGGAAGGCAGAGGTCCAAAAGACTAAAATGGAGTTTTAAAAAATTCCTATTACCTAGTATGTAGTGTGTTTGGGCTGAATGTCTACCAGAAGTGCTTTGGTCCCCAGGCAGATGAAAATAAGAGGTGGGACCTATGGTAAGGTCCTTGGTCATTGTGGTATTCACTCAAAGGTAACTGTGGGTATCTGGTCCCATCACCTCTGCTCTTTCTGCTGCCTAATACTCCAAAACACAATCCTGTTGTCAAATAAAACACAGCTGTGACTCTGAATTTTACATCCATTTATATATAAAAATACAGTATTATGATATGCTCCATACTGTAATACTTAGTCTCAATGGAACGGTCTATCAGAAAATTCTTGATTCATTTTGAAAAGGGCCAAAAAGAAGGAAAAAAAGTCAAAATAAAAATTTAGGAATTTGATTCAAGTGATATTTTGAAGAAATAGAAATCTTTTAATATTTTACATCTCATTTAGAGAGAAGTGTTTCTCCATTCTCACATACCCATCCACAACATCCTCATCTCACACAGCATCCATAGCAAACAGCCAGACTGCTCTGGACTGAGGGTCATGTGGCAAATCACCATACAAAATAAGGTATGGAATTTCTTTATAGCAATCTGAAAGCAGGGGAAGACTGAGTTCCTATGATCTGCCTTACAGAAGAGAAATTCTAACATCTATTCCCTGACTAAGGGAAGGAAACACGGTGGAAACAAAGACGTATTTACACAATATAGAGGTGATTATATATGCATGCATGTTTCCATATATAAAATATAATTGTGATCTTATACATATGTATATAGTTCCATGTTATACATGTGTATAAAATCATAATTGTAAACTTTCTAATTCTAAATATTCATTCAATATTTCTTTCATACCAAATGCAGTAAAAAACCAATACAAATAAGTATAATACTATATAGATTACTTCATGTCTATTCCAGAATACTTGAACGAAGGTACTTAAAAACTAGAGGTTTCACTTTGATACCTCACAGTTTAAATGGACAGGGTCCGTCATGGTGAAGAACGCATAGTGACTTGGGCTGCGTCCATGGCAGAGGAGGTTGTAGTGTGGCTCGGTACATCTTAGCAAGTCAAGAAGCAAAAGGCTCTGGGCAGCAGACTGGCTCTGCGGCTTTTAAGCCCCACTCCTATCGCCCTATATCTTTATCCCAAGTCCACACAGCCTTCAAAACAGCACTGTGAGCTGGCAACCAAGTGTACAAACACGTGAGCCTGTGAGGGTGTTCTCATTCAAACCACAGAAGATGCATACATTTTTTATTTCACTTCATTTTTACAGGAGAGTACTATAAAATTACTTAAAAAGACTAAATTGTGGGAAAATGTATTAATAGTGAAAGTAAAGGCAAAGCCACCATGATCACGCATTGTCAGTAACAACTCATAGTGAAGTCAAAGACCTGAGCTGGCAGGCTCAAACTGTTCTGTTGATCCTAATAAAGCTAGCTTGCAGTATTTATTCGAAGTATTAGAGGCTAAAATACTTTGCTAGTAGCATATCACACCATTAAGATAAAATTCTGCTTTCATTTTTGTATTAAAACATAGAGAAGCCTCAATATGATCACTTTGATAATCTTTGTAGAAAATGTGCCATCAACTTAAACCACTTATTACTAAAAATGTTATAACTTCATCTGTGAGAACACATGCAATTTCTCAATTTGAGTAAACGTATGGCAATGGAAGTGATTTCTATCACATTACCTGACATTCTTAGGTTTTCACTGGGATATGTGCGTTTACATTGAATGAAGTTGGTGCCAACACTGAAAATATTGTTCCTATGGTTATTAACGTACAGTTCTAAAATGTCCTTGCATTCAATCAAAGTGTAAGTATTCATCCTTTTCTTTCATAAATTGCCCTAGTTTTGTATTTAAAAGTCATTTAAGGAGAGTATAATTAATGAAGTAATTTATTTTTAAATAACAATATAATTCAACAGGCCTGGAGAGATGAGCGAGAGCTCTTGCTGCTTTTCCAGAGGACCAAAGTTTGATTTTCAGCACCCAAGCAAGTGGCTCACACCTAACTCCAGGTGATCAGAAGCCTCTGGACTCCCTGGGCACCCTCATTCATGCTTACACATGCATGCTCACACACACACACACACACAGACACACAATTAAAAAATTAATCTTTAAGAAAACACAATCGGAGGGAAGACAAGCAGTAAATACTCAATTTGTGATGTAATTATGCCATATATTCCACTGTCTGTGGCTATAACCAAACACCCAAAACTGGCACATTTATAAAGAAAACAAGTTTATTTGGGTTCATATTTTTGGAAACCAGAGAGGTCCTGGCTGTTTCTGGAGAGGGCCACATGCTTTTCTATATGTAGCAGATGAGTATACAAGGCAAGGTAGTATCTATAGAATAAAAGTATATGTCCAAGAAGAAAGAGGGGCCATGGGTGACTTACTTTCATCCTGCCGAGAGGACAAACCCTAATTACCTGTTAAGGACTCCACTGCTGCTCAATACCATCACTTTGCAATTACACATTAGCTGATGATCCCAATTAAGCTCGATGGGTCTCAAAATAATAACAACAACAACAATATGATGGTCATGCCTGAGCGAAGAGGACTTGTAGGGAAGATGGGAAGGTAATGGGAAGAGATTACAGAGCCTCTAACAATAAGAGTGCACATTATAACCATGTGAAATTATCAAGAGCAAACACAATAGAATTTTTTTAAATGAAGCAGTCATAACTACCTTCATCTTTGGTCTTAAGGACAATATTATTCTATGTAAGTTTAAGACATAAACTTTATAGACATTTTAAATGATACACTAAGTGGATGGTGATCATTTATTCACTAGTGTTTGGTAAAAGGATTATCACCTCACCTGTCCAGCCACAGCTGTGAAGTAAGTCCACATGGAGTCATCGGCAGGGGAGTAGCTGTCAGAGTATGCCAGGTATCCAGGGTAGCCACCAGAGAACATATTGGGACCTGCCCCTGGCATTGGCTGGCCCATTTGCATCTGCATCCCTGGAATCTGACTGCTGAAGTTTCCAAACTGTTGAGGGAAAAGAAGAGGTCAGTAATAAAAAGCTAAGCTACAAAACTTGGCTTAAAAGAAAGTATTTACTAGAAATCACCTGAACACTAAAAAAACCAGTGACCAAATCTCCCAAATATATCCAGCACTAAAGCTTTATCTACAAGATGCTGGAAGCTCTGTATCTAAACACAGTGCACCAATATGGTACTCAACAGTAAAAGAAATATAAAAGAGAAGTTTCAAGCCTCCAATTATGGGAATGTATGTAAGGGAGAGGGTTGGGCATGTGAGTGTAAGTACCTACAGAAGCCAGAAGGGTTTTGATACCCTGGAGCTCAAGTTACAAGTTGTGAGCTACCTGACGTAGGTGGTAGGAACTGAACTTGGGTTCTACGTGAGCAGTGTGTGTTCCTAATCACTGGGCATTCTGTCTAGCTTCTATCCTCTAAGAACCTTTCAAACAGTGGTTCTCAACCTTCCTAATGCTGTAAACCTTTAATATAGTTCCTCATGCTGTGGTGACCTCAAATCAGAAAATTATTTTCTTTGCAACTTCACAACTGTAATTTTGCTACTGTTATGAATTGCAGTGTAAATATCTGTGTTTTCCAATGGTGTGAGGCCACCCCCATGAAAGGGTCATTTGACCACAAAGAGGTCATGACCCACAGATTGCCACTGCTTTAGAAGAACAATGTAAGTGTGACTTTAAGCAAAACTAAAAGCAAACATAAACAGAAAGTAAAACCCAGGGTTTCCCCTATAGCAAACTAAGAAGTATGTTTCCAGTCATGTGCTTAGCTTAAATTCTGGTAAACACAGTGAGACTATGGCCTAAGCCTGGGGAATCACAGAGCTGAAGTACCCACCACTCTAAGAGATGTATTTTTTTTTTTTCCTAAAAAAAGTATAGTGACCAGAAGAAAATAACACAATGATTTCAATCAAAGTCCTCTTCCAAACCAGAGCGAAAATCTCCAATACTACTCATGGTGGACTGCTAAGGATCACTGGGGTGTTTGTACAGCCCGACAAATCTAAGTGCTTGCCATATTTTCTGCTGACTTTCACCTGTTTGTGAGATACAAGAGTAGTCAGTCGCTTCTGCCTTTGAGGATCTGAAACTTCAAGAGTTCCGGAACAGGCCAGGTGCTCACCGTCCGAGCACTGATGACTTATCTCTTGTTATGGCTACATTCTGTCCCTTTTTTACTTGAAACACAGTTGAATACTTAAGCCAGTCATGGTGGCGCACGCCTTTAATCCCAGCACTCGGGAGGCAGAGGCAGGTGGATCACTGTGAGTTCAAGGCCAGCCTGGTCTATAAAGTGAGTCTAGGACAGCCAAGGCTACACAGAGAAACCATCTCGGAAAAACCTAAAAAAACAAAAACAAAAACAAACAAAAAAACAGTCAAATACTTAGAAAAGCATTTCACCTGGCATTTTTATGAGTCCAGAGAAGGAAGAAGCATTAAGGCTGTTCATTATTCAATTTTGAACAAAAACTGCCTTGCCCTGTATCTTTGCAGCAGGAGCAAAGATAGCCAGAGGGCAGAAAGAGAAAGGAATTGGGGAGAAACAGACACATGACTTAGGAACCTGCTGGAAGCTTGTTCCTGTGCCTCTGGGCTGTGGGAAAGTATAAGGAAGTACTAGGAACGGTAGGAGATGCAGTCAGGAAGCAGGTCACGACTCACTGAGCCCCAGCACCATTTAACAGTCTGAATGAGTTGTCAGAATTGACCATAGTGCTATCGGATCCAACACCCAACAGATGGCTGTGAATCCAAGATGATTTGCCTCCTGTACCAACACTTCTTTTTCTAAGATTTACAAATTTTATTTTTATTTTATGTGTATGAGTGTTTTGTTTGGTTTGGTCTTTTGTTTGTTTTCTTTTCTTTTCCTTTTTCTTTTTTTTTTTTTAAACAGGGTTTCTCTGGATAACAGCTCTGACTGTCTTGGAACTGGCTCTGTAGACCAGGCTGGCCTTGAACTCACAGAGATCTGCCTGAGTGCTGGGATTAAAAGTGTGTGCTATCACCGCCTGGCTTATGTGTATGAGTTTTTTTTGCATGCATGTATGCTGGTACTACATGTACAGTACTTGAAGAGGTCAAAAGAAAGTTTTAGATCCTCTGGCACTGGAGTTATCGACGATTATGATTGTGAGCTGCTTTGTGGGTGCTGGGAATCAAACCTTGATCATCTGGAAGAGCAGTCAGTGTTCTTAACCACTGACTCATCTCTCCAGCTCTGCCTATATTCTTTTTTGGGGGGAGGGGGGTGATACATAGGATTTTTGTCTCTTCATCTTTGAATCTGGATTTCTGGCAAACAAAAAACAAAAAGCAAATCAGACGTGTGCATTGTCTGAGCTTGAGTCTCCATGTGGGGTAGTTTAGGAAAAGAAAAAGATTACAGAGAAAGAACCCCAAGTACAATCCACCAAGGAAAGAGATAAAGAGTCAAAAGCCTCTAGAGGTTTGGGGGGGAGGAGAAAGAAAAAAGAACCTAAAACCAAGGGAAAGATGCCAGAGGAAAGGAAGATTTCAATGCTGCCCAACCGGTGGTTTTTTCAGTCGACAATACTATCAAATGGCCAAATCCAGCACATGGAGCTAGGAAAAAAAAATCCAGCCATTAAGTCTAGCTTAACAAATGCCGGGAGGAAACTCGGTGTGCTTGGACTTACCCAAGAGATCTATACATATGCTGCCACCATGAATCAAAGAGTTGATTCAATGAACAGAGCTTTACTTCCACAGTAACAAACTGCAGGCTCTCCCAGCAGGCATGAGCTGCCTACTCAGTCTCCTGAGAGGGGTTCTCAGTGGAACCTCACTGACCAGTCTGCCTGATTCGTATAAAAACTTGAAGAAGCTGCGGATGCTTGATGTACAATATAATAAACTGACTCAGTGGTGGACCGGCTAGATTCTCTCACCACTCCACCAACTCAGGAAAAGGACATCAAAAACCTGCCTAAACCCAGCAGAGAACACTGCAGAGAACAAAATCCTAACCCAACAGTGGAAACTGGCAGGTCCTGTAATCTCCTCATGCTGGACGTCACTCACAGTCAACTCGAACACGTTCCAAAGGAGACTGGAAACTGCACCCAAATAACCAACCTTGAGTTGGGGCACAAGTCAAGACCTCCCAGAAAAATCTGTCCAGTTTAAGCCATCTTGGCCTGAGATACAACAGACTGTCAGAAATACCCAGATCATTAGCAAAATGCTATAAAGCTAAGGAATTAAACTTTAAAAACAGTAACATTTCTAT
The DNA here is from genome assembly GCA_907169655.1 of Acomys percivali. Classification (NCBI taxonomy): domain Eukaryota; kingdom Metazoa; phylum Chordata; class Mammalia; order Rodentia; family Muridae; genus Acomys; species Acomys percivali. Next base: position 36,467,081 of record OU015750.1, on the reverse strand, counting down.
CCTACGCAAGAGTCTTTTATCCGGGCTTGGGAAATAAATAGCTGGACCTTAGCTAGAAATCACTTCCCGTTATATGCAGTGGGTCCATCTCAGTTTCCCACAATTTATCCCCTCAACAGAAGGCACAATCGAACCAACAAGATCTCATTCTGGAAATGAGATAAAGCGTCAACTAACTAAGCTGAATATGAAGGACAATCACTTAGCATCCCTTTCTTTTGGAGTTTGGAACTTGGACCAGTGTATTAGAACTGAGTGTGAGCACCAACCGGCTCACCAAGTTCCCAGGGATCTCTTGAGGCTCTAATACTATCAGTCTTCCAAAGATGCTTCGCCACAGTCTTGGAAGCCTCAGGACATTAAGGGAACTGGATCCAGAAGAGATAACTTGGAATCCTTGCGCAATGAAATTGCTTAAGGATTTACAGAACCTGTTTTTGACAAGCAACCAGTGGACCACCCTCCCCTGTGGAATTGGTCTCTCTCTCTTATCACTCTCACACATGAGAGGGCCTGCTACTCATCTTCCTGAAGAAACCAGGATGCTGGAGAATGCTGAACTGTGTTTGAATGACAACCCCAACCTGAACAACATACTCTTTGAGCCGGCTCTCTGCAGCAAGCTTTCAGTCATAAGGGCCAAGTATGGTCCTCTCAGTCACCTTCCACCTGAGACTGTTACTGGAGGGTATTCCTTCATTACGCAGGTCCATATCGGGTCATGACCTGATGCAAACTGCTGGTCCTACACACTGCTCAAAAACAGGCTGTGATTCATGTTTCATGCCTACATCTTTATCTATTTATGTAGATTTATATGTGGCAGATTTATAAAGAAAGAACTAGCTGTTTCTGCTAATAGAGGAATCATAACCGTTTATATATTCTTTAACTTAACAAATGGCTTATATAAATTTTCTTTGCTAAATTTTGATGGTTGGTTTTCTGTTCTGTAATTTGATATGCCAGTCTGTTTAAAATGTTGGAAGCAAATTCTGAAGTTATTAAAGTTAAGGGACAAAATAGTACAGTTAGTTATGTTTCTTTTAGAAAAACCAGCCAACATTTTTCTTGCAACCATTCACTTACAATTCCCCTCATCAATAGTCAGGTCTTTATAATGGAATAGGCCCTGAAGGTGGAATCTTTCCTTAACCCATTTTGAAATCCAGAATTTAAATCTTACATATTGTTTACAGTTGGAGTAAATTCTTGGACTTTTTTTTTGTTTTGATTTGCTGTTTAATCAGTCAGATTGGAGTCTAAATCTTCTCTTAAATATTTTGCAGCAGCTAGTTTAAATATTAAAAGATGCTTATTTGTTGTAACAACTGGCAAACTGGAAATAATACACTCAGATATGGAAATTTCCATTAATTTTATTTATCAGAGTAATTGTAGAACAAAATGTCTGAAGTGAATCTTCGGGTTGGAGGCATTGAGACCGTTCATAGTATAAATATGGCTTCTTAACTTTGAGGGAGTGGAAACTTGTAATGAAGAGGACATTTTTTTTT
>OU015750.1:36450455-36465554 GCA_907169655.1 Acomys percivali | reverse complement strand
TGTGTGTGTGTGTGTGTGTGTGTGTGTGTGTCTGTTATCATAAACCATGATAGGTAACTTTAATGACTTCTCCCCATCCTCGTACAATGAGTTTTTCTTTAAAGACTGCTGTGCAGTGTATCTCAAGGTTATTTAGCCATGTACTAGGCTGTTAGATATTAGCCCTCCCTGAGCATCTTCTGTTCTACAGCATATGTGTCTAAGCAGTACCTTCACTCTGTGCTGTATAGCTGCTGAACTAGATGCAGTTTTCCCCCTTTTGGGGGTGCCAGCCTCAAACAATCTAGTTCAGTACCATTACTTTTAGTACCATCTTTGTTGGTAGGAGACTATACACATAGGAAAAGAGGCGCACTGCACAGATGCCACTGGTAGTTCCATGGACATTATGTGAGATGTGCATGTACTCTTTATACTATTTTACTTTTATTTCAGATTTTAAGACTAGCGAAAATGTAAATGTGTGCCCCTGATGTAGTACCTTATTTTAGGTACTATTGGTTTAAGTCACTTTAATTATTGAGGAGACCCACAAGCAACTACATCCTAGATACCATCCTGAAATACACTTCTTATATGATGAATAATTACTATAATTACGTAAATCTGCTTGTTTTTGTTTTGTTTTTGTACCCCTCCCCTATTTTGTTGGGCATTGTGTTTTAAACAGTTTTTAAATATTTGAAACCATAATGTCAAGATAAAATTTTGGACTTCTGCTTTTCCTGGCACTCAATCTAAGGACCGTGTTTGAGGTAAAATCTGTTGATCATTGACAAATTTGTAAAAATCAACTAAGAAATTAAAGGCAGGCAAAGATAGAAAATACTATAGTGCTTGGATGTGTTATACCACTATTGCAGAAGTTCCCTAGAATTTTACCAAGTAATATGCTTTCTTCTGCGGGTTATCAATTAAAAATATTGTTTATAAAACAAATTTGTTCATTATAGTTATACATAGAACATATGTATATGTGTGCTTTTAAAATAAATTTCATTATCCAAATGTCCCTATGTATTAAGATTAAAGAACTTAAACTTTAAAGGTAGTGGCCTAGGATCTTTTCTTGAAAAAACATAGTTTCTCAAAATAAAAATATATAAAAATTGTAACAATTTGGATCCTTTACATTTCTGTGTATATAATGCTTAAAATTTATTAAATATAGATGTTCCCCTAATACTTATAATCCAATATGTATATGATTATTTTGTTTTCTTTCCTACAACCAAAATGAGAAATAAAATTCCTTTAGGTCAAGTTATAATTTTATTATTACGGAAATAACGAAATATAAAATTATACAACGAGGATTTCCCTCCCCCTTTGGACTTTCTGAGGACAGGATTTTTTACTGTGCCTTAAGATAGCCTAGAACCCATTGCAGTGACAGGCTGGTCTGAAATTCTCACCAATTCTGCCTTGGCTTCCTAAATGCTAGGATGACATAGTGAGCTACCATGCTCGGCTAGTTCTCCCAGGGTTTGATTCTTTGTTTACTAATTTATACAAGGCCTCTTGTGGCTCAGACTAAGCCTCAAGCCGAGGATGACCTTGAACTCCTGCTACTCCTGCCTCCGCCTCTCAAGTGCTGGGATTTCAGGCCAGGCTACCGGTCCAGTTCATGTGGTTCGGGTGCTCCAACCCAAGGCCGTTAGTATGCTAGGCAAGCACTGCCTCCACTGACTGAGCTACACCCTAAGCTATATTTGATAAGTAATCATTAAACAAACAAAGAGGTATTGCAAATGCATCTCATGAATTGTGTGCTTTTTTTGATAGAGGTGTACTACCCAACAGAAACATTTTCTTATTTTGTTAAATATAACAAGTATTAAGGTGTGGACTGATAACGTTTACCTTAAGGACACTCTCAGTACATTTAAATGACTAATGGGAAACATATATATACTGGAAAGTGTATCATGTTAGCTGGAATTCAAGCAGGTAAGTGCAAGCAAACCAGTTTTAATACACACACACACACACACACACACACACACACACACACACGTTTTGAAGCTGGGGGCCTGAACTAAAAAATACTTCTAAAAACGACCACCACTTACTACCTTCCAAGGGTAGGAATTATTTATCTGAGGACTATAATCACATACCACTGTCAACTCCTATACTAACTATGACAAAACATTAATTTCTCTTTTTAGGGAAAAACAAATGGCAACAGGCATGGAAAATATACCCTCTCCTGTGGGCAGTACAGTGACCACTGCACAGCCCCACCTGAGAGCCCGCCTCACTGATGGGAGGAGTGAAAGTTTGGCTTCTTGCGAAAGAGGAAGGGTCTACCCCTAGGCCGCAATAACTACTTGTAACTCTCAGAGGTACTGAGGATATTGTTACATAAGAAAAATAACCCATCCCCTTCCAAAAGCAAAGTCTAGAAAATCAGATTGCGCTTGGTGGTACATAAAAGTTTAGGAAGCACTGAAAGACATCTCAGAGTATTCCTGTGCAACTTAAAAAAGAAAGTGGTTATAAAAATCAAAACTCAACTAGGATGAGAATCGCTAGAAAAACTGCTTGGGTTGGGGAGAAATCACAAAAGGTTAACTGGAACAAGACGGGGTACTTTGTTCCCTCCATTCTGAAAACAAAATTTATGAAACACAAACACTTCACAAAACCGGCTGCACCAGGACGCTTCTTGATGCTCGCGGTACTCCCCTGGGCGCAGGCCCCGCCCAGCCCCGGCTTCTAGCACCTCGCAGAGTCCCGGCGTCGCCTGGTACCAAACCCAGGGCACTGCCAAGAGCGGAGAGTGAACTCCGCACGGTGGCCCGACCTGCAGGGTCAACACGGCTCGCGAGCACTTACCGCTCCTCCGTATCCCGGGTAAGCCATGGCCAGGTGATCAAAAGTCACGAGTCACCAGTAAGCCAACGTCAGCGCAGAGGAAGGCACAGGTGTGCGACAGGTGCAGGTCTAAATACACTGCAACTCACCTCGGCTCTCGGGGAGCCAGCTCCGCCCGGAGTCCCGCCCTTACCGGAGGCAAGCCCCGCCCATCTCGGCAGTGATTGGCTGCAGCCTGTCTCATGGATTCCAGTTCGTCTCTCTTACTGGTTCTTTCAAGTTCTTTCCAGACGCCTCCTCCACGGTCATTTCCCCACCCTCTGTGGAAAGCTGCTCCAGGCCATCAAAGCTTAGAGTTTGTTTTCTCCTCAGAAACCCCAATGTGATCTGTCGAAGACTTCCGTACATACTTTCGACCAGTTAGTTCCAATTCTGTGGTTACTCACGGTTCTATATACAGTGGATAAGCCTGCTTTTCTCCGGAATTCATGAATTTTGTGTCTCCAAGTCTAGAATTCAGAAGAACAGGGCAGCTTTAGAATTAGCTTTCAAAGGCTGAGGCAAGTGTATCGCTGTGAGTTCAAGGCCAGCCTGGTCTACAAAGTGAGTCCAGGACAGCCAAGGCTACACAGAGAAACCCTGTCTCGAAAAACAAACAAACAAACAAAAAAAATTAGCTTACAAACAGAAAGACAGAGTTGATACCATTTTGATGTATTTCTGAAAAAGAAAAGATCTAACATTAAAAACAAAACTGGACCGTCAAAAAAATGTTAAGTATTAACAGAGGAAACCAGCCTTGCAGCGCTGAGTAATTTAACAATCACTCTGCTGTACGACAGCGGAAGAACATTCTGGACCTTGTGAAACAATTTTATCAGAAGAGGCAGAAAGAAGCAAGTTGCTAATATCCACCCTTCTGTTGAGAAAGAGCCAGTTTCTGCGTCAGTAGCTACTTATTGTAACTAATATTGGGATAGATTGAAAGCGATGTAGACTAAAAACCTGCCTGATAAAAATGAATGAGAGCGTGACTCAGTAGGCACCAAGCAATGAACTATTAGCAGAAGAGGTCCATGCCAATTGATCCTAATTGACAAACTGCATCTTCAACGTGCTTAAGAGCTACAGTGCTAATCCAAATTTAAGATGAGAATTCTTCTATACCTTTTTTTTTTTTTTAAATCAAATCAGTTTCACTCGTGCATTGCTTTTCTGTATGCTGAGACTCAAATTTCCCTAGGTCTGTTGCATGGCTACATGACTACATTCAATGACACTATTTCCCCTCCAGGACAAAATTTGGAGTCCTTTGCTAACAGCTCTTTTAAAGAGACTAGATTTACCTAAATATGGATTTCCTCCAGTTTGATAGCAAATCCACTGTTTATGTAACTGGGTGCTTGCTCTCTGGGATGCTCCCACTGGTCCGAGGGAGCTTAGCCCAGGCCGCTATTGTACTTTCAGTAATGAAGTCCTTTGTTTCTGACCCAGGAATCCCATGCCTCTGCCAACTTGTATGAAAACTGGCAAGCTTGTTGTTAGCTTGCAAGCAGGACAAAATACCAAATACTGACAATGTATCTTCCTTAGAGAAAAGCCAGTGGAGGTAGATTCAGAAAGGATTTTTAACTCCACATCCCACAGCAGGCTTTCTAAACACAAGATTTAAACTACAAATTTTCCAGTACTATAAACTGTTGTGAAAATTTCACTTTAGTCCATGAGTTTTTTTAAAATAATAATAATAACTCGTCTCCATGATTGAATTAGCATTATATAGGCAACACTGTTTTATGAAGACTATATGTGTATACGTGTGTGTATTCCATATTATTTGCTAACTTTACTAAATATGCATATGTGTGTATGTATGTGTCTGCTTTAAATCATATGCTTTTCTTTTCATAAGTTGTTCATTATTCTGCAAAGTGGCATTCCGTATAGATTGAACACCAAATAACAGACATTGTAAGTTGTAGAGTGTAAGTCTTCAATACAGGCCTATGTCAGGCATGTACTGTCATTTTCCCATTCTACTGGAGTGAAAAGTAAATTAGCTTGTAATTTCACCAGCCCACAGCTGCACAGTTGGTTTCAGAGATGAAGGCAGAGTTCAGATGGTTTGGCTATTTATGGACTGAGAACAAGCACCTAGGTTGTCCTCTGGCCTCCACTTGCACAACCTCTGCCCTGCCACTAACACACACACACACACACACACACACACACAGAGAAAAACACACACAGCAGGATTCACTGGTCGTTCTGAATTTCCCATTTAATCATGCACTGAAGACTGAAGAAGGTGTGGTTTATTTTAGATAACGCCAAACCAACAATCATTAGTGAAGTTATTATGTCTGAACATCTGTGTGAACAAGAATATACTATGTCAGGTGTATGGTTGAGTTTAGATGAGGTGGAATGACAGCTTAGCTGGTGACATTAAGGGGACAGACTCTTGATGGACTGTGTCATTCTCCTCTTCAAATATAGAATCTATGAGAAAAGGCAGAAAAGTTTATTTTTAAACATAGAGGACTACTTTAGAAGGGTCCTAAAATGAAAAATGAGTTGTTAATTCATATAATGGAAATGAAAATTATCTACAAAATTAGTGAGATTTTAGCATCATTGCTCATAAAAATAAGGAATGGGAAAGATAGCACCGTAACCTGGTACTTTGAAAGTGTAGCCTACCATATATGTAAAGTAACTCTGAAAACTTTTCTGTCTATGTAGCATTTGAGAGATTACACACACAGCAGCTCTGTCAGCCCAGGAAATAATTTTCCCATTGTTCTGAATACTGGAATTTTCAGATCAAGATGTTCTAGGGATAATGGGCTGTAATAGAGTGATCCTGGAGCTGCAGACAGCTGCGTTCCCTGTGTCCTAACATCATGCCCCTTTGGTGAATAAGAGTGGAAAGAGAGGAGTACAGTTCTAGCAATCTCTTCTTACAGGTATAATAACCCAACAGGAGGACCTAACCCTCATTACCCCAGCTAGATAATTACCCCTAAAGACTCAGTCTCCGACACTATCACGTTAGGGCATATGACATAAATATATAAATTGGAAAGGGCATATGCTTGAATCTGTAGCATACAGAATCTGAAAGTCAAAGGAGAGACACTTAGCTGTAATATCTACTGTGGCAGTGTCATGTTGGATCCACTGTGCTATTTATTTGTTTACATTATGCTAAAGTGCATTCACATGGATTTTTGAAATATATGTGTGTAGATATTGTTTTATTTTCCCCAGATGAGGGGAGTGGGAATGAGAGCTGTACCCAAGCTCTGTGAATACTCGCCTTGGGCTGAGCCCAGCATTCATTTCTCTAACTATCCCCAGTCCTAGGCCTGGAAGATTCTGACCTCTGTAGAAGCTAATCTTCTGCAAACCCGGACCATGAAGGCTTCAGCTTCCAGGCCCTGTCCACCAATCTAGGCCTATGATGTTTCAGCCTCCAAGACTTAGAGCTAAACAAACTCACTCTTTATGAACTCTCACTGACTGGTTCAATTCAGTTGTTCTGCCTCAAATCTCCTCTCCAAACTGACTGATTCAGTCTGGCTTCTCTCTTGACTTCTGACTGAATTGCTTGCTCCTCTTGGCCTCAAGTGAACTCCGGCACCATCTTTTCATTTTCCAGCTCCTTCTCTTATCCTGGCCTATTCTTTCTGCAATCTGTCTCTGTAAAACTGTCCTGGTTAAAAAAAAAAAAAAAGCCACACCCATGACTCTTCTTCGCACTGACTTCACTACCTCCTTGTCCCCTGTTCCTCAGGACCTCCGAGTTCCAGGGATGCTGGTTGGGGAAAATGCTTGGATCTTGCTCAGGGAACTTGTTTGGCAAACAGCTCCACTGCAGCTGAGGACAGGATAAACCAGAAAAAACAGGGTGGGGAAGCTTAGTTTCCTAGGCTTCTGGACTTTCCCTGGAGGGAGTGCAGGCCTTTACCTGGATTCCAGCACTCTAGGGCAGAGAGAATCCAGGTTCTCAGGCCTTTCTGCAAGAAGAAGCCCAGAGGCCTCTCTCAAGCAAAGAGGGAAGTCCCAGTATCGCTGGGGCTTAGAAAGTGCAGAAAGGAGCAGCCTGAAGCACTAGCTGAAAGGGGACAGCACAGACAAAAAAGCCAAGAACTGAACTTTACTGTGCATTCTAAGCATCGTGCTTTCCGGGCAGAAGCGTGAGTCAAAGCTGAGCCAAAAGCCAAAAGATTAAAAGGGAGCAAAAAGGCAGGAGGAGAAAGAAGGACAAAGGAGCAGAAGCCTCAAAAGGGAAGAATCATAAAGGCTGGAGCCGAAAGTCCAAAAGGCAACCCCAACCTGGGAATCCTGGGTTTTTAAGCCCTGGGAGTTGTGAAAGAGGAGATCTCAGGATATGGCTTCTCTTTATAGTAAATATCTTGAGAGCCTTATCTCTAGAAGGGGGAAAACTGCCGTTGGTAATCCGAAGGTGGCTTTGAAGTTTTTTTATCAAAGCAGGACCAGGCCTGTGACATCAGATGGGATTTAGGGGCTGCTGGGATCAAAAGGGGGTCTCCACCACATTTGACTGGCTATCCGGAGGGGAGTGGATTTCAACTTCCCCCAGCAATGCCCCACACTTCCTCCTACAGCCACCACTTCGACTTTTCTCTCCCTGCTCTGCTCTGAAGTCACCTCTGCCCTGTTCTGTTCTCTTGAGAACCAGACATACCCTGTCTCTGACTCACTCTGTCAAATCTTCCTCTGATTCATTACTTTGTCTGCCCCTCACTTTCAAACATGGCTGCTTCCTTCCAGAAACTATTCTTGCTTTCATTGTTTGAGATTAGAGGTAATAAGGGTGTGTCTGTATTCCAGCCAGATCATACTGTAATCCAGGGCTTGTCTGCATTCCAACTGGATCACACAGACCTAGAACGTCTTTGGGTGTGGTCCCTTGCCAGAGCAGCCTTGTATGTATACACACAATTTTGCATACTTTCTCGAGAAATTAATTTTATATGTTTATGTGCTATACAAACAACAATATAAGATAAAGCCACTCCGTTGGAGTTTTATTATAAGTTTGCAATGGCTTTTTTCAGCAGCTAAATAAAGGTTGCTGTCCACCCGTTAAGACAGAGAGAGAGAGAGAGAGAGAGAGAGAGAGAGAGAGAGAGAGAGAGAGAGAGGGAGAGGGAGAGGGAGAGGGAGAGGGAGAGGGAGAGGGAGAGGGAGAGAGAGAGAGAAAACAGTTCTATTTGCCATTTATTATACCAACCAGCCACTTGAAAAATTGACCTTTCTGGAGCTAAGCTTTCAACAACAGTTTTCTGCTTCTAATTCTAGTGATATTAAGTACTGTGTTGGCAGAAGCACCAACTTTATAGCAATTTAGCAAATCGTGCACATATGAGAAGTGTCAACAGGGCTCCTTACAAGGCTTCTGAATACACACATCCTGCCTTGGTTATTTAGCCCTGTTAAGCAATTTGGATTCAATGCAAACTCTTGAGAAATATTGATCACAATATGTGTACACAACTAAGGCTCAGCATGAGCTATAACACCATAATTAGTAACCCTCCGAAAACGATCTGCTGCTCCGGCAAGACTGGAAAGATGTCTGTGGTAACTTTTTACTCCAAGCTGCACGCATGTGAATATAGATTGTATACAGACACCGTAGTTTCCTACACTTGCAAAACTGAGTCCATAGAGCCATGTAAGCTAAACACTTTGTTTCCAAGTACTTAAGCCCATTTGTTAGTAATTTGCTTATATATAATTAAATAAGTCAGCACATCTATACAAAAATATAATAATATTATCAGGAAAAAAAAAGGCTGGCTAAAAATCCTCAAGCGCTGTGCATGGGTGCATGGGTGTATGAAATAAGATCACCCCAACTTTATAGAACCATTAGTGTGAATAGCCAGGTAGTAAAAATGATTAAATTGCAATCCACCTATTAATACAACATTCAATGCCCATTATGGCATTGTGTGCCTTATCATGTTCGATCTTTACAACTGTCTTTTGAAGTGAATAGTCCTAGTGATACTGTAGATAGAAACTGGGATGTTAATAAGTGGCTTGCTGAGGAAGACACAGGTCAGAACTGTTAGCCATTTGAAAACAAAAAAAACAAAAAAATAAAAATAAAAACACAACCTGATTATTCCACAGAGCTTACATAGTTTCTAACAGGTAAGGGAAGTCCCTTTCTTGGATCTTTTAAAGTGGCTTAAAATATGGCAATGGAGCGATAAGATACTTAATTGTTCTAGTTACCTGAAGTTAATAAAAGGAAAAAAAGCCTAAATTCTTCTCTTCATGACTGTAGGCTTATGTACTGATGTAGGCAAGGAGCCAGGAGCAGAGCTGGTGCCAGGACCCTAAGTGGTGCAAGTAAAGTGCCAACCAGCATCCACTGAATGTAGTTTACCTTGGACATTTGCTTTGCTTTCTGGCCTCTAATCATAAGGCTCGGTTGCTATCCCTTCCACCTGAACAATATCTATGGTACATGCAACCACACTAAGGGACTGTAGTGAAGTTTTAATTGGAAAGATATTCACATAGATAAGAGACACAGTAAGGGATAGTATCCTGCTGCAAGTATCAGTAAAGCATTTCTGTCCTTGAGCTGAAGATGCAAAGACAAGGATGGCCAGGGCGCAGTTACTGAAACCTGGGTGTCAGACTTTGTATGAAGAAGACACACTGACTGCTGACCCTCAGCATCTCAATGCGTGATAAACCAGATGAACAATAGTGGAGGAAATAAATACTAGGAACTTACTTACTCTATTCCCTGACTCTGGTCTTCTGCCAATGATTTGTAATCAGACACCAGATGAGGAAGAACTCCGTGGAATCAGCCCATTAAAGTCAGAGTTTCCTAGACACAAAGCAACGAAGAGAAGGAAGGAGAGTAGACATTCAAGGACAACCAGACCTTATCAAAAGCAGAAAAACAACTTCCACACGTTAACACGATATCTTAGTTTAACAGCTCTTAAACTAGAGCCTCAATCTAGATGATTATTGTGTACAGGTGTAAGAAATGTGGGAGCATCCAGGAAAATTACAAAAGGTATTTACGGAATAATTAGATTGAACTGTGCATTTGGTTTTTGTTTTTATTTGGTCTTGGGAGGGGTGTTTTTTTTTTTTAATGTGTCCACTTGGATTTAATTAAATATAAATACATTATTTGAGCAAATAGACTATACAGTGGTGTGGAGAGGCAAGGGAGAGAGAGGGGGAGAGACATAGAGATAGAGAGATAGGGAGAGAATGGGAGGGAAGAAGGGAGGGAGGGAGGGGGAGGGAGGGAGGGAGGGAAGGAGGGAGGAAGAGAGGAAGGGAGGGAGAAAGAATATGAACCTAAAGCTTAATCCACCATGATTACAATAAAGACTTGGGCCACCTAATCCATGGGTGTTATCTAGTAACCGGATATCTATGTGAGAGTAATCCCATAAAGTGTCTAATAAAACCAAACTTGGTGGTATAAGAAAATACAATTACATTTTTAAAAGATGCAAAAGTGTGTTATATGGGAACACATGGGAAACAAAAGGATATAAAGACAATAAATATTAAATACTTATATGTTGTAGAAAATTGGGTGTTCATGTTTATTATTGATTCATAGATTGTTTTTATGGGGCTACCATTTGACCTGATACCATATCAATAAAAGACACAGATAGCTGTTAGATCTTTTGGGTTTTGTTTGTTTGTTTGTTTGTTTGTTGTTTGTTTTTTGTTTTTTTAAGACAGGGTTTCTCTGTGTAGCCTTGGTCACTCTGTAGACCAGACTGGCCTTGAACTCACTGCCTCTGTCTCCCTGAGTGCAGCTACCCCTTACATTTGTAATATGCCCTAAACTCTGGGGCTGGGAAGAAACTATCCCTTAAGCCATCTTTACCTCCCAGCCCCACACCCCGTAATACTTGCTCTAATAATACCTAGCTAGTCTACTTCCCACCCAATAGCCCATAAATACTTGCACATATAGAAACAAGCATCTGGGCTGCTTTCTTGCATCACTGACCCTCAAAGCAGGCTCCTCCAGGCCACATTCTGTTTATTCATGCTAACTCATGGCAGCTCTGCCTCTTCCTCTTCCTTTTCCTCTCTTGCTCTTCTTCTTCCTCACTTCTCCAAGACTTTGACCCTTCACTTTGCCTACCTTACTTCTGTCCAACACAAGTATGCAGGCAACTTTACTTAGCCAATCAGGGATTTTTTTGGAGGCAAGGTTACACAGCATCACTTTGGTATATGTGAGGGTCTACTTGTAGAACAGTAAGACTCTCGTGAGGCAAAGCAATTAATTCAATACAAAGCACCAGACAATTCCCCCTTTTCATCTAACTAAAAAGGCTATTTTAAAAATTATATACAGTAAGAACAATTATGAAATAATAATAAAAAGTATTAGGTAAGACTTACATAATGTCCAGTCTCTATGTATTTGGCAACCTTGAGAAAATATTATCCATCCTATCTAGGTGACTCTAAAGTTTTGTACCTAAATCATTTTCTATCATATCTTATATCTACCAACCTAAAAGTATTTTTAAGTCCTGAATAACTAAGTTTAATTATAAAATAAAACTATCTTGTCTCCAACCTCATCAGAGCCTTGAGAAGGAATAAAATTATCTTAGTAAATAGGGAGTGCAGGTTAGCAGCTTCCAAAATAAAAATAAAAATACTGGAGACAGTTTGATGTCTGGATAGTCACCCAAAATCTCTCTATAAAGTTGAAGCATCATCTTCAACCTTCTGGCCCAGTATATCTGACAGACATATTTGTGAGGAAAGAACGATAAAGGACTTGCTTACCCTATTTTGTCAGAGGTAGGCAGTTAGCTTAACCTGAATCCAAGTCTTTTCCGCTTTTCAGACAGCAATTATCTGCAGAGAGAGTAGGGGCATTACCTTTTGCCCAGTTGAAGTAGACTCCAAATCTGAGATCCTATGATGTTCATCATCTTCTTCCAAGTAGAAAGGGGTGTTGTCAGGAGGCGACATGCCTCAAGTAAAAAAAAAAAAAAAGGCCTTAAATTAATAAAATATCTTTAAATGCTGTATTCAGGAGGTCTCCGAGGTTTTTAAGACCTCTATCTATTTATATTGGTATATCTATCTATAGAATCATATCTATCACCTGTCTGTATCTATCATAAATCTGAATATGCAAACATTGCTTGTTTTTAGCTAATCCCTGACTCAAAGGAAAGCAATTAATTAAATACAGTGCACCAGATCATGCTGTAACACTTTTGTGTCAATTTTCTGTATAAAATATCTTTCTGAGCATTATTGTAGATGAATATTGGGTAAGTTAAGAAGTGGTTAGAAAGAAACAAGACTTGCGTCCTGGAAAGCCATTTACTCAAATGATATGTTAACCACACCATATGGAAAATAACTTACTACCAATACCTTAGCTGCAGCATTATTATTATTATTATTATTATTATTAGTAGTAGTAGTAGTAGTAGTATTAGTATTATTCCTATTATTTAGATTTTTCTCAATACCTATTTCATCACATCACTCCCACTCTGATGACAACAGAATATTGTTCACTGGTTTTCTCAGTAGTTCCTATACTAACTCTGGAAGGAACATTGCAAAACTACTTAACAGATCTGGCAGTTGAGCAGCAGGCTCAGCTGCTGAGTGTGAAACATGGGCATGCATCATGCAACTTCCTTGAATCTAGGTTTCTCCTTCTACAAAATGAGAATAACTGCTGTCAGAAGATGAATTAGTCCCTTCCCCGTTATGATGAAGACTTCAGAGTGGTATATATGGACAAGCAAATTTATTAACTCAGGCAACCCCAGTCCAACGTTGGCTTCTGATCAGGCTATACTTGCATACAGCAGCCTGCCACCTCCATTCAGAGGACATCAAAGAGGGTCCCTCCTGACTCCACCCCTATCCCCCTCAACCCATGATTGAGCATCAGCCAACTGTCAAAAATTGGACTGGAAATTAATTCTCTTCTCTCTGCTTCTACCTGGATTCTGGCCCCATCCTTATCTCAGCACTATAGTTAAGGTGGCGGGGCATGTTGAATAGCTTGAACTAATTGTTCTCTAGGTCAGTGCTTCTCAGCCATCCTGATGTTGTGACCCTTTAACACAGTTCCTCACGTTGCAGTGACCCCCAACTTAAAACTATTTTTGTTCCTACTTCACAGCTATAATTTGTCTACTGTTGTGAATCATAATGTGTTTTAAAGACAACTCCTGTGAAAAGGTCATGCCACCCAAAAGAGATTGCGACCCACAGACTGAGAACTACTGCTCTGGACCTACAGATCCCTATTTTATGGGAAAAGGATCAATAACACAAAACAAGGTTTGAGAGCGGGAAAAGAGGTTGTTTTGCCTGGGGAATTCCGGTGCAGTTTTACCGAAAACATAACAACGAATACTGAGCAGGAAAAAGTGAGAAACTCGGCCATGATTCCACTCAGTAGTTGTGAAAACAGAAGTGGCAACATGTAGAAAGTCCTGGAAAAGAATGTAGGTTTTTTTTTTTTCAATGGCTAGCACATGGAAGATACTTAACACTCAGTCATTCAAGATTGTGTGTTTTGGGGCTGGAGAGATGGCTCAGAGGTTAAGAGCACTGACTGTTCTTCCTAAGGTCCTGAGTTCAATTCCCAGAAACCACATAGTGGCTCATAACCATGTATCATGAGATCTGGTGCCCTCTTCTGGCATGCAGGCAGGCATAACGCTGTATACATAATAAATAAAGAAATCTTTTAAAAAATATATTGGGTATCTTTTGTGTGTTATCGGTTACATAAGATTTAGAAGGATCAAAGCACATTGCACAGGCTGTGGGACTGAATTTTGCCAGGAATGGCATGTAAACGAAAACCCACCCCCAACTGCAACGGAATGAGTGATTAGCCTATAGGAAAGTCGGCGATGACACTCCTTCCCGACATGAGCTAGGGTCAGAGGAATAGGAAGGCCACCCCTAAAATAATCCCTAAAATCCACCTCAGAATTTACCATCCTGCCCCTCACATCCAGTTGCCTCTCTTCCAATGACTCTGTAGCCGAAGGATCTGAGCCCTATGCAGCTTCATTTAAATGTTCTTTTCCAAGACTGAGTAGATCATTAGACCTATGGGGTTAATGAGAAGGTTACACTTGCTTTTACAAAAATAATAACATTTTAAACCATAGCCATGGCTTTAAATTCCCATTGGGAAACGTAAATGATTTCCTTTCCCTATCAACTGCCTCAATATAATCTATGATGTATGTAGTTAGCTTTGCTCAAGCCCATCCAACGCCTCTAAGATTAGTTAAAGAACGCCCACAAGGTGGCAGCAGAGGAGTCTCACAAGGCTGATGAAGAAAACAAACTATGTCTTTTCACTCACTGAGAAGGGATGAATGGAACAACTTCTGAGAGTTGACATTGATTGTTTTGTGTCTGCCAGCTTGTCGGAGGGGATACCTGCCTATGGAGGGTCCAGGAACATCGGAAATAATTTTGTGAGATAAGTTTCAGGCTTTCCCCCCTCTGGTTCACTGTGGTCATTCCACAAAATAAATGCAGTGCTATACGCTTGGTTACTAACGAGCTGTGTGCTGCACATTTATAAGCACATATTCAGGCTGCTCATAAAGCTGATAGAGCCTTCCTGAAGCCGGTCCAGACAGCACTTATAATCCACACCTATAACCTGGTTTACTGTTGTCTATTGAAGTCACAGATCCTTTAGCTTGAAGTATTTTAAAATAAATACTTTGAAATCATAAGATAATTTGAATCACAATATTATTGAAAAGAGAAAAAAATGGTCACATAGTATAAACATGTCCTGAGACTTTTTTTGCTGATTTTGTGGCAAAAATAAAATAAAATGAAATGAAATCATGTGTTCTAGGTAGATTCTGAAATTTTGAACAAGATGTAAAGATCAGGAAAAAGTATGCAAGCTCTGAGATAAATACATTACCAACACCAATGCCCAGTGTATACATTGCTAATTAGGAATTTATAAGAAAATTAAGAATGTGGTGGGTAGTGCTAAATGTCAGCTCAGCATGTCCTGGAATCACCTGGGAGGCAAACTTCTAAGCACACCTGTGAGGGATTATGTTAACTGTGTTAATTGAGATGGGAAGACCTGTCCTAAAAGTGGCTGAAACTCTCCCTGGGCTTGAGGCCTGGCCTAAATAAAAAGAAAAAGAAGAAGAAGAAGAAGAAGAAGAAGAAGAAGAAGAAGAAGAAGAA
>OU015750.1:36411836-36436178 GCA_907169655.1 Acomys percivali | reverse complement strand
ACACACACACACACACACACACACACACACACAAACACACACGCATAACATGAATACAGATTGAAGAAACTTCCTTTTGGCTTTGCTCATAGCAGCTCAAGTAAAGCATTTATTAGTCAATTTTCCAAAGTTTTTGTTTTGAATTTGGGAGACCCAGGAGTGAAACTCAGCAGGAGACTTAGAGCAAGTGCCTCCAACCTCTGCGCCACCTCATCAGCTTCCTTTAAAAATGTCCTCTGGAATATATATATGTATGTATATTTAGGTGAGATTTTGGATTTTTTTTTGTCCTGATAGACTCTAGAATAGTTACATGGAACCCTGCTGTCTTCATTAGTGTTTGAATATAAGCTTTTGTTTATATGTATGCTTAACCCCTTGTTTTCCATAGGAATGTTTTCACTTTTAATATGTTCTTATTTTCTGTTGAAATAACAGATTTCTGCTGCAGGAAATAGTGGAAATGAATCAGGTGTAAGAGAACTGCTGAGAAGGATCGTGCAGAAAGAAAATTGGTTTTCTCCCTTTCTGGATGTTCTTCACCAAACTGGAAATGACGCACTAGTCCAAGAGCTCACAGGTGTTGGCTACCCAGACGACAATGAAGGTATTTCCAATTTTATCAGGAGGATGTTGTATACAGTATGGATGAGAATTCCATGATGCCTCGAACTGCAATGTCAAACATCAGGAGTTTCAGAATCAACATTTCTAAATAGGAAGATATTTTATAGACTATTGAGTTCCTTCCTTTCACAAACGAGGAAGCCCGTGTGTAGGGAAGGCTAAGATATCCGACACCACCACCTGCAGCACACTGGGTAAGGGTATTGGTAGGTGACCACCAGTTCAGCAACAGTCCATCAGCAAATCTTATTTTTGAAATGAGATAATCACATCAAATATTTATCAAGATATGGTTAGCATTAGAAAGATACAGATAAACTGGAAGAAATTATATTTCTTTGTTTATGAATTTGATAAAAAGGCTTACCCTTGCCAACATACCTAATTTTCACTTAACATGAAATTTTAAAATATTCCACAATAATATTCTAAAATAACTTATTTTTATTTATTTTAGTTGTAAACTTAATTTAGACTGTGCCACTGATTTTTTTTATACTATGTATCCTGAGTGCAGGTTGACTATTTATAAATTAGTTATCACTGGTATAATTATTGTATGCTAACTTCGCTTTTCCCTCTTCTATCCGTTAGTCAGTAGTCATGAAGTGAACTTGTACCAGATGGTTTTCTAGGTGGCAAGGATGTGGAGTTGCAGGAGACTTGGAGTCTCTCTCCTGTTATAAAATGATTTGCCCAGTAAATGATTTTTCTGAATTGCCTTTGCAAAGTAGAACCAAGAATAGGTGATATTAATGAACTGTGATTAGTTGAATAACAATAAATTATAAGAAATTTTTACTATGTTTTAGTGTATGATTTATGAAAAGCATTCATTTTTTTCCAGTAGTTTGAAGTTCTCAACCATGTAAATATATTTCATTCTCTTCATCAGAAGACCTCAATACAGCTTTCAGAATCAGATAGTAATTCCATGGTTTTTCAACTAGAAAGTTCTAATATTTCTACTAATATTGCATGTGTGAGTTTATCCATCTATAACTGTCTATATTGATTAATCAACATCATCTCTATCACCTACTTTTATATCTAAAGAGATGGAGGTAAATACAGTAGGAAAAAAACTGGATAAAAAAATAAGGTTGTTTTTACTGTGAACGTTAGAGACCACTAAATAATTATAAAATGACGTGAATGTGCCTACATGCCAAGTATGAAGAAGAGAGAATCATCTAAATGGATGTACAAGTTCATTGTATAATCAGCTCCCTCCCCACCCCAAGTAAACACTAAATAGTATCAGCATCTGATGCAAACATAGATGAGATTCTAAGGGCCTGCAGCTGTCTGCTTTCTTTGGCATTGCTTAAGAACTTGAGGGACTTAGTGAAGAGTGGGTCCAGCTGGCTTTCAAAGGTCAGATCAGACTGCCTGTGACTATTTCTGTGCCACAAGCCTCACTCATGAGCCCTAGCCTGCAAAACCACTTTCTTTGCTTTTGTTGGGTAAGTGTAGTTCTTGGCCTGCATTTTAAAAGCTTCCCTTTGCATCAGAGACCAATTCAAAGGGCAGCTGCTTCTCAGACGTCAGCTGACTGTGGAAATCCCAGGTACAGTAGATACATCTGAATCATAACTGGTGTACCTAAGACTCAGGGATGTGTGTATGAAGAATGTAAGAGATGGAATACCAAGAAGTCTGCAGTGTGGCTGTGTCTCTTACAAAGGACAGGGAAGGTACAGCCATGATACCCCAACAATATGGCTGCCTAAACAAGACCCAGATAATGACAATCCCAACAGAAGGGTGAGGTCTTCTAGGGTCCCACCATTAAATAAAACTATGAGCCACTAATGGCTACTAAGAGAGGGAGAATCTGTCTCTCCCAGAGATACACCCCTAATTTATCATCTAATATGAAGTAGTCAGCTCTGAAATCACAGTCAGGCAAAACCAAACAGACCCTGCAAGTAGTATTTTATATTTATATGTGTGTGTGCACATATATTTGTGTGTGTGTGTGTGTGTGTGTGTGTGTGTAACAATAAAAATAAAAGAAAAGGAGGTCATGAGTCTGAGAGAAAGTGTGTGGGGGTGCGTGGGAGGAGTTGGAAGCAGGAAACATAGGAAAGAAGGGAAGGAGGAAAAGGAAAAAGTGATATAATTATATTTTAATTAAAATTGTCAAAACTTGAAAAAAAGTCAGATAGAAGTTTTGTGAGCATTCTTTGTCCATGCATCCCTCTGCAGGTGCAGGTATCTGTGTGCTACAGCCAACATGCGGAGACTACAGGACAGATTTGGGTGTTGGTCTCTGGAATAGACTTTCTTTGTTGTTCACTCTGCACACACCAGACTAGCTGGCCCGAGAGCCACAAGGCATTCTCCTGCCTCTACCTCCCACCTCACCGGGAGCATCGCCATTACACCAGAATGTGGCCTACCTCTCCCTGTTTTGTGCAGACTCTTCAAGCTTGTGGGACAACCTCTTTAGTCACTGATGTATCTTGGTTGATTTCTAAGAAAAATGACAAAGATGTGGGTTTTGTTTGTCCTGCTCAGTTGTGGAAAATGCAAAAGGAAATAAAGAACCGTTGATCAAAAAGAGACCAAAACACACAAGAGATGGAGAAAACTTTAGCTTATCAATATAGAGAGAAATAGAGAAGCAGACAGATCCTAAGGGAGAGGTATTCTGAGGAGATAATGAAAGTGTGGCTGCATAGACATCTGTGAAATGCATTATGGACAGGGACAGCTTTGTCAGCTAGAGATTAGATCACACTTTTCAACTAAAGGGGATTGAAAAGCAAGGTGGGTAAGGGGGAGCTGTCAGACCTCCTGGATATTCAGAAATGGAATGTAAAGCTATTCTTCAAGAAAAAGAAGGATGGCCTCAAAGAATGCACAGATCCCTCATCTGTGCGAGATGGTGGAGATGGCCCTGTAGTTTTAATGAGGTGCCTCAGAGGTAGGTGAACACCCCAGGACAATCCAAAATGGCAGCATAGTCAGAGAGACCAAAAGAGAAATGATTTTGCCAAAGGGGCTAAAAAGGTAGAGTGTCAGATGGAAGAGAGCTATTACTAAAGTTTTAACAGTTTATAGATGCTTTCTTGTCAGGTTTTGGGCTTGTTTAAGAGAATTCACCTCTGCATTCATTTCTGTTTCTCCCTTTTGGAAAGGGATGTTGTTCTTTGCCAGTTTCAGGACTATATATTTTAGAGTTAAAATTGTCTAGCTGAACAGCCCTCAACTGGGGGTGGGGGGGGGGAATCTACCTCAGGATGAGTCATACAAAGTCCTACTTGTACATGAGGCAGATAATTCAAATGGGCTTTGAACTTTACTTCAGGAAGCAGTTAACTAAGGTACTAAGGGTGGGACCCAAATCCGCTATCACTGTGGCCTTTTAAAGTGAGGAACTAAGGCTGGCCAGTGGTTTTGCACGCCTTTAATCCCCACACTGGAGAGACAGAGGCAGGCAGGTCTCTGTGAGTTTGAGGCCAGCCTAGTCTACAGTGTGAATTCCAGGACAGCCAGGGATACACAGAGAAATCTTGTCTCAAAACAACAACAACAACCCCAGAAAAAAAAAAAAAGTTTAAGATAAAGAAGTAAAACAATTATCTTTCTTCTTAGCATTAAGAACCCAATGAGCTGGATGGAGTAGGTGAAGGAGATGACTCAACCAGGAAGCACATGACAGTTGATTAACTATGCGTAGAACAATGAGAAATAAATGTCTCCTCTTTGAATGGCTATGGTATGTTGTCATGGCAGAGGACCCCAGGCTTGAAATCCATATGCTTATCTGCTCCTGGCTCTTTCTCTGTTGCCTTTGGTCAGCTATTAGTCCTCTTTGGATTTCACCTTACTTGTCTGTGGAATGGAGATAATAATATTACTTACCAACTAGGGTATTTTTGAGAATTCAAATAGATGTAAATGGCTTTGTGGTAGGTAGAAAGTAAAATGAACTATTTTAATCTGTTATTATTTATTTAAAATTTATATGTATGAATGTTTTGCTTGCATGTGTGTCTGTGCACCACTTGCATGCCTGGTGGCCCAGGAGACCAGAAGAAAGAAAGCATCAGATCCCTGAACTTATAATTATGAGTTGTCATGTGGGTGCTGGAAATCAAACCTGAGCCCTCTGGAAGAGCAGTCAGTGCTCTAAATCGCTGAGCTACCTCTCCACTTTCCCACTCTCATATTTCTAAGCCTTAGTAACTATTAAATAAAGAAAAAGAGGTCTCCCATCATTGTTGGTTACTCAAAGGAACTGACACATAATTTCTGTTCAGGATGAGATGTATTAGTAGAAAAGACCTCAAGACCATGACTGGGCCTTGAGGTAGGAGACCATCAGCAGACTGGGCCTTGAGGTAGGAGATCAACAGCAGACTGGGCCTTGAGGTAGGTGACCACCAGCAGACAACAGTACAATGTATGGGAAGCAACATAATTGGGAAGAGGGGCTTCTTTTCAACCACAGAGGGGCTTCATTAAGAAGAGCAGCTCAGGGTAGGATAAAGGTGAAGAGACACGAAGGGGCCCAGGGAAGAGAGCCTTCAGGAAATCCTCTGAGTCTTATAACGTTTTGGAGGACAGCAGGAAGATTTATACTGTGTGGTTTAGGTTTGGTGTAGGTTAGGTGTAGGTGGACCATGAATTGGGTGTTGGTGGAGTGGCCCGATGTCTTCAGGGTGTAGGATCTGAAGTCTTAGAGTGACTAGTGTCTTAAAGGGGGCAGGGCAGCAATGTAATAGCGGGTAGCTATAAACATTGTCAATTTAGCTTTATCTAAAGTCACAATGGTTTTCTTCAGGAAATTTTCCACACAAGGCAGGATGGGTTTCCCTTTGCTGTCTAGAATGGGCTAATCTGAAAAGATAGTTTATGATTCTATTTATGGCTTCAGACTCCTATGACAGGCTGAAGTTTTACAAGAGAAAACAAACAACTCCTGACTTTATTTTCCCTCCGTGGCCTGTCCAGCCTTTTAACATTGCAACATAACACTGTTGACAAAACACAGGCAGAGGACCACGAATTGGAGCTACAAAGAACAAAGTAGTCACACACACACACACACACACACACACACACCTCCAAAACTCATAATGTATTAAGTAGGTTTATGAGTTTGTGTTGGTGTGCATTCATACGCTCCCACATACAGCTGACTGTGCATATGGCCAGCAGGCTGCAACTTGAATACTCCTGCGTGCTGGAGGCCAAAGAGCAGGAAACTTAAAATGGAAAAGGGGAGAAAATAGACTATTTCATTCAATTAAAAAAAAAATCCCAGGGATCCAGAACACATGGATTCAGCCTGACATTAAAGCAGATGCACATCTCATGAACATGGAGGCAGGAACAAAATGGCAAGGAAAAGCTAAAGAAAGCCACATAATTTGCATTTCCATTAAATTAATTCAGCCTTAAATAGAGCTTGGAGTCACTGACTCAGTGAGTGACTCCTCAAAGACGGTGGTCACACAGGAAGTCATCCCACTTACCTTGTGATTTGATTAGTATTTACTCAGCTTGCCTTTTTATATGAAATTTGATGGCTCTACAAATACTCAACTGTAGTCATGCTAAAAGAAAAAAGAATATGTCTCATTGTGTGATACTGAAAATCACGCGTGTTAAGTCTTTGGAAATGTCAAAGTTTGAAAGTGTATACCATGCGCGGGAAACTGACCCCTGTTTTATTTTCAGAGCACCAACGGCATCTGTGCACACTAGGTAGAAACCTGTGTTGTCCTGTCATTTACATCTGATACTTATTATTCACAGAGTTGGAGATTGCATCTCACAACAATGGGCCTGAAGCGAGTGGGTCCCTTCTGTCTGCTATAGAAGAGAGAAGTCTGGAGACAGAGGCCTGGACTGCAGAGGATACGTCACCAGAGGCCTCTTTTACAGACTCTTCTGTGACCACGGGTATGTGACACATCAAGATGCTTTCCAGAAAAATCAGTCAGGACACTTATGGCACCAGGACCTGTGAAACACAAGGGGAATTTGGACACTGGTATTAGTAAGAATTTTTGTTAAAATAATATTTTAGGGAAGATTAAATTGAAACTATTACTCTTGGGTTTAAATATCTTTAAATGGATATAGTATTACTAGCATGAATAGGAACATTTTTGCTTCTAATTTCACTTTCTAAGAAATGTATTGTCATTCTAATGTGATAACTGACTTCAGTGTGTGCTTATCTTTCATGATTTCCAAGTTATTTTCAAATATGCTAGTGATGAAGAGCTATAGACAATTAGTGACTGTGGACAGAGAGAACTAATACTCACTCCTCGTGGATGAGCCCCCAGTCGATTATCCAATATTAAGTGATCAGCTATAAAGACATAAAGAGACATAGCACTAAACAGATTCTGGCTGTATTTGTGTGTGTGTGTGTGTGTGTGTGTGTGTGTGTGTGTGTGTGTGTGTATCAACAATAATTGAAGCATAAGAGGCCATGAATTTCAAAGGGTGTGTGTCAGGGTCAGGGGTACAGTTGGAAGGAAGAGGGGGGGCAGAATAATATATTTTAACTATATATATAAATAAATATATATACATATATATATGTATATATATAAATATATAGTGGAATCCAGTCATTAAATGATGAGTTTTGATCATTTACTATCCTTAGAAATTTGTCAAGTTTTGTATTTACACAATTTAACTTTTAATAATTGCTGCATCTAACAAAATTCCTAAACATATTCCAGCTTGCCTTTACACCCTAGTCTAACCTAGCTCGAACCGGCTGGCCCTTCTTGTGTGCTCTCTCTGTTTAATGAAGCTGCATTGCAGAAAATTTGGCATGCGTAGGAACACTCCGAAGCCACCACGGTCCCATGGTGTGCATTGTGGGTAACATGTGGGGTGCCCGGGCCTGCCTTTCTGCACACCTACGTGCAGAACTGTAATGTGTCCTGTGTTCAGTTTAGGTGTTGCTCAGGGTTTTCACTGACTGAGTAATAGTGACACCATTTGGGTGCAATTAAACAAGTGTTGACACTGAGTGTGTTTCCAAATTACTGCATCATGAACAATGCCTTTAGAGCCCTCTGTGCTTATGCCACGCTTAACTCATTAAAAGCACATATAATTGGAATTTCTGGGTCAAACGATTTATACGGTTTTAACACATTTGATACTTAGTGTCAGCTCTCACTGTAGGAATTTATACATTGCTTTCCCGACTAAAGGACTGCCTGCTTCCTTCAAGCTTTTCCGTAGAGTGCTACATCACTTACAGTCTCTGCCAACTCAGTTACAATAAATACTGATAATTTGATCTTTGACTCATATTAGAATTTTTCTCATCTGTACTATGTTTTTCAAATCCATTCTCTTTTGACTGTTTTTGAGGACCTGTCACTTTTCATATTGAGACATTTGTATTCTTCTTCTGGTTCATGTGAATTATTTAAATATATAACATATCATCTCATCAATAATATCATTTTTATAGCTTATGTGGGTTTTTAAAACCCCATTCAGAGCATTTGGTTTTTAAACTTATGATTTTTTAACATATATTAATACTAAAAATTTAGTGGGATTCATTGTGTAATTTCTCTGTATATGTACATTGTGTATTCCCCCTTTCCCACTCGTAGGCTGCCTTGTTTTATATTTTTCAATTCTCATATGGAAGGCAGCTTGCATACTGGCCTTTCGGTGTCATTATAATAATGTGTTTTGGGTTTTTTGAAAGGCAGTACTTCTGAGGTGTTCATGAAGAAATGAACCCCCGGGTGGACGGGGCTTGTTGAAATACAGAATTGCACCCGAGATTCCAACTTTGTCACCAGGTCACCGGCACCTGCTGTTCCTGGCCCCAGCCACCCAGGCAGCAGCGAAAGAGTTTAAGGCATAGAGCAGGAAAGCATTTAAGCCTCAATACGACAGGCTTTGTGTTCTCCAACAAGTGAGTGCCTTTTTTCCAAAAATGTGATTCTCCAAGACAGCCATAGCCAGATAGGGGGACTCATGATTTACCAAACAGTCTGTGTGTGCTGCCTGACATCACCGCGGCACACTAGCTATCTTATGAACCCACTCACATCTGAGCTCTCATCCTAAACAGCACCCAGGGACATCCCGTCAGCTTGCAGTTGTCTAGCTTAGGTTTCAAAGTGGGAGAAATTAAAAGCCAGAAATTTTAATTTCTCTATTATTCTTTAATATAAAGATTCGTTCATTTTCTTTCTTTCTTTTGTTTTTTTTAAATATATATTTTATTAATTCATTCATATTACATCTCAATTGTTATCCCATCCCTTGTATCCTCCCATTCCTCCCTCCCTCCCATTTTCCCCTTACTCCCCTCCCCTATGACTGTGACTGAGGGGGACTTCCTCCCCCTGCATATGCTCATGGGGTATCAAGTCTCTTCTTGGTAGTCTGCTATCCTTCCTCTGAGTGTCACCAGGCCTGCCCATCCAGGGGACTCTTTCATTCATTTTCTTAAGCTTAGCGTGGGCTACGGGTCATAACAATACCCTGAGTGGGTAGAAACGATAGGGATTGGCTTTTCTTGTTGGTTTGTTTTTGCTTTTGTTTTCTGATAGCCTTACTTTCTGACGTTATTTTCATGCTGACCTCTCTGCCTTCCTTCCCTTCCTTCACTTCTTTTACTTCAGAAAAGCTCATACACTTCCCACGTGTACCAGCGCTTCTGGTGAACCCTGAATATGCAGTGAGGAACACAGCAGAACAGGCCACAGCTCTCCGTGGAGCGTCCCTCTCTGTGGTGTTGGCCACGAAATTCACCTTAGGACTAAGCTTTAGTGAAAAATATCCAAATGCGTGTTATTAAAAGAGAGCTTGCACAGTAATCTAGACAGGCACCTAGAACTGCATCAGGTCACGTGGGTCCTCGCATGTGCTTGGTCTTCCGGAGCCTGCATCCGGGAACAGGTCAAGCTCTATCCTGGGCCCTTCCAAGGCAAGGGCAGAGCGGCTTTGCTTCAGAGCTCTGCTTTAGACACGGCTGCTAACAAATGCCTTGAGTTATCCCTGGGTCCTGCTTCTTAAATCGTCTTATCTTATGAAGCAATGATTACCAATAAATGAACAAACAAGCAAAAACCACTTTTAGCCTAGAGAAGTCACTTCCTGATGTTTGCTTTTTTTCGTTTTGTGGTGCTGATGGTGAGATTTATGACCTCTCCCGTGCTGGGCAAATGTTCTGCCACTAATCTCTGCATCCCACCTGTGTAATGACAATATTTATTGCTAAATTTAATAGAGGATTCACCTGTCTAGTCAATGTTAGAATTAGCAATTAAAATATTTGGGAAAGCATGCCATAGTTTGTTACATATTTGCATAATACTATACACAGCTTATTGATAAAGATATTGTCGGTTTATTTTGTGTTCTAACACAATGGGTTAATATTTCCCATAGTTGTTAAAAGTAACAACAACAACAACAACAACAACAACAAAAACTCATTGTTCCTTAAGCTGTAGATGTTCTGTAAATGTGGGCTTTTTTTTTTTTTTTTATGTGCGGCAATAAAAGATAAGAGAAGTTTGTAATTTTAAGTCAAGACATTTCTAATTATCTTTCTGAACCAGTTTATATGTCTTTAGTTGATGGCAGTTTGTCGCATTTAAGTCTATTTACTGTGAGCAGCTTTCACATGGAGGAGTTGCCTTTACAACCTTTTGCTTCCTTCACCCCTCACCAGGCAGTGCTGTGGCTCACACTAAACCAATTTTAATGACATTTATCCTTCTTCCTAAGGGTGACAGGCTAGGATTCTCCAGTGGAAAGTTCTTGATGGTGGTTTCACACTTTCACCTCTTTTTGGGCTTGGCATTTCTTCTCATTCACTATTCAGAACTGACTGCTTCTAGCTCCAAATGAACAGCACAGACTGCTTCCCCTCTTATACACACACACACACACACACACACACACACACACACACACATGCACACCTCATATGGAGTAGGGTAAGTAGGAGGAACATTGAGAGAAATATGGGGGCTTAGGGGAAGCAGGAGGAGGAAATGGGTAGTGGTAATAACAATATTTTATTGTACACATATATGAAATTCTCGTCAATAAAGGAAAATGTTTAAGCAAGATGGCGTCTCCCCCTCAAAATGCAATTGTTAATTAAAATAAAGGAAGTTTTTTTTTTTTTTAAGCTTTGTATTTCCTAAATTAATGCACTCCTAAACAACAATATGGCACTTCTGCATTCTGAAGCCACTGGCTGTTTTGGAACTAAGAAATACCACAGAATTTATATTTTTTCCTCACACCATACCAACATAAAATATTCCAAAGGGACTTAACCCATTCTATGGATTGTTTATAGAAAAATTTAAAAAGTCCTTTCTAAATATCTGTTTTTGCTTTGTCAAAACAGGTGGGCTTTTTCTTCTTCTTATTATATTTTAGGAAGTAAAGTAATATGGCAAAATAAAAGTATGCTAAATGACATTTCAAACAGGAAAAATATTATTGAGTTTGGAGGAAACTCTATTGTGTAGCACTGAACAACAAAAACTGGGGAGGCTTCTCTTATGGACCCATTAGGAGCGCCTTGTTTGGACCCTAGAAATACAAGTACCTCAGAATGGTCAGCAGAGGGCGCTTTGACATTTAGAAACAGAAAGGATTTCTCTGTTCCAGTGTGGAAAATTATAATGTAACTAGCATGCCATGTGTGAATACACAGTGCGGATGACCCAGAACGCATGTGTATATTTTGATTTATATATTCGTTCACGTGAAGATTTTAAAATTCCACCCCAGCTAATGAGCTCACCAACCTGCTTGTTTTCAGACTGTAATACCTTCTTTTTCATTCCCCCATATGTTCAGCTCCTTAGGTTTATCCGGTGACATTATTCTTTGGAATATAGTGTGGATATATTTTGCATAGATCATGTTCTGTAGGAGGGGTTTAAAAATTGACCTTTATAAAACAGCCTCTTTCTCCCTGGCCCAATCTGTCACAGCACTGTTGTTGTTGTTGTTGTTGTTGTTGTTGTTGTTGTTATTGTTGTTGTTGTTGTTGTTATTGTTTTGTTTTTTCCTTTTTATAGACCAAAGTCCAATCTTAGGTTTGGTCTATACTTACTTCTGTGAAAGTGTCACAAGATTTATCCTTGCACTTAAGGATCAGAATAGTGTTCCATATCACTATCCTGCGATTTTTATCTAGTGGCTTTTAGGATCTCTAGAAATAAATGCAACAGGATTTGAAGCTGAGGGAAGCTCATTGCCGAGGCAGTATATTACTGTCTCAGATTAAGTGAGCTGTCCTTCTTATTTTCCTAAATTTAGTTATCACTGAGTGCTGAGAACTTGCAGCACTCCTGGGGCCGTTTAACGGTGGATAGTAAGTTCAAGAGAGAAAGGGTTAGGGCAAAGAGAGAAGTGTGAAGATGTTGGTATTGGTGCTTATAGAGGGTTTTATGTTTTCTCTTCTCAAGCTCAGCATGTTATGTGACTCACAATTGCCCAGCAGTCCTAAAAGGGCTATCCGCAAATCACTCTCACTTGAGGCACGAGGCCATGGGCATTTTATCAGAAGGAAAACTGAGCAGTGGATTTCTAGAGTGTAGTTAACATAGACTGGGTTTGTTTCCACGCCAGTTTGTAAGTATAAACAATGTTTTTTTCTTTTTCAGAAGAATCATAACAGAGATATTATTTTAAATTATAATTTGATTATTAGATCTTTCTGTCTTCCGAGATGTGAGCAAGGATGGAAAGGCAGCCTATTAGGAAGAATGAAGCGAGTTGGCCAGGTCACACCAAGCCATTGTGTTTGTATCTTAAAAATGATATATTCTGGGCAAAGAAACATAGATTTCATGATCCCCAAAAGAAACAGTAATCAATTCACAGAAGATCAATAAAAAAACAAAAGAAAAGCCTCAAGACCTAGGTGTTCAAGGGTTCAAGAGAAGACATGTAAGAGAAGGAAAGTTACTTAAGAGGGAAGAGTAGATATTTGCCTGGGCCCCGCAGAGCTGGCTTGTGCTAGGTTTGTGAATAGGGGTGGCTGATAACATATCAGCCTGAGTGAAGCAAAAGAAGCTTCCCGAAGTAAAAGAGAAATCCCGAAGTGTGTCAGAACATGTGCTGAAAAGGGATGTGTCAGAACATAGCAACGGGAGTTAAGGCCTCTAAGACCAACAAAAGCCAATGTGTTTCTCTGAGTAATTTCTCCTGTTGCTTCCCCCAAGGCAAAAACTCCCTTACAATTAATAATTAATTGCCTGGATAGTTATAGGATACCATCACAACTCATGTGTGGCCTTTCAGATGTTGGTCGTGAGGAATTAACTCAGGCGAGTCTACTGACAGCTTGATGTTGCCCACAGTGGTGAGAAGACACATGCCATGGAAGCTGGCGATCGCTTTAAGCCCCTGCAAGCTGTTGAGCCTTACCTGTGCACCCTTAAGTTTATCTGCCCCTGCACTTCCCTTCCGGCTGGTGGGGGCCGCTTAGATCCTCGGCCTTTCCAACAGGGACCTGTAAATGTGTAAGATTTCCAACCCAACCCCTCCTATCTTGCACTCCCTGGTCTTTGTTAATGTCAGGACTTCTGGTGTGATGATCATCAAGGTCGTTCCACTCTAGAACATTCTGCCTCCATTATTTATTGGCAGCTAAGGAACAAGCCCTTCTGGTGGGTGTAGTCACCCTGACAAATATATATATATATATATATATATATATATATATATTTTTTTTTTTTTAATGTCTTTCTGTGTTCGGATCCCAGAGCAGAGGATAGCAGGCAGAGATGACACAAGTTAAGCCAACATCATTACGCATGATTCAAATTTAATTCTAGCTGAAATATTTCAGCACGGAAAAAAAAATCTATAAACAGGAGCAGAGGAGCTCCATGGATGGCCATGTGGGCCTGTGGCTCTAAGAAAGATTTTTTTTCCCTCTCTCTCTCTTTGGGGAACTCATTTCCTAGAAGCTTGGATTCAGGAGAGAATATGCAAGGTGGGTGGTGGTGGCTCCTCTCCGTTCTGTGGGAACACATGTTCCCTGGCACAAAGAGCGAACTATGACAGACCAAAATGTGAGCGTGTGTGTAGATCCATATACATAGAGCCGAAAATAAAAGTAATCTATTTCCTCTCAAAGGAACGATCATTATTGCTAAAGGAAAGGAAATATGTATTATTGGTAGTATGAAAGTAAGCACATTTAACAGGTCTGTGCAAGCCTTGCGTGTGCGCCAACACGAGGGCGTGCTGCAATCCTTCAGGATGGTCTTTGACAGGAAGATTATGAAACTGGGCAGAAGGTAGGTGTGATGTTCGAGCACGAGGTGAGGGCATAAGTAAGAGAAACCTAAGACTACTATGGGAGGTGAAATTCAGTGAGGTATTGCACCCTGTCACCTCCAGCCCCATGGAAAACAGAAGAGAGAGCTTTGTTCTTCACCAAGGTGCATGGAAGTCCTTTTCGCTGCCGCCTTTGCCTGCTGGAATGTGAACCCACTTTTCATCACAGAGAAGCTGTGAAAGACTATGGCGAGGATGAAAAGATAGAGACTGCCGGGTGCAAAGTTTGTGGGCTAGGAGAAAGTCTACCTGGGGGAAGGAAGTTGGTTTTACCTAAGGAAGCCCAGTTCCTTTTAAGAAAACCCAGCGTTACTTGTTCAGTGCTTGCTGTTTTTAGTACATTCCAGCAGAGGGCAGGCATTGCATTAAAATGAATCTAAACTCACCAACCCCCTTCCCTATTTTCTCTTTCAATATTTAATTGTAAATTTTTGGGGGGTTCTAAATGATTTAAAAATGTTATAAATGTATTTATGGTCTAAAACACATTAAAATATGAAATTTCTTATATTCCAGTTAATATTTTTGACTATTACCAAAATATTCAAGATATTTTTAAAAATGAAGTTAAATGAGATTTTTTTTTTTTTTTTTTGCTCCCCACGGTTTCTCTCAGAGATTTACTGTAATCGTGAACAAAGCTGTTGTTTTTATCTTATTTGTGATGTTATTATTCTCTTTTTAAATTTGAAAATATCTTAATTGAACAAGGATAACTTTCTTTGGTTCTAATAAGTTTGGTATAGACAACTATATTATAGACATATACTGCCATTTTCAAATGTATTTTATAGCTTTGATAATTCCTTAGGGGGAAATGACACATGTAAAAGTCCATTAAACCCATTATAAACTTTGATTCCGATTATAAGTACAACTCTCAAGAATTTGAATTTTTTTTCTCTCTTCAAAACTCTGTCCCTCGTGTAACAGGATCATTCCTATAATAAAATGTAAAACTATAGGAGCTTCTATCTATATTTCTAAATAAGAACCAGCACCTGTGAGCAGTGGCTGAGTTCAGCTCTGGGAAGCTTCACCAGCGTACAGAGCACACGTCCTCTGCACAGCAAAGCCCGGCCTCCAGCCCCATTTTATACGTCAGTTTTAAGAGAGTACACACATGAGTGTGGATATTAGGACCTACCAGACTGACCTGCTTTGAAAACTCCAGGGACAAAAACAAAGAATCCTAAGTAAATCAGTTGTAGCAATTCAATTTTTTGGTACATAAACACAAAACATTTTATCTTTTGTTTTTGTAACACAACACATCAACAATTTCTTGATATCGTTTTTCTGGAGGTGTGTGTGTGTGTGTGTGTGTGTGTGTGTGTGTGTGTGTACATGCGCTTTTTAAAAAATTATTTAATTCATACAGAAAACCTTCAGGGAATGCAGTCTTAATGTTATTAGAAATAGACTATTTTCTTTACTATTAAATTTGTTTCCTTTCATATTTATATTTCTAAGAAAGAATTAATCAAAGTTCACAAAAATGTGCTGCTCAGGAAACTGCATTATTTTCATGAGGAGAAACTGAGGTTTTGTCTACACTTGAAAGGACAAAGCAATGGAGCTGTCTGTCCTCCCTTTTCCTGCTACAGTCAGCTCTGCCAGTTGCTGGGAAGACAGACGAGTCCCATCTTAATATGTGTGCAAAAATGAGTGTTGCTGGATGAGTGGAAAGTTTGTGTCCATCCATGAGTCAGAAATATCAACTAAGTGCAAACATCTCTCTAACCGGTTTCTTGGAAAGCTAAGGTGTTTTAATTTGTATGGAAAACTTGACACTACGATAAAAAATGATTTCCTAAAGTGAGTTTCTTTTCATTCAGAACCAAGGGCGTAGGAGCTTACCGGCCTTCTCCACACAAATTATGAGCCACGCTTGCTACTGTTAGAAAACACTGAGATGCTGGGGACATGGCTGAATCCTTTAACCTCTCTGAATATTGCTTCCTCGCCTATAAGATGGAACTGTTAGAGGGTGTGTCTACTGCAGAAGATGCTGGCTATCATAATTTGCATTTCATCTGGGAAAGCTCCGAGCTCAGGGTTCTTCTGACACAGTGCAGATTTGATTGTGAAATCTACACAACCCAAATGATGAACTTAATCCGTCACACTCTGTATTTAGTAGCAACGTTATTATCAATAAATTATCTGTACATGCTGTACAAAGCCTCCATCCCAAACTTACATATGCTCAAACAAAGCTGGGGTAAATCCCAACTTTATATCTCCTAAGAATCCGTTTAAGGTCATAGTTTAATTGCTAATGATTGGAAAATGAAGTGAAAAGTCAAATATGGTTTTCATATCTACTACTCACACTGGAAATTTTGTTGGGAACAATATTCAATTTCTAGATTGTATTTACTGGCATGTTCCCAGCCACTTTAGTATACTCCTCAGCTCTTGATTCTACATTTAAAATAACAAATGGAAAGTATGTCAAAATTTACTTTTTGCCACAGAAATCTTGGCCTATATGTCTAGAACTGGAATTATCTTTGCAATGACATTTTCCCCATCTCATTTTACACCTTGCCTTTCCCTTACAAATCATATTCTCTTTTCATCAGTACATCTGCCCAAAACGCTCTCCGACTTGACAGTTCTACCCCACACTCGCCTCTGAGCTTCTAACAAGACATACCTCTGGGAATTGCAAAGTGCCATATTTAAAATCTCTCTGTGAGATATACAGGTTTTCCTGTGTGATCATGAGGGATTCCTCAAATCTGAGTTCCAGAGCTAATCTATGACAACTGATAAGCACAGTATTTTCACATTAGTGTATTTATGTTGTGCTAATATACTTAAACAGTATGTATGTCCATTGAGAGCTTTTTCACAACTTTCTTTTCAGCTTCTAAATTTTAAGGACAGTGCCTTACATATTTGCTTAGGATGGGTTGAAATTTCACAATATCTAAATGGATTTGGTCAAAGTATAGGGCGATGTCAAGAACATAACTCCATAAGGCCAACAAATTACTGTTACACACAGGGCATGAATGACTTTCAAATATTTTACTCTAAGTTAAAGGAAGGTTGTATGCTACACAAATCAACTCACATGACATTCTGGATAGGGTAAACTGTGGGGCCAGAAACCAGACCAGTGATAGCCAGGGGACAGCAGAAAAGCATTGACAACAAAGAAAGAGAACTTGTAGGGTCATAGAAATATCTTCGCAGTGGTAGTGGCTACTTGCAGACTGAAAACATTTGTCAAACTCATGAACCACACACTCAGGAGAGTGATCTTCATGATGAAGCTAAGTACATCTGATTCAGAATGACTAAGCACTTAAAACAAAGAACACACTAAGAACTTTGAACCTACACTGTCCCCTTCCCAAGTTGTCCCCAACAATATACGATGTGTTTGTTTTCATCTGTCTCTATTTCAGTGCCAAAAAAAAAAAAAAAAAAATCTGTGGTACTGATAGTAGTTTAAATAACTAACAGGTATCTTAATATAGCTTACTAATGTTTGGAGATGAAATGACAATTGCCTATCAAGTTATAAATATAAATATTACAAAATCAAATTGATTATAGAACGTTACGAAATGGGATGCCCGCCTTAGTAAGACATCAATCATTTGACTTTCATTTCAGTTAAGCTCTTCGGCCAGCAGGTTGTTGTGTCTAGCACTGCACAGTGGGTACCCAAGTGAAAAAGGTAACTGGTACTACATCCATTTTCCATAAGAGGAGCCTAGGAGCAGAACAACCCGGACAGCAAGCTTCACAAATCTTTCTGTTTCCAAGTCAGCTTCAAGAACTCCTGTGTCCTGACATTTTTCAGTTTAGTGTTGGCTCTGATCCTTGTGGATGAGATGGCATTCATCTTTGGAGATAAGCTGGATAAAGAGGAAGGTCGTCAAGGAAGTGACCCTGCCTACTTAGAGCAGCACTGGGGTATAGCGAAGGGCAAACACTTGCCATTCATAGTCCTGGGCGATGGCAGCTTCATGTAATTATAGTAAAGAGAAACATTTCCAGACTCACAGACTCTAACAAATGCAATGCCAAACGTCAGTCATATTCTCTTTGAGAAGATTCTTTTTGAGATCTTTAAATTCATGTTTATTTATCTCTGAAATGTTAATTTCCTAACTGGTCAGTAGGTCTGTATGCTTTATTAAATATTATGCTTTGCTCATCCCACCATCATGTTGCACAATGCGGCCCAATGGTTTCTATAACAACTTTTATTTAAAAGCTGCTATTAAGCTTAGAGGCTCTTTTCAGGAGACAGAATTTATGTGTACAGGTAAGATACATAATTCAAATCCCAAATGCGCAGGAATTCACATTTACTTTGCTGTTGGGTGTTAAGGACTGTGGGTAGGTAATGTGGATTTGAGTCATTCTCGGCAGCTGCTCATCCATAGCGGAATGTTTTTAGTGTAGCCTGTGAGAAACTCTTACCTTTTATTCATACTTGCTTGGGTGTGCCTTCCCCACTTGCACTGAACTGTATGTACTGTGTGCTGTAGAGGTGTGCAGTTAAAATACGTTTATTCTCAGAAATATTTTTTAAATATTTTAAAATGTTTTCCTTTGCAGAATCAGACACAAGTTTGGCAGAAGGAAGTGTCAGCTGCTTAGATGAAAGTCTTGGACATAACAGCAACATGGGCAGTGATTCAGGCACCATGGGAAGTGATTCAGGTACTGCCTAACTGTTGTGTAAACCTGAAAAAGTGTGAAATAAGACACCATATAGTGGAATGCACAGGGGCTGTTCATGGCCTCCCTAATGGATTTATGCAATTAAAGCAATTTTTCAACAGCAAGTCATTTTGGAACTTTGCCATTTACTTTCCTTAACAGTATAACTTGCTCAAGTCTTACAATAAAAACTATAATTTTGATCTAGTGTGTATCTTTTGGTCAGGCATAAATCACGTCCCATAGACTTGTGTCATTTATTGTGTTCATGAGATCTGCTTCAGTTAATTTAACTGTACTGAAATTCTTTGTGAAGTTTGGTATATTTCTCTCTTACAGGATTATTATTATTTTTTATTTTCAAATGTACTAAGACAGAAAACTAATACTCCGGATAAAACTAATGTGGCTACAGATAATAAATAGAATCCCTCTTAAAACAGGAGTCTAGCTTGAAGTTACATATAGAGCTTAGATATGATAGTAGCAGATCATACATGGAGTTTTGGCCACTAAAGGAAAACTTGAGTAGACATCTCCCATACTGCTCTCCATATTGGCTGCCTCTGACACCTGCAGGAAGTGAGAATGCCTGCTTCCAGTACCCCCGCCCCCTTTATCAATACTTCCTCTTATTAGACTTCCTAACTTGTCAGCTTGATCAATTTGAATTATCTCATTCTATCTCTTGAATGTGTGATTACTGAATGGGGGGCAGGGGCGGCTAGCAACTTTCACTTGTGGCCGATGAGTTATTGATGTCTGGTATTCACCTTTCTATATTTGCCTAAAAGTTTGAAGAAAATGCATTGCAAAAACTAACAAACAAAACTAACTGTCAATGAGCCAATTAAGGACCAGAGGAAAACTGACAAATTAAGAAATAAGTTGCCATATTCTTCTGTGTGATTGGGTTGTTTCTAGTTAGAAAACACTGTGTGGTTCATATTGTTCTGCACTGCAAGATTTATAGAACTAGGGATCAACAACTGGGAAAAAGATTTTGCAGAAGCCTGGTCATTTGCCTTTAAAGCTTTTGAAGTCGGATTACACCATGCCTTGGTATATTTCTCCCTCCCAGTTTCGCTACTGCATCCTTCACAAGTTAGCATGAGGAAAGCCAGGTCACCAAATGTCAGTCGTGACTTTGTCATTAAAAGGGGGCCAGTTTGTTTTCTGCTCAGTACAGTCAGTTTTAAGTTCCTCATACGGGGTGAATGTGATTCTCTGTCTTTGTTATGAAGTAGTTAAATTTAATACTTACTGCTCCTACTGTATGCCACTGATTCTAGAACTCTAAATATACTCAGTCTGATAGTTACGATCCATATGGGTTGCTTTAAGCTGCCTTGCCCTATCCTAATTTGTATTTGACTAAGTAAGGGCTTTTCAACAATATTCATTCACTCAATAAATAGCTAAAACGCATCCTCTATTTGCAGGGCATTTTGCCTACTTAGAGCTGTTAGCAAATGTATTTGCTGATTTCTAGTCTCCAATGTGGCATGAAAGACATGATAAATCTGAACGCAACCTACTTTTGAAAGGCAAACACATTTTCAAAGGCAAATACCATTTTAAAATGCAAGTGCATTTTCCAAGGGCTCTCTTCAAGGTCTAGTTGGATCAGCATTTAGGAGCAAACAATGATTTTGTAGAGTGAGCACTAAAATTGAGAAATGATAACATTTATGAAATATTTGGCCCGCAAGTACATAATAAAGCTGTATAGAAGTCACTTAATAAAAGCTTTGGGTAAATTGGTGGAAGGTTAAATGCATACTAGATTATTGAATAATACTGTAAGAGCTGAAATTGTTTTCACCTTTTAGGCTGATGTCATAAGGGACCTTAATCGCCACATCATTAATCCCACTTCAAAGGTGACATAATGAGAACCAAGACAATTGTATTATGATCTTCATTGAAGTATCGTACTATAGCAGAATATGATTTCAGGCACTTTTCAAGTTTAAATAGTCTAATTAGGTTACAAGATTTCTCTGTCCCCCATTTTTAGAAAGATAGATTGCTTCTCAAAGCAGTGACACTTTTTATCAATCCACATTGACCTGATATGGAGAATGTGCTTCCTGCTATTTTGAGAAGATGTCTATTAATATTTGCCCAATAGGAATGTTTTTTTCCCGTGGATACACACTATAGGTAAAAGGATGCTTTGTCAATTTCAAACACACAGTGGCAGACCTTTTCTCTCCAAGAATAACTCAGCTGTCAAAATCCATGTGAGAATGAAATTTGCCACATGGTATAGTTCCAAAAGAATATTATTATTATTTAAAACTCTACTTCATTTCCTTTTTGACCATTTCCATGTTGTAATATAATTTAAAGATCTCTGACTGGCTTTTATTTTTAAAGGGAATGTGCAACATACTTCCAAGCCTGCCTGTCACTATTTTAAATACCATTTTCATTATTGGGTTTCATCATTTAGGTTATATTGATTATATAATTGAATTATATGGGCTATATAATTGAGTTATAATATTGTGTACATCAGAGAGAAAGAGCCAAGAATAAATAAACAAACCAAAATCAAACATTTAATTTTTTTCTTGGTACTGGCTTGTGGCTCACTGATTGCAGCCCAGTTTTCTCCTTCTGGCGATGGAGACGATGGAATGTTTTTCTCGTTGCTTGTGTGGATAAATTTTTCTATGCCTGTGTCAGAAGACGTGATAAGACAAGAATCAGGCAGAATATTTAGCACTAACCCAGAATTTTTCTTTGCATGTGGTTCTCACATTGAATCCAACTCCTTTTTTTTTCTCTCCCAAATCCACTCTTTTTCTGTCTTAAATCTCTGGGCTGCCCACTGGACCTCCTAGTCCTGACTCAAAAGTATATATGGTTATCTATTTATAGATAACTTATATGTTACCTCAGTTCCCTATACTGAGATTCTCTCACAAACAAATTCATGGGCTGGAGAGATGGCTCAGCTGTTAAAGGCTAGGATCACAACCAAATATATAAGAGAAACAAGTTTACTTCGGCAGGATGTAGCTTACGGTAGGTGCCTACAGAACAAATTAGTGGCACATGACCAGCTCGGTAGCACTGAGACCTCATAACTTTGGTTCTAGAATTAAGTTTTAAAAGTGACGGTCCTTTGCCTCTGCTAATCCTTTATATAGTTATAATAATATAACAGAACCCCACTGATAGTATTGGCCATGTTTCTCATCACTTAACTACATGGTTGCCTAGGAAGAACTTGGGGGAAGCAAGAATTACTCTAGCCTGTGCTTTAGAGGGGCACTATCCATCAAGGTGGAGCAAGTCCTGGTGAGGAGTGTCAGTCCTGCCTGTAGAAGCTGGGGAGTGAATTATCTAGCTTCTTTCTCTGGCAGCCTAACAGCTGTAACTCTTAAAGAGTCCCCCTCATCTTCGCAGCCCTGTTATTCATGTCTTCCAGCTGGACTCAACCTCCCAGAGTGTCTTCCTAAAGCAGAGCACAGGGCATGAGAAGTCGGCTGTGTGTGGGGACACTTCACTTTCTAACCCTAACATGTGCATAAGTGACACAAGGAGTTCATGTTACTTGGGTTTTGGTTTCCTTATGTTTCTCTTAACAAGTTTTACTCCCAAATAATAAAGTAGAAAACACAGCAATCAAAGGGGGAAGTTATTACTAAAACATAATATAATTACTATAAGGAGATATTTTATTGTTTTTAAATCAAAACTAAAATTTTGATTCAGTAGAATTAACAGATAATTTATTGATATAAATTTCTGTCTTGGTTTAGATAATACTTAAAATATATCTTTCATCATAAATATTCTTGTTCTTTTTGGAAAAATTGGTTACTAGCTGCTTTTAGTAGAGAAGAAATATTAAGATTTTCATTATGTATAAAAGCCACTTTGTGGAGAATAAATGTTGTCATTAAATAAATCTGAACCTTGTAGAAATGTAATGGGAGAGTGAACTTAAAATGCTGATCATCTGGGTGATTTTTTTTCATAAAAAACATATTAAGTGACTTAGCAGATGACCCAACCATAGCTTAAATGCGATGCATCTGTCCTTATTCATGCGTAAAAGGCAAATGTCCTGTTTACTTTGTAGAAGGGTCTCACTAAGTGGTATTTGGTGTGAATTTTCCTACCTGTTCAGATAGTTCCATCTCAGCAAGTTAAAGCCCATTTAAATAGAATCGATGGTTTGCGGAAATGGAGCTGTCAGCAAGGTTTTTTAAGTTAATGGGCTAGTGTTAGTTTACTTTTATTGGGGTCATTGACTAGGAATGAGCACTCAATTCATGTGTGGTGAAATACTGATAAGCACTGTCATTTCATCTTTTCTGATGCTGGAGGGCACAGGTGGGCATTTATGTTGGAATAATATTTGTCTTACTACATTCCATGTTGTAAGCAATGCATTTTTAGAGCCGTCCCTTGAGGCTAATAAAATGGGAAAACATGGTCACTTATAAACAATATATATCTAAACCAAGACTTGTTATGATAGCATCATTCTAGCACTTATAAAGTCACTATGCATTAGCATTGGATTTGCTAGTGTTTTTTTTAATTTTAAAAAATGTTTGTTATGGAAATACATGTAATATTTTTTGCTTTGGGTTTCAGGAGAACAAATACACGGAGACTTACATATAGTTCCTGATTGTTTCATGGTTCTTCTTGCTGTAGGTAGTTTATTGTATGTATGTGTAATAATACAAATAGATATATAAAAGAATAAAAAAATTTTTTAAATTACAATTTAAAACTACATGGCAAAATTCATGATGACTTAGTTTAAAACTACACAATTATGTCTTATCTGTTGATGCAAACATTATCAATTAGAAGCCAGGATAAGAAGTGCTTTCCTACTGCTCCCTAAATATGCCTTACAGCCTAGCTGTCTCGAATGCAAGAGATCTCCTCCACCCTGTCTCTGTCTGTCTCTTCCTCTCCCCCTCCCCTTTTTCTCATGCACACAGAGCAGACCCCCACCATGTCCACAAGTACCACACGTACAGATTCTTTCAACAGTGTATCCAAACTATATTTAATTTTTTTTTACTGAATATCTAGGCATATTTAGTGACTACTCCTTAAGCAATAAAATAGCTTTTTATAAAACATTTACAGATAAAAACAGGGTTATAAGTAGAAATAACTTGTAAGAAGATATATATGCACATTACATACAAGCAATGTTCCAGTTTCTATGCAGACCTAGCTTCTAAAGCCGCACAGATACAAACAGACGACAGCAGGTATGCGCTTTGTGGCATTTAGTTGTCAGATGATATTTTAGCAGATTAAGGAAGTAGTTCCAGTTGTTATTTTTCTTTTTAATAAAAAAAAAAATGGAAGTGAGAGTAGTGAGAAATAATCACTCCTATATTTTTCTTTAACTCCTCTTGGTTTACAGGTAGGGGGCTGAGAGAAACCAGGAGGACAAACGGTTGAATAAAGTTCTGAGAAACCCTGTGCATTAGAAATAGGAACCTACAATCTGGGGGGGGAGTGCTCTCCTCCCTCTCCCCCTCCCCTCTTTTTCCCCCTTCCCTCCCCTCTCTCTCCTCCCTCCCTCCCTCCCTCCCTCCCTCCCTCCCTCTCTCTCTCTCTCACACACACACACACATACACACATACACACTCTCTCCCCTCCCCTCCCCTCTCTCTCCTCCCTCCCTC
>OU015750.1:36384359-36405533 GCA_907169655.1 Acomys percivali | reverse complement strand
GTGGAGTGGAGGAGAGGTGAGGAAGGCATGCAGGCCAGAGCGGAGTGCATTTACACATCAGAATACATTCTAAGCTAAGATCTTGATTTATTTTTGTGCCACTAGTTTTCAAGTTTCAATGTAAGCACTCAATATTTTTCTTACTCATGCCATTTGACCATTTTTAGATCTATTCTTTTATTTATTTTATATGTAGGAATATTTTGCCTGCGTGTGTGTCTGTGCACCGCATGCATTTCTGATACCCATGGAGGCCACCAGAGAGTGTTGGATCCTCTGAGAGTAGAGTTACAAATAGTTGTGAGTTACCATGTGAGTGCTGTGAATTGAATTTGTCCTCTGAGAAAAATAGCAAGTGTTCTAACCACTGAGCAACCTCTCCAGCCCTAGATCTAAGTTTGTAATAGTCTACAGTACCTTAACTTGTACAAACATCCTTTTGCTTGATGTGATGATTTATTCTAATTAGGAAACTTTCAACCCATAAAATCTAGGTCATTCTTATACATGCACATGTATGGGCACGTTTAATGTTTATAATTTTCATTACTTGTATCTATTGCATTGGATTCCTTTAAGAATCAAAGCAAATGTTATTGGTTCTCTGTGGTTTGTGAGAATCCCATATGCTCCTTTAGCATAGTCTGTGAGGTAGGTACTTAAAAATCCAAACGCTTAGTGGCTGTTTGCAAAAGCTATGAGACTAAACAAAAATATTCTAATGTTTATAGCTATTTGTGACCATGTAGTAGAGTAACTGAAACTTTCCCATTAAAGATCAAAGCTTTTGAATTCCACATGTAAAATATGAATTTTCAAATGCCATTTTCCCACTGAGTGAGCTGAGAGCACCTCTCAGTCTTTCTCTGCTTCCTTCTTGTTTTCCTTGAGATTGCTGACAGTCTTTCCACTAGCTCTCTATTTGTATCATAATTATTTGCTGTAAGTTTTTTTGAATTTAATTAAAGTAGCTTCAGCTTTAACTATTGGTGTTTTTGTCAGGAAATCTCTTAACTTAGTAAGGCGGCATATTCACATTCAGCCCAGTGGCAACGTATTATAACTTTTAATCTAGAACACAGAAATCCTGGTCTCTAATGCCATTTACTTTCGTCTCTATCCTTTCCAAAGTTATAGCCTTCGAGTGCAGAGAGAAAAGCAAACACCACCTGTGCTCCCAGACTTTCCATTTCCTATCTAGGGCTTCAGCACCATGAGAGATGAATCCCAGGTTCCTTCAGACGCTGTAGTGCAGCCCCATATGATTCAGCAGAAGTGGGTAGCAGTTGGGCTTGATTAGTTTTGGCAAGCACTCTGTCACATCTCAGGAAAAGGCTCCAAAAGGGACCACACACCTCCCAATTAGCCATGTCAGACTTGCATCTGGCTTTCCCCGTGTCCTTCAGTAGGAAGTCAATGCCGCCCAGAGTGAGTTTTAGGATGATCCAACGGTGCCTTGGTTATCAGGTGACCACATTATGAGGACTAGAGGGTGCTGAAGCCAGCCTGCCCTTGACATTTTGACATTCTCCCTGCCAGCTTTCTATTATTTGCTATACTATATACTCCTGGATTATCTTTTTTTTTTTTTTACATCCTCCTAGAATGGAACCCTCAAGGTAGCCTGACTCTGGCTGGTAAAATAGCCCAGGTGTTAGAGTAATTGCTTAGTGTACATGAAACCTAGAGTACTATCCTCAGCACTACAACGCCACACAAAGTCATGCTTGATGGAGCAGGCTTGTAATTCCAGGACCAAAAAGAGGTAGAGACAGAAGGATCACGAGTTCAAGGTCATCCCAAGCTGCATAGGGAGTTCAAGGCCAGCTGGACTAAGTGATAACACTCCTTCTTGATCAAAACAAAATTTAGGAATAAGATAGCCTAGCTTGTCTCTTGCTCAGTCTGGGAGGTGCTCTGAGTGAGGAGCATTTATAGGTGTCACTCAGTAGATATTGAGGCATACAGAGTTGTCTAGAAAGGAGGTGATTTCCACCTCTCTCACCCTTGCTTGCTACCATTTGCTTTTTATTCAGACATCAAAGCCATTGTAGCAGTTCATTCTCTATCATCCCATACACTTTCCTAATAAATGTGTTGGTGCTACTGTCTGGGCTTCCTTCTCTTTCCAACTTTGTAGTCAGACAGCCTCTAGGAGGATCCCAGGCACTGAGAAGAAAGGATCTCCAGAATCCTACTTACGAGAATCCTGAGAGTTGTTATACTGAATTAAAAATACTCTACTTACTGTTCACAGCTGACCCTGCTTTACAAATTAACATCCCTTTTGTATCAACTGCACTTTCAGCTTAACCCTTGGCTGACCCACAGTTTACCAGAGTTCCTCTAAGCCTTCCATTGGGAAGTCAGCTGTTCCTTCTCTGCGCTGTCACTCTGCTTGTTTCTCTCTGGGAGAAGAATTGCATTGTGTATGATGGGCTGTTTTGTTAGTCATAGAATATATAGTCAGCTACACTGAGTTGCTTACTCTCCAGTCATCAGCCTTACCTTAACTACCTTTGTGTTCTAGATACAATGCCTACATCTAATACAAATGCAATGGATATTCAATGACAGATGAATAGAAGGAATGCTATGTAGATGGTAATATCAAATCCATTGATTAAATGTAAACATTTCTCTTAAAGGTCCACATATAGTCTTTTGACTGATGTTCCTCTATGCTTTTCACTTTACACTCTTCTCTATTTTTTTTCCGAATTTAAAAAAAAAAGTCTGTATGTTCTCGTTTTTTTAAAGGTGATGTTAGCTGAACAACTTTTCCGCAAAGAATTCAACCCATTTTTAAAGAAATGGTATCGCATTATTGGATTAAGTGGTGATACCCAGCTGAAAATATCATTTCCAGAAGTTGTCAAATCTTACGATGTTATTATCAGCACAGCTCAGATCCTCGAGAACTCCCTCTTAAACCGGGAGAGTGGAGAAGATGACGGTGTGCAGCTATCAGGTTGGTAGGAGTCGGTATTGTTAGAAGAGATTGGCAGAGATATTA
Organism: Acomys percivali; assembly: GCA_907169655.1. NCBI lineage: Eukaryota > Metazoa > Chordata > Mammalia > Rodentia > Muridae > Acomys > Acomys percivali. The sequence continues at coordinate 36,402,517 of OU015750.1, read as the reverse complement.
AAGATAGTAACAGAGGCTGCTTGTTAAATCCTTTTTTTTTTTACATGATAAAGATTAACCTTAGCTATATAAGTTATTTTTTATTTCGTAAGGCTTCACTGAATTGCTCTACTTCCTGGAAAAATGAACAAAACCAGGAAAATGTTTAACTGGATAGCTTGCTTTTGCATAAGTATATTGTTACTAAATCAAGCATCAAGCAGTCACTGTGTTCCTTCCATTACTACACACACACACACACACACACACACACACACATACACACACACAAATATACACACACATTTGCTGATAGGTTCTATGAGAACTACATCTTTTACAGTACAATAAAACTACAATCCTGCCTACATTATTTGGAATGGTTAAATAACTAGGTAAAAAAACAGAGAAAAGTAAAAGCAATCACAATAATTAAGTGCAAGGTTTAAAAACACAAAATCATACCTCTCTAGATAGTATTCCTTTCACTTGGTGTTACAAAAATAGGCTGTATCAGCCTAACATTAATTTTTTTATTCAAGAACAAACAGGAGCCCTGGGAAGATTTTGTGTTTGTTTGTTTGTTTGTTTGTTTGTTTGTTTGTTTGTTTGTAAGACAGGTGTGCATTTCCCTACCACTTTCTAAATTGCACCTTGAGACAGATAATAGCTACCAGGGACAGTGTCATGATTAACACACACGAACTTTGTGTTCATAAACATTGCTGCCAGTCACAGCTCAAGTCATACCAGCCAGCGGATCGACGTAGGGATGTATCACTATTCTGTCCGAGGAAAGACACTCAGCGGCAGCTCACGCCTTTAACTTCAGAGTGCTTGTCTCACTGCAGCGTGCCTGTTTGGGTAAACAGACCTTCCCTCTTTTCCGTTAAGATTTTTCCCTTGTTATCATCGATGAGTGCCATCACACCAACAAGGAGGCGGTCTATAACAACATCATGAGACGGTATCTGAAGCAGAAGTTGAAGAATAATACCCTCAAGAAGCAAAACAAGCCAGTAACCCAGCTGCCACAGATACTAGGACTGACGGCTTCACCTGGTGTTGGAGGAGCCAAAAAACAATCTGAGGCTGAAAAGCATATTTTAAATGTAAGTTGCTGAGTGTGTGTATAACCAAAACAGACAGGCAGACAAGCAAGCAAACAAACTGTGTCAGATGCCTACGCTCTTTAGGATTTTAAGTGGTGTTGATAGTTCAAATGTCATCAGTTAAATAAAAGCTATTTGCTTTACCTCTAGAGAAAAATAGCCCCGGTCTTCTACAAAGAGGTGATATTACTCCTAATAAGTACCTGTGATACGGACAGAGCAAAAGTTGATAGTTTTCACTCCCGATGGCTTGCAACTGACTCCCTGGCCTTCAAAGCAGCAAGCTTTCCCTGTCTTTTCCCATTAGGTGTCAGTCTAGAATATGGGTTACTCAAATGCATGCAAAGAGAAGAGGCAAGCGTGGTGGTTCCCACCCTTAATCCTGGCGCTCTGAAAGCAGAGCCAAGCAGATTGCAAGTGAGTTTATATAGTGAGTTCCAGGCCAGCTAGTGCTGCAGAGTGAGACATCTCAAAATAAGGAGTTGGAAGTAGAGATGATGCCAGGATCTTTTATTAAAGGTGCACACACACACACACACACACACACACACACACACACACACACACACAGCTTCCCCAACAGGGGTGCCATTTAAAGCAGTAAGGATATCAGAGTACCTGAGCCTCTCACTGTAGGTTGAATTCAGTAGAAATTGTAAACAAGATTCAGAAAAGAATTGCCTCCAAGATATAATGTATTACTGGGATAAGGAACTAACTCCTGCTTGTGGTCTGTGTGCCAAGACTAAGGCAGACCCTCCCCTTGTGCTGCTGTCTTTGTATGTACAAAAGAACGGGCATTAGGATCCATGAACATCAGTTTGACTGTGAATGTAGCTGCCTGATATAATCAGATAACAGTTACCACCTAACTATGCTGTTAATTTACGTACATTTTTCTATTGTTTTAAGTCCCATATTTCAGCTATAAAATGACATTTAAAGGACATTTTTTTTCTACAATTAGCCTTAGAATACACTTTTGGAAGATATCAGAACAAATATTGTTGATCATTTGGTCAATTAAATCCATAGTAGGCGGTGATGAAATGCTGAATTTAACGAATAAATAGCGCTGCATATTACTTGAATTAAATGTTGTTACCTACTTATGCTAAAAATCTCATATTGCACTTTTCTTATGCAAAGCTATTTTCATTCCATTGCAAGAAAAGAATGCTTAAAGTGTCTCTTTTCCAGATATGTGCCAATCTTGATGCATTCACTATTAAAACAGTGAGGGAGAATCTTGGTCAACTTAAACAGCAAATAAAGGATCCATGCAAGAAGTTCGTGATTGCTGACGACACCAGAGAAGTATGCGCCGAGCATTTCATATGTTTTGTCTGGTAACACATATCCAATTGGAAGCTGGCCGGGTCTATTTTACATTCACCATCTCAATAGTCGCGTTTAACATTTTTAATCAAATAAGCTATGCTTTTAAACTTTTTGTACTTTAAAAAATTAATATGAGACCACTACTAATTGTCTCTACCACCCTACTCCTTCTGGTTTATTTGAAACATAGTTTATACTTGGCTAGGTGTGATTCTTGGAACAGTGGAAATATTGGGTTGGGGAGGGTTGGATAGCTAACCTAGAGGGACTGTGGGAGTTAGTGCCTTTGTACTACTGTCTTGGTGTTTTGCAGGATTGGTTCTCTGACATTCCAGGGTGCCATTTTGTTGAGGTGGCTATCACAACAGAAATCCTGATTTGTGTGTTTTCTTTATTTAGAAAACAGATTGTAAAAAAAAAAAAAATTGAAATATTGATTATACTGCTGCTTCTCTGGTGAATGTTTTCACAAATTAAAAAAATCAACTTATAGTCAGTTTGGCCATTATGTTAAGTAAATTATCCCAATATTTTGTTTTGTAGAGTTTAAAACTTGATAAATTTTACAAATGTATAATAAGTTTAATTCCATTGAGAATCTACTTCATAAGGCTACTGGGACTAAATGATGGGATATGTGTGCAGTAAATAAGAGTCAAAGTGTGGACATCAAACCACTGTTGGTGGCCAACCGCCACAATTTACCCATTTTCATTCTGCAGTAGAACTATGCTGGCACTGATTACACTATACTCACGCTTACATTTCTGTCACTTGGATTTACCTGATAAGTTCCAATTTGTGCTTCTATTCTTGATCATCCAAAGATGTTTTTCTGAATATTCTTTTGGAAAGAATTTGCCACTCTTTTTTTTTTCTTAACCTTTAAAATTACTCTTCAGTAGAGTATGGTGCATGCAGAAAAGAACAAGATGGACTTGTGGATTTACAATAGTTGGCCAAGTGTATGCAAAAAAAAAAAAATTAGATAAAAAGACAACACATTACAAGGCTCTCAAAATGCTTTCTCCTTCTAGTCCCAATGCCAAGGGAAACTATTAGTTTTGACTGATTTTGAACTTTATCCAAGTTGAATCACATAACATACATTCTTTCATATCTGGATTTTTTCCAAAGTATGTCAAATGCTTTTTATTTTGGAAGTAATAGTGCTGAAACGTGGTATTTACATAGGAATATTACCTAAATAAAATTAAAGGCTTTCTAAATAATTGTGACATTAACTCAACAGAATATTTTTAATTGCCTTTAACTTTCAAGGTTTGTAACACTCACTAGTATTACTTCTTAAAAAAAAAAAATTTAGCTTGGCAACTTTATGATAGAGGTTTATGGTGTCAGGATTGATATGTCCTGACAGTAGAAATAAAACTAAAAACCAATTGTAGCTAACAAAGAAGTGATCAGAGATTATTCTGTTACAGAGTCTAGTTAATGATACTGAATCAATCACATTATAATATGCAAATTATTTTAACAAAGATAATGAATGCCATTGCAAACAACTTTAATCATATATGTATAATTGTTTTTAGAATCCATTTAAAGAGAAACTTCTAGAAATTATGGCAAGCATTCAAACTTACTGCAAAATGAGTCCAATGTCAGATTTTGGAACCCAGCATTATGAGCAATGGGCCATTCAAATGGAAAAAAAAGGTAATTTGGGTTGTGATCTAACAGTTTTTCCCGTGTTTACACCAAGGCTTCAGATGATCTTCTTAGGCTCAGAAGCAATTTGAAAGCAAATGGAACATCGAGTAGAGTTTCTGTGTTGTGTGGTGGGCAAGCCCACACGCGTTCCAACTCCTCATCTAAGGAAAGAGGCGTCAATTCATCCAGTTTTCACTTTCATTTATTACATATAAAGTATCAAGGCAGCTATCAACAGTTCTGTCTTCAAAGGCAATTTTACTGACGTGTTTTCCAAGCTGTTCGGCTATGGTTCAAGTCCACACTCCTGCTCACACTGAGCTCAAGCCACAAGCATTGGAGTTGAAAACCTCCCCTTTTAGAACTCAGGGCCCTTGGAGCCTTGCCCATTCCAACACTGCTGTGAAGGTCTGAGCTATAATTTTGTTTGTTTGTTTGTTTGTTTGTTTGTTTTTCGAGACAGGGTTTCTCTGTGTAGCCCTGACTGTCCTGGACTCGCTTTGTAGACCAGGCTGGCCTCGAACTCACAGTGATCCGCCTGCCTCTGCCTCCCAAGTGCTGGGATTAAAGGCGTGTGCCACCACGCCTGGTCGGAGCTATAATTTATTGATGTTCACAACACACTTTTAGGACGGTTCTGTGGCCTTTGCCTCACTCACGGAGTTTATTCTTCCACAGCTGCTAAGGACGGGAACCGCAAAGACCGTGTCTGTGCAGAACATTTGAGGAAATACAATGAAGCCCTACAAATCAATGACACGATCCGCATGATCGACGCGTACAGCCACCTGGAAAGTTTCTACACTGATGAGAAAGCAAAGAAGTTTGCGGTCCTGGAGGACAATGATGAGAGCGAAGACGATGCTAACAGTCACGATGATGAAGTTAAGGGCAATGTAAAGACACCTTTGAAACTGGACGAAACAGATGAATTCCTCATGGATTTATTCTTTGGTAAGACTCAGTATAGCACAAAGGATATGTTCCTGCACGGTCCTCTCAAGCAGGGACTCACTGCTTCCTTCGAGTTTTCCAGAAGGCACTCAAAATTCATCTCTAAAGGAAAAGAATACCATGAAGACTTGGTTTGTAATTTGATATGTCGGGCTAACTTTTAATTGTGTGATTGTAATTAATCATTTGATCATCTACTTTTATTACAAAGATCATTGCAATTAATTAATTAAATAGTCTGAGCACTAAATATATCACAATGAGTCATGTCTTAGTGTATCATTATGTAAAGAGTGCCAGTGTAATTTTTTGTCTTATTTACTGATGCAAACTAATTTTATTTTTAATAGTTATTAGGTTGATTTCTTCTTTCAGAAAGTGGATGTATGTATGGCATACAATAGGGTGTGTGAGTGTATTTAGTGGGGTAGCTAAATCAAGCTGATAACATGAATAATTATTTTTAAAGATAACAGGAAAATGTTGAAAAAACTGGCTGAGAACCCAAAATATGAAAATGAAAAACTCACTAAATTAAGAAACACTATATTGGAACAATTCACAAGGACTGAGGAGTCGTCTCGAGGAATTATTTTCACAAAAACACGGCAGAGCACCTATGCACTTTCCCAGTGGATCATGGAAAATGAAAAGTTTGCAGAAGTTGGCATCAAAGCGCACCACCTGATCGGAGCAGGACACAGCAGTGAAGTCAAGCCCATGACACAGGTATGGCATCCTTTGGAATCCGTGTCTTAAACTTCAACTACCCTTCTCTAATTGGTTATACTGTTCCTAAATTCCCCCATCATCTCAGAGATACCTTGGTTTGGTATATTGAGTTAATGATAGGCTGATGATGGTACTTGATGAGTTAAGGGGCAAGTTAAAACAGAATCCCCTTTCCTTTTTACATACAGGAACGTCTCAAGTTTGGCGTCTCTTGTAAAAATGAGTAAGTTTTGCCTTAACAACACCGTAAAGAAATAGTTACAGTATGAAATCAAGTGGAGATTCAAAACTGCTCACGATGTGTGGATTATAATCAAAACTGTGCAACAGATATTTGTAAAATGAAGTCAATAAGAACTTGGAAGAACTAAAGTGTTTGCTGTGTTGGGGGCAGGGTTTAAGTTTTCTGCTCTCTTATCAATTTTTTAAATTATATGATTTATTGTATGTACGGTTAAAGTAACACTTCTGGCAGGGGAAAAAGCCACTTGTAAACTATATCAGCATTTAAACGTTCTTCTGAAAGCTAAGTTCTCCCTGAGTCTTGCTGGAGGTGGGGGCAGGGTGGGGGATACTTCAGTTCTGTGATAGCCACCACTGTTTCACACAATGGACCAAACCAAATCTACTTACTGTTTGTGTAAGAGAAGAAAATTTGAGATTGCACATTCTGACACCCAATACGTTGCACACTCCCTCTTGGTAGCTCCTTATCAGGTTTAAAGCTAGGCCCTGCAGCCAAATTATCAAGCACTGCAGTCTCTGCTCCTCACCTGAAGCCAACTCATCTGTCCTGATAGCAATTTGTCATATAATTGATCTGAGAGCCTAACACTAGCCTGGAATTTCCTGTTCAAGTACTCTTTGAAATTAAGACACAGTTATATGTTAAAATCAAAGTTATATGTTAAAATCAAAGACATAATTTTTAAATTACTTATTTATGTATATTTTTATGTGTTTAAGTGCTCTGTCTGCATGCATGCCTGCATGTACATGGAAGAGGGCTTAAGATCCCTTAATAGATGATTGTGAGCTGCCATGTGGCCACTGGGAATTGAACTCAGGACCTCTGGAAGAGCAGCCAGTGCTCTTAAGCACTCCCCAGCCCCCAAAGACATCATTTTGATCAATGGATGTGAAGCAATAAGGCAGAAATTACCAGAGAGTCATCAGGAGCCTTGCTATACTGTTCTTTCTTGGTGATGAGCCAAATAAAAACTCACAATACCTCTAAGAAGAAAGGAAAGTGCATGAGGGAATACACACTCAAGTTATAAGGATAAAAGTGTGCATTGAATGCCACATAGGCTAGCAGCTTTGATGAGAATAGAATGGAAATAAAGGACCACTTACTGTCCATATCAGATGAGATATATGCTCAGCCATTCTTCCAATGCAAAGACCTGAATATATATATATATATATATATATATATATATATATATATATATGTGTGTGTGTGTGTGTGTGTGTGTGTGTGTGTGTGTGTGTGTGTGTGTATTCAAAGGTCACATTTTAAAAACTACTTGTTGTAATTATGCTTTAGTCATGTACGCATCCCTTTTAATTTACATTATCTTTTGATTAGACCTTTTTTACTTATAGTTTTAAATTTTTATTCACTTTACATCTAGCCCCCTTCCTCATCTCTTCCCAGTCCCACCCTTCCTCCCTTTTCTCTCCCTTCCCCTCCCCTAGTCCTCTAAAAAGGGGAGCCCTCCTCCACAACCAACTGACCTCAGCCTATCAAATCTCATCTGGATGGCCTGCATCCTCTTCCTCTGAGCAATCAAAGAGCAGGCAACAGAGTCAATGGCAGAGACAGCCCATGTTTCTCATATTAGGGGACCCATATAGAGACTGAGCTGCCTATTGGTTACATCAAATCAGGTGGCCCAGGTCCTCTCCATGCATGGATCTTGGTTGGTACATCAGTGTCTGCAAGTCCCCCTGGGCCCAGATTTTTGGCTCTGTTGGTCTCCTTGTGGAGCACCTGCAGTTTATGCTACTTAAAGTTAAACTTTTCTCAAAGTAAAATCAAAGAAAACACTGCTTTTTACTGTTCCAGCTCCCCTCCCTGGAAGCACCTGATACTTTGACTTTCTCCTGTGTCCTTTATGGAATAATCCATAGGTTTCTTTCCTGGATGGTTCTTAAATTGACCTATAGTATATGTGGGGAATTTTCTGTGTCTCAAAACTGATATAAAAGTTTCAGTGAATTTTATTACCTACATATCAGACTCTGACGTTAATATACTGAAAGGTAAACCCTGTTCTACTCGTGCCAAAGCCTTTTCTCAGCCAGCAACACCTCTTCCTTTCTTCCTCTCAAATCACCCATCAATTTATTTCCTTGGCACAAAGAATGTCTTCCCACCTCCAGACTGCAGGATGGAAATATTTTTGTTATTGTGTGGTAATCCCAGATTGGAAATCAAATGTTGTCTCACCATCATGTCTTTGTTCATTGCCAAAAACAGATGGCAGCAAATTCGTGTATGATCTAATCCTCTGATTTACACTGACCAGTTGCAATTTATTATTTCTCCTACTAATTAGAAGATCTGAATGTGTTTAGCATCACAAAATTCAATTTATTAAAATGTTTCTACAGAATGAACAAAAAGAAGTCATTAGTAAATTTCGCACTGGAGAAATAAATCTGCTTATAGCTACTACAGTGGCAGAAGAAGGCCTGGATATCAAAGAGTGCAATATCGTTATCCGGTACGGTCTCGTCACTAATGAGATAGCCATGGTCCAGGTATGTGCAGAGATCCACGCCTCTGTGTTTCATCTCCTTCCTGTGCTCCTATGTGGGCTCCTCCCTTTTACTAAACCAACACAAAACCTCTTAACTTTAAGTGTGCTTTAAGTGTTTTGGCTAAAGGACCCATCTTAAAGAAATGCAAAGGAATACCTTCTATGTGACTGCTGTTTGTTGAACTCCTATAGCAACCTCTTGTAGTTTAACTAACAACTCGACTTCAGTTGCCCTTCTATATCCTAAGACTATCTGAGACCATGCACGATATAGGCCCCATTACAAGAGTCAAAGGAGGCCTCCTTCGTCTTAAGATGTCAGTGAGCCCCCAGTGGGATCAGGAATCTGAACCACACTGTCCACAAATCCCACTCAGACCTTAGCAAGCCCTACAGTTCTGTTTTCTTCCATCAGTCACTAATTTTTTCTATATTTTTAATCTTTCATAAAATACTGACTGGGGGGGTCCCTTACAAATATGATATATAAATGAATAATTATCAGCTTCACAGCTCTCTTACTCATCTATATTAACAATGCTGTGCTATGTAAAAGAGTTATGGTGAAGAAAGTGCATGACATTACTCTTAAAATATAAGAGTTTTCTTTCACCATTGGATAGATGACAAGTTACAGAAGATGTAGGTCATTAGGCAGCCATCTTGATATAAAGCAAGATTATTTCAGGTAGTGGTATGTAAGTCAGAGGCTTATGGCTACAATATGAGTGGAGTTTGCCTTCCGAATGGTGTTGTCATTGGTAGTTAAGCTCTTGAGCTCGGTAACCAAAGCTAGTGCTATTAAACATGTGTCTATACTACCGCTGATCAGTGGTAGATTGTTCATCCTGCATTGGATGGCCCAATACCCATGTGCATACGGACATCACTAAGTGAGTGGCCTCAGAGGTCATTCAAAATCAATAAGAGGACGCTGAAGGTGGGTGCAGGGTAGGCAGACCTGGGAGAAGTTGGAGGGGCCAAATGGGAAGTGGATATTATCATATTTTGCTGTTTATAGCAATTTTAAAGAAAATTTTAAAGAAATTTTAAGAAAATTTTAAAGAAAAACAGTAAAAAAAAAAAAAAAAAATTGGTGCGCCTAACATTCAGCTCCTTAAGAGTCCTATGGAAATTTGACTCTTTACTGCATATATTCCCCCTGAGAAATGTGCTTAAAGTCCCAAGTCAGGTGCCAGGAACAGTTCTGCATTCAGAAGCCCTGGTGCCAAGGTCAGAGATGTGCCTTGTCCTCATTCATCCTCCTTCCAAATAGATGGCTGCACTGGTCCAAGCCACTGCTCAGGGTTTCTGTGGTTTAAGACAGCTGCTCAGGGCTCAACAGGGCTAGATGGGTGGTGTTATTTTGGCTTGTGAGATCTGCCAAAATCGTTCTAGAACATTGCGTTAAAAAACATTTAAGTTTTGAAAAAAATGTGTCTACAAGCCATGGGTAATGACTACCTTTACTAAGACTAGAGAGATGGTTTGAAGCCTGGGATACAGAACAAAGACTCTCTTCCTAGGCCCAAAGCAGGACATCTCATGCTTTGTTCATGTTCCCAGGCCCGTGGTCGAGCCAGAGCTGATGAAAGCACCTATGTCCTGGTTACCAGCAGTGGCTCGGGAGTTACTGAACGTGAGATCGTTAATGATTTCCGAGAGAAGATGATGTATACAGCTATAAACCGTGTTCAGAACATGAAACCAGAAGAGTATGCACGTGAGGTATTGTCCTTTTCCACCACTGAGTTTAGTTTTCATCAGAAAATGGCTCCATTTGGTTGCCACTGATGTCTGTGTGGCTACTTCTCCAGACAGAAATTGTGCTGAGTGAGCAGCTTCCGTCTGAAGATTTGTTCTTAGTCCAGATTCACACACAAAACCCCATGATCTGTGGGAAGGCAGGAAATGCTGAGGGCATTTTGATCATTGCAGAGAAACCAAACATCAACTTTGGTAATATAAATTTAGGATGCCATTTTCCAGAAAGATTGGTACAACTCATTCATTTGGACCAACCTAGTAGTTTCAATTTGATCCAATCCATATGTACAAACAGTGTCTCTACTACAGAAATATTTATAAAATGCCTATTGTCTGCCAGGCAGTATTTTAAAAGCCGAGAACATAGTTATAAACAAAACATAATACCCATGGTATGTGAAGTAGAGATTTTATTGTGTGCTTGTTGAGGATGGCAGAAGACAAACAGAAATTTAACAATGTTGTGCATGTCTTGCATGAGTAAGCACTGTGGAATCAGGATAGGATTGTATAACCAGCCTTGGTGGCTCATACCTACAATCTCAGCACTCAAAACACAGAGGCAAGAGCATTACACCAGAAGTTTGAGGTCATCTTGGACTACATAGTATGTTTAATTCTAGCCTGGGCTACTGAATGAATCATATCTCAAAACAAAAACTCAGAGTAGTAAAGTATGGTGTAAACCACTTGCCTAGATGGCTACTTTTGAGATGTTCCACTTAGAGACTGACACTGAGGCTGATTCTGAAAGTCTGAAGCATATATAATATGTCATGTAGCTGAATCTCAACTTATTAACAATTATTTGAATTGGGTAAAGGAAATGCAGTGGGGAAAACGGATATATTTGTACAATATTTCAGGAAGCGTTTATACCACTGAAGTAAAGACTGTAACTCCTATAATAGCAAACAATCCATTTAGAAGAAGCTTCACACCCTTGCATATGGGTGTGAATGTTAGTTTCCTAACATTAGAATTGGCTCTTCCCTAAATAGAGTTTAAGGGAAGGGATGCTTTCAATTTGGTGTGCAAAGTATATAACCAACTCCAAGGTTTCCTGGCCAGGTTTTCATACAAACTTACATTTTAAAACCCCCTTAAAAATATAAACCAAACCAAGCATTTTTTATCAAATAATCCCACTATAAACTTATTTTTTCATATTTATGACTAAACAGAATGAATCAGTGAGGTTCTTGTGAAAGCTGTTATGTTATTACTAAATTGTCTAGGTCCATTTTAGGACAATCTATAGTTTACAAGTTAAAAATCTCCCAATCTGTCGACTAAAACATTGTACTAATTAGTCTTTCATTATTTTAGTGAAATACCTGAGGTAAGCTGATTTATAGTGTCAAGAGGTTTATTGGGTTGACTCAGAGTTAAAGCCATAAGGACTAAGAACATGGAGGGTTCTGTGAGGCCTCACCTGCTGATCCACTGTCACATTATGGCAAGAATGCATGTGTATCTAAGCTTCTTTGTGCTCTCTCTGTCCTTACAAAGCTGACATAATTCAATCCTGTGGGTTCCACCTCTAAATCCTAATCCAAGACCATCTCTTCTCAAGGGCCCCTTTCTAAGCACACAACTACATTAAGTTTCGCTTCCTTTCATTATTGTCTTATTAACACAAGACTGTGGATTTAGTTCCTGCGTGACTGACTATAGAGGGGCAAGCCATGCTCAAATCATAACACAGGATCCACTTAGGGACTCCAGAATGGACTACCTTTCTCAGTCTCCTTTGAGGAAGAGATCTCTTCCTCCCAAAGCTTCACGGGTGGCTGAAAGAAAGAAAAGCACCGAAGACCATGTACACTGCCCGAGGAAGCACTGATACTTAGTTGGCTGCTAGGCAAGCAACTCTTCTGATTTTCAACACCTTTTCAACAGTGTCTAGGCAGCCACTGATAAAAAGTGAGAGTTGACACAAAAGACAAAATCTATTTTGCATGCCATAAAATGCCAGTCTTACTGAAAAGTTAAAATTTTATCAAACGTCTAGAACGAACCCAAACATCTCCAAACACCTTGGCACACCACTTTTAATCCCCGTCACTTCTTTGTACTTGGACTTTGGTTTACTACAGTAGAAGATTGTATACTAAATCTATCTGGTGTAATGGTCTCTTCATTTTAATCTTCTAGACTACCATGTTAAGATATATCAATTTCAGCTCATTTACTTCCATAAAATTATGAAAAAAAATGTAATTCATTATTCTTTTCTCCCTGCAGATTTTGAAATTACAGGTACAAAGTCTCTTGGAAAAGAAAATGAAAGTCAAAAGAAGTATTGCGAAGCAGTACAACAATAATCCATCATTAGTAACTCTCCTCTGCAAAAACTGTAGTATACTGGTCTGCTCAGGAGAGAACATCCATGTAATTGAGAAGATGCATCATGTGAACATGACGCCGGAATTCAAGTGCGTGCAACAAGATCCAACTTTCTGAGGTTTAATGGGGTTGAAACATTTCTTTTTATAAAATGAAAGTGAGATTTTTTTTTCTCCCCTCCTCACAACTTTCCCTTTTGTAGTCCCTTAAATATATTTTGATCTCTTGTGTCTGTTTTGAAAGTAGTCTTCGTTGAGACATAGAGTAATGTTAAGACACAAAGCCATTTTGATCTAAAGTACTTACATCAAAATGTTTGGATGTCCATACCTGTTCTCAATTTTTTTTTGAATGACTGAAAAGCTAAAATAACAGCAGACTTCAAAGGAGACCCAGAGACAGTGTCACACTTGTGAGGTGTATTTTAGGATGAGGACATGCATCTGATTTGTCACAAAAATCCTGGGAAGCAGAAGATGAGAAAGAGCAAGGCACCAGATAACCCAACCATGTGGGTCATTAACAATTCCAACATGAACCCATGGCTGCATGTTGTCATTTTGTCAAATCTCACTAATGATCCTTTCTCCACAATAATTTTAGGAAACTCTACATTGTAAGAGAAAATAAAGCACTACAAAAGAAATTTGCTGATTATCAAGCAAACGGAGAGATTATCTGCAAATGTGGCCAAGTGAGTATACTCTAGTGGGTTCATTTTTATTTTGACCAAAAGGAATGTTAAATTGGATGTTGACTTCTTTCTCTTTTGTTTTCTAGGCTTGGGGAACAATGATGGTGCACAAAGGCTTAGATTTGCCTTGTCTTAAAATAAGGAATTTTGTAGTGGATTTCAAAAATAACTCACCAAAGAAACAGTATAAGAAGTGGATGGAACTCCCTATCAGATTTCCTGATCTAGATTGCTCAGAGTACTGTTTGTATAGTGATGAAGACTAGCTCTTGATTCATGATTATTTTTAAATGTTGCCAACTCAACATTGAGTATGATTTTGATTGACGTTTTCATCACACCACTGAACTAACGCTAGAATATGTAAGTGATGGTTTTGTTTTAGTTACGTAAATCTTACTGGTAAGATTTACCAATTACTGGTAAAAAGTAATTGTTTATCAAAATTGTCAAGTTGATGAAGTCTATAATCACCTGAGAGATGGGCCTCTGGGAATGCCCATGAAGGATTGTCTTGTTAAGTGAAGTAGGAAGACCTGTCCACTGTGGGTGGTCCCATCCTCCAGGCTTGGGTCCTGGGATGTATAAAACTGAGAAAACTACCTGTGCTCACATTTGCACTCATACACCTGCTCCTTGACCGTGGGATGCATTGTGACGAGTTACCCCAAGCTTCCATCGCAGTGATTTCCCCACGGAAATGGATTATAACCTCAAACTGTGAGATACAATACATTCTTCCTTCCCGAGTTGATTTTTCAGGTATTTTGTCACAGCAACAGAAAAGTAACTAAAACAGGAGGGATAAAGAAAACCAACCAATAAAGAAAATCTTCCAATAATATGCATTAGTGTAGAGTGTCATGGTATCATGGAAAATACTGGAATACAGATGAGAATCGAAGGTACCAATCTCAGACCTGTCACTGATTTTTAATTTTTTTTTCAGGTGTATTTATTTTGTGTGTATTTATGTTTGGCCTGCATGTATGTATGTGTGCTGTATGTATGTCTGGTGCCTCTGGAGGTCAGAAGAAGGCACCAGATCCCGTATACCTGGAGTTATGGATGGTCGTGAGCTACCATGTGAGTGCTAGGACTCAAACATGGGTCTTCTACATGAGAAAGAATACTCTTAAACACTGAGCCATCCCTCCAGGCTGTCACTAAGTGTCACAATCAAGTTAGCCTCTACCCCAATCCTGCTTCACCAGCCTCCCAGTGAGCGAAACGTTGATTCTGCTATCTGCTCTGTTTGAGTAGCTTGCTGTTCTTGTTCAACAGATTGACACATTTTATGGTTTTAAATGCACCCATTTTTATTACAGCAGCTGTTTTGTAGGCCAAACGTCCAGATGTAGTTTTCTCACAAGACTGACCTCAAGGTTTCAGCCAGACGGCTCTCACCCAGAGGCCTTGAAGGAGGAATCCGCTTCCATGCTCACTCAGAATTCATTTCCTTGCAGCTGCCTGGCTACAATTTCTGTTTTCTTTTTCTGCTAAGAATCACTCTCACATCCTAGGAATGTCTTTTTCTGGTGGCCTCCAGGAGCCTGCCACAGCACACATCATGTATTTCTTCAGGGCCAGCAGCAGAAACTCCCCAAGTTGTTTAACTATAGTAATGGAACACAGTACACTATGCTGTGAACTAGGCATCATATTGATAGGCAGGCGTAAAAAATTAATCTTACCTCTAAACTGGTAAAGTCTCCAGTCACCTTGGATAAGGACCTCTTTGGTATGTCTAACCCCTGTGGCCAACAGGCCGTTCCTATGCTCAAAATAGGGGGATATTTCAGGGTATCATGCATGAACTGACATGATTTGGGGAGGAATCTTGGAGGTCATTTTAGAATTTGACCACCAAACCATTTCTTTACTCTTTTGCTATTATAATGTATAGATAGCCATACACAAGCACCTTGACAAACAGGAAACATTCTGCAAATATTAAGGAAACAATGTTACTAAAATGTAGCATCAAGCCATTTCAGTCTTGCTTCCTCAGCTTTCTCTTCCGCAAACCCAGCATCAAACTGGAATGCAACCTAATCATAGGGTGGTGAGTAAGTTCATACCAGTTCTAGTGCATGTAAGATGAATTACCAGTGTCCATGGAGAGAGAAGTTCAACAGTCAGCCCAGCCTTTCCATGGGGCTTAGCTGGGAACAGAGGCTGACATGTATTCTAGGGAATAAAGAACAAAAAGCTCCCCAAGTTCCATCATAGATAGTGATACAGGGCCAGTTGCCTTCACTACTGGGCCTGCATCCAATAGAAATGGAGCCCCTCCATTGTCACAGAAAAGGCAAGATTGGAGACAGTAACTTCAGTCAGCCATTTGAACTGACACCCAGTCTCATGGATGGCTTCCTCCACCAGGAACAAAGAAGAGTAAAGACAGAGTTCGTTCTTAGTTTTGATCTATTAGTTTAATTCCATATTAAGATATTTTTAATCTTTTATTGATGAGAACAGAGCCAAGATGAATATACTCATTCTCTTGGGAATATGAATGGGCAAAAGAAGAATGGGCTTTCTTAAAATACCTTAAAATTCCGTCAGACTCTATTTAAAGTATTGCTTTATTCTAAAATGTCTCAGAAACTATGCAAGACACCAAATATCTAAGGTATTTAAATGGATCACTGTAACATATGTATCCTGTTTTGAGGTATCAACAAATATCAGAGTGGTTTCCTTTTGTCAATGCTTTCTTCTTCTTTTCAATAAAAAGTTATTTCTACTTTAAAGTTAAAAATGTTTGTTTCAGATACTATACAATTTAGTATGTGATGATACCTGGCAACTTGAGCTATAGTCCATGTATACCTTAATAGCTTAACATTGATTAACAGAATATACCCATGACACAAAGTCATGAGTCTGAGGTTTACAGCGACTGCATCTTAGTCCTTTGGTTATTTGAATGGCTTGCAGCACCTCCATACCACACATCTGTGTTCTCCCGAGCCATAAGCATCTGGAAGAAGGGTTCCTTACTGCCCTAACATTTTCATGACTTGTTGCTTCTCGCTCTCTGTCTGTACTTTTGTCTTAAAGCTTAGCCCATGAGTATGAAATGATTTCTCAAAAGCCATTAGTTTATGTCACAAATACATGCTCCAAGTGAAATGTGCTCTAAGAGAAGTGGATATTTTCTTCTCTGCGTTGCAGTAGCCATTAAAGCAGGAAGTCCTACCCTGGAGAAAAGACATCATACATGTTGTTTACGACTCAACTGAAGAAGCCAAGGAGGAGTTGGAATCGCCCTTGACATTGTAGCTTTTAAGATGTGAGAGTCTCAAACACACTTAGGGGAGCTAGGGAAGAACAATCGTGAAAAAAGAAATATCTCAATTTCCCAAGTTACCTCACTTACTGCGTACCTGTGACACTCTGTACCTTACCTAGTACTCCTGCTACAGTATTCTGGGGTCACCCTGGTCCTTACTCAACAAATATTAAGCCACTCTGTGCCACTTCTTTAGAAGAGATCTTTTATGGCTTTTCAAAAACAAAATCCAGATGTCACTTCTGAGAATTCATCTGCAGTTACATTTCCAGAACAGAAATGGAGAGAGCTTGTAAGGAAAGTATTACTCACTCACCCTCAGCATAAAACGCTCCAAAAATCAGTAAACAAGTCCGTGAATCAGAGCAGTAAACACAAAACAAGACCCAGATTCGGTGCTGTTCTAAGAATCCTAAGAATTATGATGTTAATTTGCAACTTAAGAACTTTGAGCACTTCTTTTTTTCTTTTTCTTTTTCTTTTTTCTTTTTTTCTTTTTGCCTTATTTAGTCTTGCTAGATATGTTTTTGCTTTTGTATGTAGAGTGTGGAATAAGATAGACTCGGACGTGGATCACTACTAGTTTGAGAACTTTGAGATTAAGCCATTTAATATCTTTGAGGCCAAAGGAAGTAATAACCTCCTTCAAGGGTTTTCATGGAAACCTCGGCACTGAACTGAACAATGCCAGCAGTTATCATGTGCACTAAATAGCCACAGGGCACAGTAAAAAGCTACTGGAAGACCTGAAGCATCTGCAGTAGCTGAAGATGTAGAAACAGCATGGTAATGGTACATTTTAGATCTGCACTTAATCTTTAAGTAAAATACATGCGAAGTTGAAGTCTCTCAGATTGACACTTGTCATAGAAGGGCCACCCCAAAGAAGCAGTGATAACAAACATGGTTGTTGTTAATATGCAACATTTAGGGTGGCTAATGGGAGGATTTAGCCTCTATGGGCAAAACGCCAAGATCAATGTAAACATAAGCATCACTGTATTTACTCAATGGCTTTCAGACTTAACTAGTTCTAAGAATGATTTTAATTATGTTCTGCCTCCACCCGAAGAACTGATAATAATGCTGTATCAGTGATTGAGTTAGGAACAACATGAAAAAGAAAAACTGAGTTATCAATAATAATTTTTGTATAGCACAAATTATAGTCACTTTCTGTTTGTTTCTAAGTCCTTAAACTTTCTCTCAGATCCAAAGATCCAAAATATGAAATGTGGCTCCTTCTGTAGGGTTTAGCAAGGCGAGTCTGACATCCTCCCCACTTCTCACATCTGTCCCAATCCCCCCAGAGCTAGTCCCAAACTCCAAGCCTGGGCCACTAATCCAATGTCAAGTGGTCAGTCCTGAAGAGAGATACATACACAAGTGACATTGTGCAGACTGAACAGGTTGTGTTTATATATTTGAGAATACATACAATCATACACACACACACACACACACACACACACACACACACACACACACAC
>OU015750.1:36353557-36381978 GCA_907169655.1 Acomys percivali | reverse complement strand
GAGAGAGAGAGAGAGAGAGAGAGAGAGAGAGAGAGAGAGAGAGAGAGCGCAAAAATATTAATGCTACAGACCGTTTCACCCCATTTGACCCCAATGAGGCTGCATCTCTCTCAGCATGAATTATATTTGGAAGAACTTAATACCAACAGCCAAGTTAATTAAAAACTAACTTAAATATTAACTTCTGGTATGCAGAAAATGCAAAAGATAATTACACATTCCACAAATCTTCTAATTCCTTTGAATTGTTTTTTGTAAAGAATCTTCACTATTTCATGAGCTGATGATATACCACCTCATTTTTTCTTAAAATTCTTTGAAATTATCTCCCTTAAATTACCTGGCATTATTTGTATTCCTCTGACCCTCTGCCAGGCTTTTAAAAAATATATTTTATTAATTTATTCATATTACATCTCAATTGTTATCCCATCCCTTGTATCCTCCCATTTCTCCCTCCCTCCCGTTTTCCCCTTACTCCCCTCCCCTATGACTGTGACTGAAGGAGACCCTTTCCCCCTGTATATGCTCATAGGGTATCAAGTCTCTTCTTGGTAGCCTGCTATCCTTTCTCTGAGTGCCACCAGGCCTCCCCATCCAGGGGACATGGCCAAATATGGGGCACCAGAGTTCGTGTGAAAGTCAGACCCCACTCTC
The DNA here is from genome assembly GCA_907169655.1 of Acomys percivali. Classification (NCBI taxonomy): domain Eukaryota; kingdom Metazoa; phylum Chordata; class Mammalia; order Rodentia; family Muridae; genus Acomys; species Acomys percivali. The sequence goes on along the minus strand of OU015750.1, from coordinate 36,381,321 downwards.
CACTCATCTGTAAAGAATGTCCTGTTCATTGGGTAGATCTGTGTAGGAGTTAGAAGTTTACTGCATGTATTGTCCTTGTCTGGTGCGATAGTTTGAGCAGGACCCCTGGGCTTTTTTAAAAATAGGGATTCTATGTGCAATCCTTTGCCTCTGCCTGTTCATTATTTGGAGCTTGATAGATGATAAAGCCATAAGTGGCTTTCTGACTTAGTAATAGCGCTTGGGAAGAAGGGAAATTTTATGAATATTCATTTAATAGTATCTGAATATCAAAAAAAGGCAATCAATGTATTGCCTTTTTATCTCCTAACACAACCTTTGAAGCCTTTCTAAAAATACACCCTAGGCCTTTAATTACTGTTTCTTTGCAGTACCAAAGTGTTGGGCAGCTACTGTAGGAAGAAAGAGTTTGCTTCTTGGTTCTTGACTGTTTGCATTATAGGTAACTCCAGCATCCCGTGCATTGATGGTGCCTGTTACTAACAGTACTCTACAACAGGCAGCTCTCCTGGTACCTGCTCAGGCAGTTGTGTTTAGTGCCTCGAGTGAGATATCTGTTGTGAAGTTTTCCCTGGTACACTACAGGGCACATTCCAAGAAACACCAGGGACTTATGGCATCTTCATTATTTAGTGGCCCACACTACCTTCTCCAGAAACATCTGGATCTTGTTCTCTTGTGTCCTATCATAATTTTAAGAATGATGGTCACTCCCCTGGCAATGGATGAAAAGATACCTTGTTAGTGGTGTTGTCCTTATATCAGTCAGGGGCAGAGTCCTTTGTTCATGCTCGCTTGATGCTTGGCTTGGTGGCCAAAGCTGTTTTATACCTATAACACATAAAAAACCAAGTCAAGTTAAAAAAAAATCAAATCCAGGCAGGCCAATGCAGGAGGAGAAAGCAGAGACCTGAAGACCGCCATGCTACCCACAGCACAGGCAGGGCATAGAGGGTGTCACCATGGGACCTGCTAGCTGGGTTGGCCAGCTTGCAGCAGGAGCCACAACAATGTGCAAATATGTGGTAGACAGATGGCAGAGTAGAAGCTTGAGTGCCATGAAGAGAGATGGAACTGGAGACAGAGGAGAGGAGTAGCCTGTTGTGAGTGGTCAGCCCCTCCACCTGGGACGATGATGAGGTCCCAGCCCGAGCTGCCACTGATGACCATGTTCGTGTCGTGGCTATGCAAGGGCAGGGGTCCATGTCGATGTCCATGGCTGATATTATGATTAGAGAACATGGGGACGTTCTTGGTTGGGGCAGCTGCTGGGGACCAAGTGAATGCCCAGGGCTTGTGCAGAACTGGCCCAGCCTCTCACTAGTTTTGACCCTCTGGACAACTGGCCCCATTCCTCACCCATGGCATCACTCAGGACAGCTAGCCCTGTGATTTGCCCAGGCAGCACAGTGGAGCTGGCCCTGGTGGCAGAGTGTGGGTGAGCTTCTCCAAGAGTGCAAGAGTGGGAGAGCTGACTCCAGCACTTGGGAAACTTTCCCACAGGGTCATTAGCATGGGAAAGCTAGCCTTGCCCCTCACCAACTGCAACACTTGGGAGAGTGACCCTTACACTTCACCTAGACAGCACAACATAGTTGACCCAAGTGGCAGGGCACAGGTGAGCCACCCGAGAGTGAGAGGGAGGGAGAACCAGCCCTGACACTCCTTTTCTGTGAGGTTGCCTGGGCAGGGGAGATGCTCTTCACCCCCTTTCTCCTATCACCAGATACAGTCTAGAGAGTTGGTCATGGAGTCATGAGAGCTGGCCCTGCCCCTCACCACTGCAACACTGAGGACAGTGGGTCCTGCTCCTTGACTGAGAGGCACAGTGGAGCTGGCTCTGGAGCCATGGGTGTGGGTGAGCCAGCCCTGAGGACATGAGAGCAGGAGAGCTGACCCTGCTGGAGCACTGCTGGAGAGCTTATCCTGGTGGTGCTGATCAGCTCAGCTACTACCCAGGTCCATATCCAGAGCCCTGAGTTGGTCCATCCCAAAAGCTATATGATCTGGGAATTGTTGGGATGCGTAAAAGGGCCAGAACTACTGATCTGCAGGAATTCCATGACACATGGCAACAACAGGATATCTGAGAGGAGTCCAGGTGATGATTATTCCAATCCCTTCACAGGGCAGATTTATTTTAAACTTTACCTGTTTAAATTTACTGTCTGGTTTCCCCTTCTAGATTTGATCTGGACTGTGACAATCATCACTAGAGAAATAAGAGATTTAGTTTAGGAGAAGTTATAAGTTCCAGATAGCCAATCACTCCTACGTATAAGCATTACGTTTCACATAGGAAATGATTCAACACACTTGACCAATTACCCAAATAACTTAGAAAGTAGACAGAATGTACTTTATGACTAGACAAATTTTATTTACTTCATCAAAAAAAAATAGTTGTGCAATCATCTCAGTGGCTGAAAAGACAACAAATTTTATTCTTTATGAACAACCTTGTTCCTGAACTTATCTCTATGGGCCCACCACCCCTCCACTGCTCCTGTGAGTTTAAAATATAATGATGAAGGTATATAAGATACAGAGGATATTGGCCTCTCAAAGTATGATTAATATACAAGTAGCCTACCCTCAGTGATATACACATATAAGTTAAGGATTCTTTATTTTTCCAATAAGAAATGTTAATACTCCTGTTAAGGCTTCAAAGCAAATAAGAACATATTTTCTTACAAAGAATCAATATAGGGCTCTAGTTTTAAGCACAGAAATTCTCTATGGAGTGCTTATTTAGCCATCGTGGACACGTCTTAAAATGAATGTTTTTCTTTTATAGAACCTGCGTGTTAAATGGAATAGAAGTATTCGGAATCTTATGACCAAAGTTAAACCAATAGCCAAAAAAAAAAAAGTTTATTTTTCAAGATATCTTCAGGGCCCATGTTTGTGAGTGAGATGGTTGAGCATACAGTGATCCTGAGGTGCCCATATTCTGTTCTTGCTACACTGGAAGGACGCACTAGGTTTGTGATTGGACAGATGCACTAGGTTTGTGATTGGACGGATGCACTAGGTTTGTGATTGGACGGATGCACTAGGTTCGTGATCCCTCCAATAGTAGGACCTTCAGAACATGCAACAATTGATAGATATGCATAGATAATAGATATGCAGGCAGACATAGATACGTATATGAAAAGATGGATAGCTGATGGAGGCAGAGATTGCCACCAATGTACAAATAAGAAGGAATTCCCGAAATTTGTGGACAAATGGATTGAGCTAGAGATGATCATAATGAGTGAGTTAACCCAGAAGCAGAAAGACTCAAATGGTATATACTCACTTATATCTGCATACTAGCCCAATGGGCATGTCCCATGAAAGCCTTCCCTTACCAGGAAACTGGGACCGAGGGGAGGACATCCTATTGGGACTCTAGATGAGAGAACAATGGGAGAATAGCAATGTAGAAGGATCCAGTGGGTCCTAGAAAACTACAAGTAGAACATTATGATAGGCAGATTTGGGCCCAGGGGTCCCGCTCAAACTAAGGCACTAGCCAAGGACAATACAGGCGGTAAAATTTAAACCCCTACCCTGATCTAGCCCATGGACAGGATAGTCTCCACATGAGTGGAGAGAGGAATTTGACTTTCTCAAGTGCTCTGGTGCCTCACATTTGACTATGTCCCCTGGCGGGGGAGACCTAGTGGCACTCAGAGGAAGGACAGCAGGTCACTGAGAAGAGACTTGATTGATACCCTATGAGCATATACAGAGGGAGGTAATCCCTCTGAGGAACAGTCATAGGGGAGGGGAATAAGGGGGAAATGGGAGGGAGGGGAGAATGGGAGGATACAAGGGATGGGATAACCATAGAGATGTAACAAGAATAAATTAATTAAAAATAAAAAAAATTAAAAAAAAAAGAATGTGGATCATTAAAGAGTCTGCCCTTGATACTAAATATTAATAGCCACTTATCACTAATTAATCTTCTAGACAACTGAAAAAAAAGCGATTTTTTTTCCTATCTCCAAAAATGACAATACAACTGCAAATATTTGATAGACTACTGTTAGACACAAAAATGTGTGTTTCCCATCTCACAGGAAATGCATTCTAACTGTTTGGAAAGATAGCCGTGGTATTAAAGAGTGTGATTCCTACTGCGTTTTCTTTTCTTTCTTATAAGCAATACTGGGGGATGAACCCAGGGCTTTTTATATGCTGGGCAACATGATCTAGGCAATCTTGGTTGCCTTGTCCTTTTATTTTGAGACGTGTTCTCACTAAGTCACCCAGGCTGGCAGTAAACTCACTGTGTATCCTAGACATCCTTGGACTCTCAATGCACAGCATCAGCTTCCTAGGTGTGTAAAACTGAAACCTGAGCTACCATGCCTAGCTCCTACTACACTCTAAAATATATTACTAATATGCATTTCAAATTGGTATATGAACATGCCACTTGTGTGCTGTTCACAATCTGATGCCTGGTTGTTATTTGTCTAGCCGACCTCTCTGTTCATACCAAGTTAAATCTCATAGAGTAATTTCTTCTAAATATGCAACATTGCACAGTAAAATTTTACTGCTCTATGAAGCCAACTTTGGTGAGCCCCTAAGCTAATCTTCCCTCCATCACACTAGCTTTCCTCACACGCCATGCTTTTAACCTGTATGGCAAACACTCCTTACATATTACCTTAAATCTGCTTTCTAGCTATTTTACATATTTTGCTTTCTGTCTCCAGTGGGTCCGCTCATATCACCCATGCATCAATCAGTATATGGTTTGTCTATCACAAACACCCAGTCTCTGTTGGATTTACTAGTCATTTAATAATTTAGATGTTATGCAGAAAACAAATGTGGGCCGGAAGAAGGGTACAAGCTTCAAAAAGGACTAAATGGAAGTGACACTTATAGGGTGATGTGCACAGCCAGATGACTACCTTAAAAGAGAGCAGAGGAGTGTCCTGGGTACCATCAACAGTATGGACTGAGTCCCAAATGGAAAAAAAAATGTATTCTAGTCAAAGAACTACGGGAAACATCCAGAGTGGTTAAATAGGACAACTAAAAAGTCTGGCCAGCCGCTATTGAGCTGGTGTGGAACGCAGGCCAGGTCACAGGTGACCCTGTTGACTACTGTCTAGGGTTGCACTTAAGGCCAAAGTAATCAGAAGCCACTTGAGATCTTCCTCAGGGGAGTGGAATGGATTGGTTTTCTATGCAGTTATGCTGAAGAAAGCGCAGCATGGACGCAGAGATGAGAGTAGGATGGGCTTGGGCTAGTGTGCCGGTGTGGATCAGCATGAAAAAGATGCAATGGGCAGATAGGAGGTATTTTGATGGGATGCTTGTTGATACTAGAATACAAGACTCAAGAAGAGGGAAAATCAAGAATTCCAAAAGGAGAGACCTACCAGTGCATCGCTGTGACGTTAAACCTGTGTGACCAAGTACAGACCTTCGGGAATGAGGGCAGACAAGGAGCCCTGGCACAGTATTGGCCATTTCCATGACCACAGTGGGTCTTGTGACTTCACAGGTCTCAGCAAGGATTAGCAACATCTAGTGTCTGGCTTCTTGGGTAAAACTGCCTCATCTTTAAAACTAGAACACTTTCGATTTTTCTTCAAGTTTTCTGATACAATTGCTTACTTTCGCTCTCAAACTCGTAAAATGTGAAGAAGAGTAATAGTGTTTTTTTATAGCTCAGGCTTAATCAGATAACAGATAGAACACCCAGGCCAGCCCTGGTGCAAAGTAAACAGCCAGGAAATGTTTATTGCTTGCTGCTGGGGAGTGGATTAGTGAGAGGATTGGGTGGGAAAACATGTGTGGCATAGAAAATGAAGCATGAAGAAAACACCTCAAAAACAAAGCAAAGTCTCTTTGTTTAAAGAACTCTTTCCAGGCTGTAATTTTTTTTTTAAGTAAAATTAAGCCTTTTTAAATCTTTTTTTGGGAATGAATAAAAAAACAAGATAGTTAAACTGTCTTTCATAACATAGGACCTCTTAGAAGTAGCTAGAAAGAAAGGGAAAGATTGATGGAGAATGCGGGGGTGTGCTCCAGAAACAAGCCAAGGAGGCTGCAGCCCAGAGTTGACTTGTGGAAATCCCCTCACTGTCTCAGAACACCAGTAAATCTGCAACTCGGGTTGCTGCTATTTGGCGTCAGTCGTCAGGGCTGTCTGGCAGGGCAATATGGGAATGATGCAAAGGCACCACACACATAGGAGAGCGACACAGGGAGTTCTGAATAACAAACACTAAACACACTTTACAGTGACTGGCACAGAGGAAGTGGTTAATAAATATGAATTTCCGTTTCTGACTTGAGACCCGAACAAGCATCTCTGACCTCAAGGGCCTGGCCAGTTGGATATGAGTTTGCTAATGAGAAGCATGAGAGGATCAGAGGAAAAAAAATGAGTGTACAAGAGAGTGTGACACCGAGCACAGGAGTCAGCGTTCAGAAAAGCAATCACCCAAAAAAGCTCTGGATTGCTTGTGAAGTCCTTCTGGATTGGAAGGAAAAAGCAATTTAAGTAATACCATATATATTAAATGTTCCATATATATTAATTTAGTACAGTTTCAAGAGTAGGTTAGGGCAGGAAGTGTGTTCTAAATGAGAAAGACAGAAGAAGAAAGACTAACATATTTTACACGTCTACTGGAATGCCATGCTGTGTCTGGAGTTGATGGAGTGCCATACTGTGTCTGGGCTTGCCATACTGTCTGGACAATATGATGTCATTCTAGTTTCTTAAGCAAGGAAATGACATGTTTTAGGAAAAGAAAATGACATGTTTCTTGTTATTCTAGTTTCTTGAGCAGGAAAATGACATGTTTTGGAAAAGATGACCTACAAGGAGTTAACAGGCTAAATCATAGATTGAAGAGGGGGAAAAAAAATTGGAAAGAAAAAGAGTAAGGAAGGAGCTGGAAGGAATCATTCTGGCTGAGGTAACAGAAATCTGGACTTGGTCATTGGCAGTGGGAATGGAAGGAAAGAGTGGTTCTGGATGCTTCTGTAATAAAATCACTAGCTAAGGAAAATACTGCTGGCATGAAATCGATGGCAATATATAAAATAAATACAAAAGTGCAGCACAGTTGGTGAAAGAAACAAATACAAGTAATTTATTTGCATTACCTTAGTTTTGCCCTAAACATGACTCATAGCTCTGCTTGGCTGACATCCGCTGCCACGTGTCCTCCCGTTGCTGGCATATGGAATCACTATGTCATCGCGCCCGAGAACTTGTTCGATGAGTTACAGCTGCTTCTTCGTCTAGGCACACTGATGCCTGGCTTATGGTACATGCAACTCTTGCCTAGAGGAAAAGGTTTAAAGTGATTCAGAATCTCTTTTAGTAGTCAATGAGATCAACCCATTGGCTTCCCAAGGACTCTGCTTCCCTGGAGGAGTAGCCAGTGAATGTTAGGTACCCTGTGTCCATTTCCAATTTAGGAACAAAAGGAACTGCAGTTTCTTGCCACTGGGTAGCAATCTGTAAGTGACGATGAGACCTGTCTCTAAGACTCAGTCATTCTCATACTTGGGTCTTTTGAGTTACAGCCTCCAGAACTGTGTTTGTGTTGGGGACACAGCATGTTCTTATCACTTGGGCTACCCGATATGCAGTGTTTTGTTATGGTGAAAGTCTCTCAATACAGTCTCTTAACAGCCAAGCAAAGAGTTTGGGGGATAACATTCCAAAACTCCAGAAAAAAGTTTCTGGATATATTGAAAAGATGTTTTTTTAAAGAAATCTACCTTAAACTGTGGCCTGAGAAAATGATAACATTAGGACTTTCAGATTCTTTTAGGCTAAAGATGTAGCTTGATGGTCGGACACTTGCTCAGCATCCCCAGATCCTTTCTTTGATCCTGTACACTGAAAGAGAAAAGGAGAGGGAGAGAGAGAAGAAGGAAGAGAAACCCTCGAAAGCAAATTTATTGTTTTTTGACAGGCACATTTTAAAGCTAAATAGATGAAATTTTAAAACTTGCTTATTGAACTCTCTAGACATACTATCAAGGTGAAAATTATTAGGATAATGTAACCTATTTCATTCCCCCCCCAAGTTTTCAAAAGCTGATGTATATTTTATACATACACAGTTTTTTCTAGGCTGTATGCAAGTGATTGTAACCACGTGTGGCTGGTGGTCACAGCAGAAGATACGGCAGTTCTGGACAGTTTACTTTTTGAAAGACAGATACAGACAGAGTTTGGTTTAAGTGTGAAGCTTTCAACTCACTCCTTGAAGGTTACTTAAGTCCAAAGTCTTTTATTTTTCTCTTCCTTTTCTCATTCCGGTGGTACACATTTTCTCCCATCAAACACTAAATCATAGTTTGTAATAGATAGCGTGAGTCTCCTGTGGTTTAAATGTGCCTTCCCACATATTTGTGTTGGGATCTAGAACCTAATAGACACGTACTGAGGATGGTGGGATATGAGATCTGTCACCTGTGAAGGGCGTAAGTAGAGCTTCCTGCCTTTCTGCCTTCTGCCATCAGACGCTACAGAGACAAGGGGGTCACCCTACACCTAATAACTTGATCTTGGACTTAGGGTCTTTAGAACTCTGAGAGATGAACTTTCATTACTCATAAATTCCCCCAGTCTCATGGATTTGTTGGAATAGTGCCAGCAGATGCAGACAACTCTTCAGGGCCAGGGACCAATACCTGAACCTGACAGTTCACAGCTGCCACCCTGTAGGTATTATCCTAGGCTATGTCAAATGCCTCAACTAGTATTGAGGACCATCCTCCTTTGGAAATGGCTTGAAGCCAAGCAAGTGATGACTGATGGGGATCACAAGTCTCTTTCCCACACTCCATTTTTTGACAACTGGTGATGAGACATCCCAGCTCCTGAGATCCTGGCAGGGCTGGAGAGGCCTCCTCTAAGATTATACTGCAATTTAGCATTTCCTTCTGTAAGATTATATCTCCTTCACTTCTGTACAGGGAACTGAGAACAATGCCCCCTTGAATAAACAAACAAACAAAAACCCTGCTTATATCACCCCATCTTAGAATCTGTGTACAATGAACTCTGCTTAAGAGAGAATATTGTCTCTCTCTACATCCAAGGCAAGAGTGTGGAGTTGGGGGAAGAAAGACCTGGGCTTTCTCTTATTTCTGTGTCTTGTAACTAAACTCCCTGCACATGTAGGTAAGACCACAGCTCCTTCCGACCCTTTCATTCATGCCCCTTTTCTTTTATTACCTGTCATTTCTTGTATAGTAACTTACTTAAAGACCAAAATAACAATGCAAGAGAAGGCATGTTCAAAACATGCAGTCACATCATTGGGCTGAAGTGTGAGACAGTTATCACTAGTCTAATAGGCCATTGATAGAATAGCATGGTTGGTACTCTTCATTTAACTTGACAGGATTCAGCGCCACTGTGATGTGCTTCTTCTGAGAGTATGTCCTGACAGTTCTAGCTAGCCTAGTGGCTCTCAGAGGAATGACAGCAGGTCACCGAGAAGAGACTTGATACCCTATGAGCATATACAGAGGGAGGTAATCCCTCTCAGGAACAGTCATAGGGGAGGGGAGTAAGGGGAAAATGGGAGGGAGGTGAGAATGGGAGGCTACAAGGGATGGGCTAACCATAGAGATGTAACAAGAATAAATTAATAAAAATAAAAAATAAATTATACATAAGATACAAAAAAAAACAAACAAAACAACAACAACAAAAAAAGAGGGGACCTCTACCACAAATGAAGGTAACACCATCCCGTGGGCTAGGGTACAGACTGCTTAAAAGAATAACAAGGAGAAGGCCCCTGGAGCGTTAGCCTTCTTCCTCAACTTGCTTCCTAAAGAGGGACACGAGGTGCTCTGCTGCTTCACGCTCTGGCCATCATGCCTTCTGTCTATGGAGGACTATATTTTCTTTTAAACCATTAGACAAAGTAAGCCCTTCCTCTTCCATGTTCCTTTCTTGTCAGGTATTTGGTGACAGCAATGAGAAAAGCAACTGCTTCACCACATGGAAGGCAGGCCACCCGCTAAGAACAACCTGCTCTGTCTCTATTTTTCTAGCTCTTTGGGGCCTATCGGTGAGGTGGAGATGCATGTCAGTCAGCTCCATGGTTTATCCCTGATTTGCTCATTGGCATTAATGCTGCATCCTCTAACACAAGCCTCACCTGTTTTCCTTCCAGGAGAGATCTCTGTCTTTCCAGAGACTCTATTTATATTACAACGCTGTTATTTGTGGCACTCCGCCTTCCCTCCTCAGAATATTCTATTCACTACTGGACTCCCGAAGGCCTCTGATTGGCAGAGAGCTCTTTCAGAATGCTGAGTAAGGACAGAGAGTAGGAGCAATAAAGACCCTCTTTATCTTAAAGCTTGATCTTATCTGCTACTGGGAAGAGCCTCCCATAGTGTAATACTTCCCCAGAATAATAAATACATCAAAGCAATGCCAGCATAGTGCCAGCCGTGGAGACCACAGACTCTCACTTGTCCTTGTGTTGTTCTACTCCTTCTCCATCCTTCCTCATAACTGAGACCACCCCAAGAATGCTTTCACCACAAGATGAGTCCAGAAGAGGAACTATAGGGAAAGGAAGTGCTAGTTGTATGAGAGTTTGAGCAGAAGGGAGCCATTGGTCCCGGTGGCCCCAGAGGTACTACAGAGCTCTGGGGTGCCCTTTGCAACACTTAACATCAGCAATACTTAACACTTAACATGGTGCCACCAAGTCATCCATGCAATCTAGGTAAATGACTCACTAAAACTCATCCCACAGGTCTGCACTGTTGAGCTCATGATTTCCCAGGTTTCTACCATGTCTAAAATTAAATCAAATGGTTGTTCTATGATTAAATCGTATGCTAGTACATTTGCACATCTTTAAAGGCCCCAGTTTCTAGATCACAGTACTGCTGGTTAGACTGTGCACTCATTGAAACTTCACTAATTAAAATGTCCCAGAAAGGAGACATGGAATTCGGTTAATTCTCCCTTTACTAATCCTTAGAAGAGATACTTCCAATAAACAGCGGGTAAGCTTTCCCTGGTTCTCAGAGGGGAAAAAAACCCGAATAGCTGCAGCAAAGTCTCCTCTTACTAATGCTTCACTTACAATCTAAACCACACAACCCATGTAGAAAGACACCCTGGTGCAGTAGCACAGGATTACATGGCCATTGTGTGATAACAATGGCTGATATCTGATTGCATCTCAGAAACAAACTTGGCCATGTACTTAACCATGCCTGGAAGTGTCCCGCCCCTTCAGGGTGTCAAAGCAGGCCCCACTAGGAGCAGGAGCAGAGCTCTGCCTCTTTGCCTCCCTTCCCACGTGTATTTGACCACAAGTATTTATTAGGTACATATTTTAAGCTAAGCATTGTCCCTAAGTGCTGGGCATGTGAGTGAAATAAATATCTGCATGATGGGGTTGTATAGGGGAAGGAGCCAAGAAGCAACAAAGATAATAAGTGAGAATGTCACAGGATGTTGGGAAGTGATTAGCTCTTTGGAGACTAGAAAGAGTAAGAGAAGCAGAAGGTGAAAAAAGGTCAGTTTTATTTTTATTTTCTTGTTTCTTTATTTTTGCAGTGCTAAGGATTTAATCCTTAGCTGCTAAACTGGACTCCAGCTCCTCAGAGGAACCAATTACATTATATTTTATTTAGTTTTAGATATTTATTCAATTACTTTTAATCATCATTTGGGGGGATATTTCTTTGTTTAATATTTTAAATATAGTTGTGCTATGTGGTTCACCCTGGCCTGGGAATTCCTAGGTAGCCCAAGATGGCCTAAATCTGGTAATCTTTCTGACCCTGTCTTCTTTTCCAGTGATAAAATCAGGTTAACTCACCTAGCAAGAAGGGATGATTTTTAAATGGGTAATAAAACATCATTAAAAAGAGGGCATTTGAGCAAGAACTTTAGCACATTTACTGTTTCCTTATCCCTGAACAGTACATCCCAATTTCTCTCTCTCTCTCTCTCTCTCTCTCTCTCTCTCTCTCTCTCTCTCTCTCTCTCTCTCTTTTTTTCCTGAACCATACTAGACATTGGAAATTTGTATGTAATTAAGATCAGGGCCAACTGTTTTTTTTTTCTTTTATGTTTTACTTTTATGTTTACATCCCTATCGTAGCTCCCTCCCTCTTCTGCTTTCAGCCCCACTCTCCCTTCCTCTTCCCCCATCCCCCTCCCTTGTTTCTCAGAGAACTTACTCCAGTTCATCAAGTCACTTCAGTACTAAGCACTTCCTCTTCCCCTGTGGCCTGGAGAGGTAGCCTTGCCAGGGGGAAGTGGTCAAAAAGCAGGCAACCCAGTGAGTCCATATCAGAAACAACCCTCATTCCCCTTACTAGGGGACCCACATGAAGCAGGGGCCTAGGTCCAACCTGTGCACGGTCCTTTGTTAGTGCTTAACAGCCTAGACCCCTTGGAGTCCTTTCTTTTCACTTTTAGACCTTGAACTCAGTGAGTTTTTATTCTATGTCACTTATCTTTTCTATCATGCTGTCTGTTGTGGAGGATCTACTGTCCTCCACAGTAGAGAAGACTGCTTAGACATGGGTTTGATCCAATAGAACAGTGGTTCTCAAAATGTGGGTTGAGACCCCTTTAGGGATTGCATATCAGATATTTATGTTATGATTCATCACAATAGCAAAATTTACACTTATGAAGTAACAACAAAATAATGTTATGGTTGGGGATCACCATACATGAGGGACTGTATTAAAGTGACACAGCATTGGGAAGGCTGAGAACCACTGCAATAGAAAGTCTTTATTAACTGGCCGGGGACTACACTGGGTAGCAGTGTAGCAAGGAGCCTTTCTCAGGGTGAACTTTAAAGCACAAATATAATATATTCGGATCTGTGTACTTAATGTTTTGATTATTATGTGGTGGGAGAGTTTTCTTTTATGATCCAATCTGTTTGGAGTTCTGTAGGCTTCTTGTATATTTATGGGCATTTCTTTCTTTAGGTTAGGGTAGTTTTCTTCTATGATTTTGTTGAAAATATTTTCTGAGCCTTGGAGCTGGGAGTCTTCTTTTTCTTTTATTCTTATTATTTTTATGTTTGGTCTTTTCATAGTGTCCCAGATTTCTTCAATGTTCTGTGTCAGGAGCTTTTTAGATTTAATATTTCATTTGATTGTTGTATCTATTTCTTCAATCATATCTTCTACCTTGGAGATTCTGTCTTCCATCTCTTATATTCTGTTGGTGATGCCTGTAATCTCACTGTATCAACAAGAAAGGAAAAGTTTCTTAATGATCTCTTGGGTGTAACTTCAGAGCCACCAAGACACTGTTTGTGTCTACTGCTGAGATACTTAAAAATGTGACTCTTCCTGAGAAACACACACCAATGCTTGGGTAGATCCTCCTTTTCCTCTGAGTATTTTCTTGTAGCCTTTTATATAAATGATGGTAATGATGGGCTTAACATAACATTGTTCAAGTAATGTCTGCTTCAATTCTCAGGATTACGTGACAGTTATTTGTTGTTTTTCTTGCCTTTGGATATTTTCCCTACGTACTCAACTTTGTTTTATTCATTTTTTCTTTCATGCTTTCAAGTTTTAACTTGCCTTGTCTTAATAAAATTATCTTTTTTTTTAAAAGAGTAGATATGAAATGATGTACCCTTGTATGGGGATGGAAGATCTAAGGATACAGATGAAGTCAGGAAGCTGAGCGGTTGGTTGGCTTTGGTGTGCTGATATCTTGATACCTCCAAGTAATAGCTTGATATCATTTAAAACTAAATCTACTTTGGGCCTGACTTCAGTGCCACGCCGCGGATTCATCTGTAAACAAAGGCCAAATGTCCATATATTCGTGTCCAACTAGTCCTCTCACCCTCTGTTGTGAACGCCAGGTCAGCTCTGGCACTCCTCATGCCTTCCAAGCAAATCAATCACTTTTGAGTGTGTCCCCGAGAGACGTCTGCCTTCTGCACAATTGTCCAATGACACTTTCTTTACTCTCTTCACTGGTCCCTTTTCCTCTGTATTAAAGCCTAATGGAAAAACACCAATGCACACGTTGCTTTCGAATTTGGACCCCCATTTCTCCAGTTCTCTTGTAAAGAATCTGCAATATGACTCAAGACGACTCTCCTCTGCCTTCAGTTATTGGCAATATTTTGTCTCTTACCCGCTCATTTTTTTCTCAGTCTATCCTTCTTCTTGTCAGCAAGGACTTCCTTTTTACCTGAAACCTACTGACATTTTAATGAAAACCCTTTCCTTCTCATTTGATCACATTCAATACATAATAAGGTTCAGTTTTTTTAGCTCATCCAAAGACTTCTTTCTGTTTTTTTTCATCTCTAAGTTCTAGTCTTATGCATACAACTAAGTCATGTGCCTCAAATACTTCCCATCCAGAACCTTGACATGGATCAGTAAAATTGCACTATAGAGTAATTGGGTGTGTGTTCCATCTACACCACTCAAAGGCTGTGTAACTTTGGAAAGTCCATGCTCTCACCTGTAAAATGGGAGCGATAAAGGCAGTAAGCCCTGAGGATGAACTGAGATAGATGGTAATTGTAAAGTGCTTATGAAAATGCCAGGCTCAGGAAAAGTTTGCAATGAGCATTGACTACTAGCTATGGTATTCTCTAACTTCACAAACTAAGGAAACGGTATACTTTATGAGCTAAGGTAGAAATGCATGCTGTTTGATTAATCTTCCCATTGACAAACCACACAAAATGAGATGTACTTCAAATATCATTAAAGATGCCATCATGAATTCCTGAAGTTCCAGCTTCTTCCAGAAGCAGAGTCAGATGGATCAAGCATTGAGGCTAGCCTAAGCTACATGGTGAGTTTTAAACCAAAAAATAAAAGTTAAAAACGAAGACCAAAACAAAATACTCAAAGATTTAACTGAAGCATTGATTTATCTTCTGAGTATTTGTGTCAATAGCATACAAGGAAATAGATTGTTATTTTCTTTCTAATTATAATTTGATAGATAGCTACCTCTGCTTCCAGAACTCATTCTAATTGTGATAGGATAATGAACCACTGGCACTTAATTATGACATATGTGAAGGTAGTGAGTACCAATTATAAACTGAGAGACATGTTTCTTCATATTCTCTCTTACATCAAGATCATAATTTTAGAAATTAGATTAGATTTTAAAAGCAGTTTAAGTGATATCCTCTCTCATCGACACTATGTCTCACCACTTCTTTCAGATCTATAACTATGTGACAGCTATTATATGCTCTCAAGATGTCAGGACACATTCTTGCTTGGATCTGAGAAATCTCTTTGATGATAATCTGACAAATTCCTTAAATTGCTCACATATTTGAGTAGAGATCTCATAGCCCCCAGAAAATACATATTCCTCTGATTACTAGATGCCAATTCTCACAAAGCTCTGTCCAAATTAAGACTGTGACCATTGCCTTCGTAGAGTGAGACTGCTCCTTTGAGAAATGCACAATGGTGAAGCAGACCAAGGGTGTGAGGATTGCATATGTTTTAGTTTTAAGAATGCCATGGTACTCTCAAAGTGTGTCCCAATAGAAAAGCAATGGGATATTCATTAATGTAATTAATAATCATCACTTTAGAAACAACTTAAGAAAGAATCAATGTAATATGTTCCAATTGTGCATTGTTCAAATCATGGACAACTTACCTAAATGTTATCTGGATTCTGTTTACTAATCAGTAAGTGAGTTTGGCGACAAGTAAAGTGAAAACACATATTAAAGTACTGTGTTTAGAATAAGGAATAAATGTTCATTGTAACTGAAGGTCTAAATGTCAAGCTTTTAGATGCTCGATGGACATTCTGGCCTAGCATGCTACGACTGAGCAACACCTCTATATCTCTTAGGTTTTTTAGAAACAAATTCTGAACTGAAAGCATATAAATCAAGGTTTCTAGTACAGTCTCCACTTGTAGCCCTATTCTTATAATTGATTCATTAAAAAGGAATCACTGCTTAGTTTAATAAATTAACCTTTAATTTTCCCGCCCCCAGATTAAAAAACATACTATCTTTAGTTATGTTCTCAGAATGATTATTTTTCTTTACACTTTCAAAAATCATAATTAGATATATTGGGGAGGATGGCATGTATATCTGTGTTGATCACCTTCCGTCATTTCCATCAACTGAGATAAATAACTGAAAGGAGGAAAGGTCTAATTTGAGTCACAGTTCCAGCCTGTGGTCTGCTGACTCCATGGTTTCGCCATCTGTGGGAGGCAAAACATTATAGAAAAAGGGTGGCACTGCAAACTTGCTCACCTCACAATGCCTGGGAAGCAAACAGAGACAGGAATGGGCCGAGGTCCCCTGAACAGTCTCAGCATCCTAGCTTCTTCAGTTCAGCTGAAGCTTCTAGAGTTTCTAACACCTCCCCTGAGTTCCCACAGCTAGAGACCAACCCTTCAATATAAGAGTCTCTAGAGGCCACTCCAGCTCCAGATAGGGTCATTTTGGAAAACAACCAATGCTCTGGCAAGGTCTGTTCATATCCTTGACATGTGGTACTGCCCATTTACCATTTACGTGCATCATATTACAAACTAAGCCCTACATGACTCCTGTTGGGGAAGAGGTAGTTCATGGCCTCTATTATCCTAATTTCTTCCTTCAAGTTTTTAATTGATCAATGCCATTCTGTCTGTTTCTGTATATGAGAAATGTTCCAATGCTGACAAATGGCACAATTTCATTTTAGGATAACACACACATGTCATGTGTCCCTTCTGTTCCCTCTCACAGGTCCATGAAGAAATTACCAACCAATCAGGGCACTTCTACAGAACACAACTCCAGTCTGAAATACTCAGCAAGCGCTCCAAAAAGGAAAAAGAAGTGGAGATGCATCTTCCATACTTGTACGAGAGCTTGCTGTCTAAGAAAACAACTTCTCTCAATTATCTTTGTCTGTCTTCCCAACAACATGTACAAGAACTGACTGGATACCTGTGTGAATCTATCTATCTATCTATCTATCTATCTATCTATCTATCTATCATCTATCTATCTATCTATCTATCTTTTATCTATCTATGTGTATGCATATATGTGTATGTATATATATATATGTGTGTGTGTGTGTGTGTATAGCCACACAAACATTATATATATATATGTATATATATATATGTATATATATATATAGTCACTTTCCTTAGTGAAAAAACAAGAACAAAATCTTTATCAAAATTATTTCTATTTTGACTCTCAAAGAGAAAAAAGGTAAAGCTATTGAAACGGCTGAATGTGCAAATACTTTGGACACCTTTGCTTGGATACAGGTTAACTCACATACCCATCTGTGACTCTGTTACAGGAAATATACTCTGATCTCATGAAATTATGTGCAAGCACCCATCTTCATTTCTTCACTCAGCCACATTCTCCTTAGAACAGTTCAGTCAGTTAAGAATATTTCAGATGTCATACTTTGATTCACTCATCTTCCTCAGGAAAACACAAACAAAAAATAAACTGTTTATTCATCTCTATAATTTCCACACATACTAACACTTTCAACTTAAATGTTGCTTCCTATGGCTCCCTAATTTCTGCATAAAGTCTATCACATGAGTCTTTGAGGACTCCTCTTCTTGTCTCTAGAATCCTAAGCGCTTCCCATCCCAGTCACGTGACAGTGGTTTTAATTGCTAAAGCTATGCATTTTAATTACACCCTAATGATTTATTGCATTTACTCTCTGTACAGAAAAGGAGGTCTTGGAAATCACTCACCACAGAGTATGTGTTGACTTTTTGGGGTTTGGCAGGCTGGGACAGAACTTCTGAGAAAGTACTACGTGGATGTTCCAAAGAAAGCAACCAGCCTGGGACGATTCTCTTGACAGCATTTCATTTGGGAGCAGGCTGGTGGTTTTATCTGGGATTAAAAGCAATCGGGACACATGGAGATGTCTGTACATGCGGAGCACACCTATGGTTACTCCCAGTGACTGCTTCAGTCTGTAAAGCGAGAGCTCACTTAACTGCAAAGGGAGCTGCCTCATTCCAGAGCCGCTGGGGCTGTGAGTACATTTCTCTGCCAGTAACACTAATGACTCACTTTCCTCACTAGAACTTTCCTAAGCCTGGAATTTGGGGATGGCTGTCTGGAGAATGGCTGAGAGGAAGTTCACAAGCAACTGTTCTGCTTTATGGCGGCGAAAGCTTCCTGTGGTAGCCAGACCAGTCGACTAAAGCAAATAGTAACATATTACAGTGATGTTTCCTCATTACTTTTCATAAACAGTTCATGAAAGATCAGTATAAAGTTCAGCTCAGTCAAGCAAAGGGTATTACAAGCTTTTGATGAAACCCATCAGTGGAAAACCTGGAGATGCCATATTTTAGCAATTGTATCCATGTGAAAACCGAGAATCTGCTCTAGGAAATTGCTCTGGTCTGGATAGAAGGCCCTAAAAAAAAAAACTGTGTGGAGGGAGTGTGTGTGTGTGTGTGTGTGTGTGTGTGTGTGTGTGTGTGTGTGTGTGTGTGTGTTGCCTGCTTTGAATTCAATCAGTCATTTTAGTGATCTGCCAAGATGACCAATCACTTCGGAATATGTGGACTTAGCCAAAATGAAATACACATAACCACTCTTTTTTCTTGCCTTTTTAAAATTTATTTTAAGGTCTTTATAATTACTAAATGTTCTCCTTTCTCAGAAGATATTCTGAGAGCAAAGCAAAAATATCACTCTTGTAAAGCCATTTCCATTCTTCCAAAGGTCTGCTGGTAAATTATTCCCACTGATCTTTCCATCCTTCTAGCCTGTGCAAACACACCTAACCCATACTCCATTTCAACAGATGGCGCCTCATTTCTTTAAAGGAAAGCAGCCGTGGGTTTAGACAGTTGAATTTTTAAACTTCTGTATTTACTGAAAGTGCATATGGTGCTATATGGACAAAGAAATTGTGCTGAAAGAAAAACATTTCTGCCT
This sequence comes from Acomys percivali, assembly GCA_907169655.1. Classification (NCBI taxonomy): domain Eukaryota; kingdom Metazoa; phylum Chordata; class Mammalia; order Rodentia; family Muridae; genus Acomys; species Acomys percivali. Next base: position 36,362,347 of record OU015750.1, on the reverse strand, counting down.
GCAGCACCTCAGAGGCTCCCAGGAGAAAAGAGTGCAGTCACACCGTGTACTTCTCCCAAAGCCATATTTGGCTACAGTGTTCTTCCCTTCCTAAAAATTAGATGTGTATAATGCACTATCACAAAGTTTCTTTATTTGAAATTCCTCGTTTCCGCTGCAAATGGGAGGAGTGTAAAAAAGATTACTAAAGGGACTTAAGTGATTTCTAAGAGAAAATGAAACATAAGTCTGAATCCCTTCCCCCCCCAAAAAAAAGTGAAATAAAACAATCTCTGTATGACAACATGAGCAGATATTAGTGTAGAATTTACAAGGATGAGAAGGTTATAAAGTGTCCCTTGAGCCACTCATAGTTCATTTAAAGGCCAAGAACGCCCCCAAAATCTGTTTCTAATTTTACAGAAATCTTTCGAAATTTGGCACGGTAGTCGAAAGTCCGTGGAAAGGGGAAAAAAAAAAAAAAAAAACCTCATGTCCTGACTTCAGCTTCCAACTGGAAAACAGACTTGCTTCTTTTCAACAGTTTTCACAGATGCAGTGACCCACGCTGTGCAGTGAGAATCGGCTAACTTTCAAAAACATCTGGAAAAATGAAGGTTAGTGTGTGCAGTCTCGGGGACTCCCACAGATTAGAGGCTGCCCGGGCTGAGCCTTCTTAGAGCTTTTTATTCTTCAGAGAAGGGGAGGCTTTGCGTGTGAGTATCTCTTCCTGGTGCGTGTTGGGATTGGAAAGGGGCTCTAAATATACTGTAGAAACATTTGTCTTAGCAGAAACTGGAAAGGATCCAGCAATTACCGCCAGATCAGTGGAACACAATCGGGAGCTTTGTGGGGAAGGAGAAGTAGAACCCAGGGCTAGACAAAAAATCTTACCAAGTCTTAGTAGGAACTAAGCCTGTGCCTAATTTTCTTCATTCTATGTAGACATGGCTGAAAACTGTCTTGGGAGCTGCCACCTTGGCTGCATTTGCTTTACTGGTGATATGCATTGTCCTACGTCCCTCAAGAGGTAAGAAACTTCCTGATTCACTCAGTCTGCCTAACGGAGCCTGGAAAATGCACCGATGTGTGAACTCAAATGGGTGAACATTTCCTAAGTGCCTGTTTTCCAAAGTAAGACTGTTATTTCTAAGAAGACGTGTAAGTTCACAGTTATGTTGTATGCAAGACCAGAAACACTGGGGATTTAAATGGAAGAGATCCACAGCGTTATCTCAGCAATAGAAAAACCTGTGGGCTATTGTGTATTACTCCCACCACCCCCAAAAATACACGCAGAAGACAAGCTCTGATAGGCCTTTAAGGACAGTATTTTTAACTAGCATTGTTTTCTATTGCTAGATTTGCCTGGTGGCAAGTAAAAATAATGAGTAAGAATAGAAAAGTTAAAAAAAGAACCTATGGAGGCCTTGAAATCACTAAACAGTGCTTCCAAAAATTTAAGGAAGACTTCAGAATAGAAATCTCAGGAATAACCATATAGAAAAAGTAAAAATCTTGTTCTATATGCAGTAGCAATTAACCATTAAATTGGGAGGCTTGTTATAGTTAGGCAAGCATTATTAAGGTAAATCAGTTGGGTTTTTTGTTTGTTTTTGTTTTTGTTTTATAGGGTCCTCTCGGGCTCCCCTTCCCCCACTTCCGTACAGAAAGGCTTAGGCTGGTAATGATGTCACTTGACTGACACCTGAAAGATGTTATGCACTGATTTTGAAACATATCTTAATTATAATATTATCAATTCGGTAATAAACTAAGACTTTGTTATGAAAATTCTTAGGGATAGCAACTTGTGCTTCTAAAGTAGAACCACGTTGCAATGGCATCAGACTCTGTACCATAGGATCCAGGGAGCAACAAATGTTTAAAGTTGATAAGAACCGGGAAATGCCTATGGTTAGTGTGAATTGACTCTAAAGAGGGGTTAATAGAACTCCATCAGTCAAAGAGCATGTGAGCTCTGAATTGTCTGTTGCTTTTAAAAAGTGAAACATACAAAAAGCTGAAGAGTTCAAAATGCTTGTGGGACTTTCACAGAATTAGAAGTAAAGAGGCTAACCTGATAAGGCAGTGTCCTGTGTTTGCACTTTTAATTTTTAGCTTGCATTTTCTCTCCACAAGATTTTTCCTGGACAACTGAGATGTATGCTCCTATTTTCTTTCTTTCTTTCTTTCTTTCTTTCTTTCTTTCTTTCTTTCTTTCTTTCTTTCTTTCTTTCCCAAAAAATTCAAGTTCAAATTGATTTTAAGCCAGATGATCGCCTCAGTGTTTTAGAAGACATATGTCCTTACTCCAGAGCTATTGAGTGCTGGGCCATGTCTCTAACCCTTTTAATCCAACCTATTAAAGATTATCCTATGTTTTTTACAGACACTCACCAGAGCTTGAAATAGATATTCTGATCCCTCAAAAATTAACAGTTTTTGGAACAAAGTATGTGGACTTTGTTGAGAGAGTCTCCTGTGTCCACAAGTGTTGCCCTATGTACTTTGAAGTATATTTCCAATGAAAAGCATATTTATCCATTGCAAATAACATGTAAGGATAGATATTTGGGTCTATACTTACATTTATAGATATAGACATTTGTGTAATTACATATAATCCCAGTCTTTATCTTCTTTCCAAGTTTTTTATGAATAGCACACTCAAAAATATGTTATAAACTATATATAACATAAAAGTCCTGTTTTTTTATATAACAGATTTCTATTTTCAATGGAAAATATAATTCTCTAAGTAATTTCCTGTTATTGTGAAATAATCAAATTAACCTCAAGATGAAATTTTTTTATTCATTTAGTTCTAATGCAGATATAAAAAAACATGCTTAGGACTATAAAGCAACTGTCTTTTTATACTTAAGAACATCTCAGATTGTCACCTGGACAGCATCTGATTGAGACCAATTGTCCCTTATTTCCACAGTGGGTCTGAGGTCTGGTGTCTGGTGTGGTGGCCTCCTTTCTCACTTCCCTTCTTCTTGCTCACGCCTCACCCCTTCCCTGTGTCTAGGCTGCGTATGGGTCTCACCCTTGCTTACATTTTCTCAGTGCCTGCAAGAACAGAAGCCGAGGTGGGAAGTCAGGGAAAAATAGGAAGGGAACAGAAAAGAGAAGCAAAAGCTAACTTAGTCGCTGCACCCACTTCATCAGAAACGCCACCACCGCACACTTGTCTGCTGTGCCCTTGTGCTCCTGGTCCAATGCAACAAAAGTCAAGAAATATCCATCCATTCCAATATTTATACACTATTGCGCTACGTCTCCCTAAGCACCTCCCCCCCCCCCGCCCCAATCACGATGCTGTTGCTGAAGTTACAAAGGTCAGTAGTCTCAATTTTTCCTAGAAAGGCAAACATGGAATACTTCTTCACTCTGCACACCCCAAAACACACAGCCACCACCACCATTACAGAGGAAGATTTCTGCCGCTTGCCACAAGCATAAGTGAAATTAATAGAGTTGGGGCACAGGAGCCTTGCTCTTCTAGGCTGGAAATCTACAAAGAATCAGCATCCACCTTAAAGCAGTCTTGGAGGCAAGAGAACAAATCTTAGGAATAAGCAGAAATGTGGTGGTGAATGAAAATGCTATGTCGCTCGCTTACATATTAAAAACAAATGTGTCACAGCTCTTCTCTTTCTGAAACTCCTAAAATATCTCAATTTAATTTTAATCCAAACTGAAGACAACACAACACATTTCTACCCAACAGTCCCATGTGATCCTTGGCTTCTGCCCCTTCATCTGACCCTCTTTCTTTTCCTGCCTCCATCCCTTCTCTCTCTTGAGGATTTTCTTTCGTGATATCACCTTTATTCCAGTAGGAAGATGCAACTAGGTGAAAAGTCAACACAATAGTCCTCTGTTCCCCTTATCTACGCTGATGGCAATCTCACAGACTTTCTTGCTTCAAGAGATGTAAAGATGATAAAAAAAAAAAAAAAACTAAAACCAGAATTAGAAAGTTGCAAAGGTCATAGAATTTTTAAACAGCTCTATAGCTTTCTTTGAGTCATGATTTACATTTTCTGAATTTTACCCTTTCCTCCTCCTCATTTTTTCTTTTTCTTTCTTTCTTTCTTTCTTTCTTTCTTTCTTTCTTTCTTTTTCTTTCCCTTTTTTTTTATAGTACCTGCAGTGATACATGAGCACTCAATAAATGTTAGCTATGCTTTTTCTCATTTATTTAGGCTATATGTGTGTCTATATGTATGTACATAGGCATGTTTGTACGGAGGTCAGAGGACAGCTTGCAGGAGCTGGTTCTCTCCTTCTGCCATGTGGGTTCCTGAACCCAAACTCAGGTTGTCAAGCAGGGTGGCAATCACCTGTACCTGCAGAGCCATCTCACGATCTCAGCTATGTTTTTTTTTTTTATTTCAAAATTTATAGCATGTGGTAGACACTTAAAAATTGCGTCTACACCTGCTTTCTCTTCCGTAATAACACCAGCATATATATATGTGATAAAATATGATTCATAGACTTTTCTGTTTCTTATTTTATTTTATTTTTTTAATTCTCCTTAATTCGTGATTGTAGTAGCCTTTATCCCTGACAGTTATCCTGCTTCTATATTTGTACCTAAAACAACAAGTGTTTTAGAAACTTTTCTGTGTGTGGCAGTCTTTTTTTTTTTTTTTTTTTTTTGGTTTTTCGAGACAGGGTCTCTCTGTGTAGCCTTGGCTGTCCTGGACTCGCTTTGTAGACCAGGCTGGCCTCAAACTCACAGTGATCCGCCTGCCTCTGCCTCCCGAGTGCTGGGATTAAAGGCGTGCGCCACCACGCCCGGCGTTGTGTGGCAGTCTTAAAATGAAAAAAAAAAAAACAACCTTGGAAAGATGGAGGGAGTTGGGGGTAGGAAGCTTCTTGAGAGGAAGCAAAAGGAATCACAGCATGTGGAGAAGCACAGATTCTCTTGGAGGGGGTGGCACTCTGGTGGTTCCTGAGCAAACGGGACACTGTGACCTTTGCCTTGAACCACCCAGACAGTCTTCTACCTGCCTGTACACTTTTTTCCTCCATTAGTTATTGCTGTCAATTTGGCCTTATATGTTTTATAGAAATTTGTATTGGGTGCCAATTTTAAATTCATATTTCACATTTAAAAAAAAAATTAAGACTTGGGCTTCATTACAAATGCTTAAATTTTTGTTACAGGAGCTTCCTCCTCGGTACCAAAACTAGTCCTTTCTGGCTGACAGAACAACTTGAGTAGAACTTTATTTCCTCACAGTTCTGGGGTCTGGAAGTTTAAGACCAAGGTGGCCACTTTTTTCTTTGTGCAGCCTTCCTTTGACTTACAGGTCTCTGTATCCTTTTTTGGAACTTTTTCTTACATATGGTTGCCCTGGTGTTGCTTCCTCTTCTTATAACAGCACCAATCCTCTCAGACCAAAGCACCAAGGTGCTCACCCATGTAGGGCTCAAGTACAGTTTCTGGGCCTTGATTCTCTTTTTCCACCTTATGGATCCCACGACAGAGCTCGGGTCATCAGACCTGGAGGTAAGCACCTTTATTGCTGAGCCAGCTCGCTAGCCTTCAACTTGTCACATTTCCACCCATACAAGGTAACACAGGCTGTCTATAACACTTTCTTTGATAAGATATCTGAAGTAGGACTTTAAAAACAAAAAAAAGATAGAAGCTCATAGCAAGCCCTCATTATAGGGAAACATAAAGTACAGGCTCCCTGACTCATGAATATAACTACACATAGAAAAGGATATTTATTGTATGAACATGTGTCACTGTTAGCACTGTTACTCATTAAGAACCGCTACTCATACCTTATACCTTATATAATGTATTTTGGGAGGTTCTTGAATTCACAAATAATTTAAGTAGGTTAGAGATTAACATCTTGTAAGAAGTAAAGTATTTCAATGCTTATTTTTAGGTAAACATTTATTGTTGTGGTAACTATAACTGTTATAACTCAGCAGTTACTTTTTGCAAAAATAAATTTGCTAGCCTAGTGTGGTGGAACACACCCTTATTCCCAGAACTTGGGAAGCAGAGGCAGGTGGATCTCGAGGCCAGCAAGTCCAGGACACAGAGAAACCCTGTCTTGAAAAACAAAAACAAAGTTACAACAACAAAAACAAAAGCAAAATTGGTGAAATCAGTCATTTTGAAAGGAGATGTGAATGTTTTTAAGATCTGCCAGTATTAACATTTACAACTGTGAGGCGAACTTTGTGGTATCTCTGAAGAATTTTAAGCTTATTAATTCACTGTTATTTTGAAGGAAATATGGGGGAAATTCTGAAAGGTTGAAGGAAAGAACCAGAAAGGTCATGGGCATAAAAGATCTTTTGAGTGTAATATAACTAAATCAAATTTGTAGACTGCATTTTTCTAATGTTATTCCAAAATAGAAAACGAGTCCTAACAAACTCTCTTTGAGTGTTGCCAAGTTCTCAATAATTACAAAAATAGTCAGCAGCTTTAACTAATTCTGTAATCCAAAGAAATTTCCCTGTCTCAGATTTCCAAAGAAGATTATGTTACAACTTCTACAAGAACATTTAGCCACATACATACCTTGAGAAAAAAAAAAACACAAACAGGCTCTAAAGTTCAAGTTGAGGATGTGAAAAAGCACGCCGTTTTCTTTTTTAAGACCCCACGAGGTTTAATTGGGATTGAAGCACAGCAGTGTATTGCTTATCTTTATATCCTCACAAATTGACCAAAATGATGTGGCAGCATAGAGTAACTCATAATCTGTATTCACCTTATTCCTATTAGCAATTAAAAAATAGCATTATGATCTGAATTGATCTTATGCAAACTGTGATTTTACATTTGGCAGAAAAGTCAATCTGCTGAATACTTTTTAAAGGAACAGACCAAAAATACTCATATGCCCCAAACCAAAGCCAAGCAAACAAGCATCCAGGCAAGTTAAATGAGACAAGTTTCTCCAATAATTTTAGATATTAACTCACTTACCCCAAAATAAATAGAAAACTGGAATACTTTAATTCCTAAAAATACTGAGTGAGTGCTGTGTGTGCTGTCACACGTGAGTGATCCCAGGACTCAGGCTGGAGGGTCCATGCCATGAGTCTGGAGTTCAGAGCACCTGCCTGTGCTGTAAGCTGTGACCTGGCCTCAAAAACTTAAAGAAAAAGAAACAGAGTTCTTAATTTTTAAATTACCCTCCAAAGCTAAACCCAGATGGCTTCAGCAGAGAGGCTTCCCAACTCATTCTAGAGGTCACTGTTGTCTGATATTAAAACAAACAAAACAAGACAAGAAGAAAGAGAAAAATGTAGTTCAATATGCTTTATGACGATAAACCTAGCAATTCTCAACAAAATTATGATAGTTGAGCAAATTCAGTGATATTTTAAGATTGTGCATCAGAACTATGGGATTTCTCCCAGAATATATAAGGTTGTTTTTACATTTTTATATGAATATAATAAGCCTTCTTAACTGAAAAAAAAAAAAAGAGCAAAACCTACATTATCATTAAAACAGTGCAGAGAAAAGGTTTGAGAAAATGCTGACAATTTTCACAATGAAAATACGCAACAGAGCAAAGTATAGTAGCACACACCTGCAATTGAAGCCCTGGAAACAGAGGCAGAGGGACAGCTGAAAATTTGAGGCTAGCCTGGTCTACTTAGCCAATTCCACGCCAGCCATGTAGGAAAACCCCTCTCAAAGCCCAGAACAAGAAAACAAGAGAATCAACATATACAGATATATTTACGAAGGAGGATTGGTTCTTACACTACAGTCTTGATAATCCAGCAATAGCCCTGTGCATGTGGGATAGGTGGACAATTTGATTGCTGCTGAGTCTACAAGGCTTCAGAACTACTAATTGGACTCCTGTAGAAGAGCTGGGTTTCAGGCCGCGTTGGAAGACTGAAAAGGTTGGGTTCAATAACAGCAAAGGATGGTGGGGACAGCGGCAGCAATAGAGCAGATGCACTCATTAGCAAAATGGATGGGCAAAGGGGAGTACTACTTTCCCCTCACACTTCTTTCTGTGTGGACCACCCTAGAAGGCGTGGCTGTTCTAGGAGAAGGTTTTCCCTTCTCGCTTGATCCTTCCAATAAGCACCATCACAGACATGCCCGGAAGTATTCCTTTAGTTCATCCCAAATCCAATCCAATTCTACGGCCACAACTAACCCAATATACATATATACATACATGTATACATTCTAGAATGAAGCTACAAATAAACGAAAAAAACTACCTCAGAAAACAATACTTTTTTTACATGGCAAAACATACCTAATGTGTCTAAATATTGAAATCTCTATTTATATTCTACATAGTTTTAAGAGAAATTGATAAGTGGTCCTTAAGTCCATAAAATGACTGAACATTACTGGAAAATAAAGCAGGGGGACCTTGTACTTTGTACATCAGAAATTACTACAAAAACGATGCAATTAAGACACCATGTTACTAGCACTGAAGAAGGTGTGTGTGTCTATAGAATTACATAGTACAGAAATAAAGCTTCATGAGGAAAGATGGCTCAGTGGGTAGAAGTTCTTATCCTGAAGCCTGACAACCTACCTTTGGTACCCTGATGAGGGATCTTACAGCGTGGTGGCGTGTGCCTTTAATCCCAGCACTTGGGAGGCAGAGGCAGGCGGATCACTGTGAGTTCGAGGCCAGCCTGGTCTACAAAGTGAGAAACTCTGTCTTGGAAAAATAAAACAAAACAAAAAACACAAAAAGAGAAGAAAGAAAGAAAGAAAGAAAGAAAGAAAGAAAGAAAGAAAGAAAGAAAGAAAGAAAGAAAGAA
>OU015750.1:36338626-36352412 GCA_907169655.1 Acomys percivali | reverse complement strand
AAAGAAAGAAAGAAAGAAAGAAAGAAAGAAAGAAAGAAAGAAAGAAACAGCAGCAAAGTAACTCATTTGCTCAAGTGTGGTGCAGAGAGGAAATGGAGAAAGGCCATCAGAGTAGAGGGAAATGTGACAGATGGAGTTTCCATGGAGGAATTTGTAGAGGGCAGGTAGTAACATTTGTGCAGGGAAACCGGGATAAGACTGAGCATTGTTTCATTTCATGTATTCTTTCTTTCCTCTTTTAAAAAATGCCTTCCTCCTCCTTTTCTCCTTCCTCTCCTCCCCCCTCCACTCTTTCTCTCTGCGTGTTAATGTTTTCAAATTACCAGTATTATCAGTAGGCCCAGCTAGCGATCAATTAAGACACTGACACTTGTTATATTTTAAAATAGCCTTAGTTAACCTGGGGCAGGGCAGACATTAATCCTCTAAACTACCTCCCATAGTAGGGCAGGTATGGGATACCTGCCTCAATCCCATGCCATCTGGTTCTAATAATTTCTATCAAGCTACTTCCCATCCGTAATCCCAAATACCTGTTAACGTTCTTCATCTGGGGCTAATTCCCCATCCATGCCAGCATGCGCTTCTCCTCCACCTAACCCATGGCGGCCTTCTCCTCCTCCTCTGGTCTTTCTCCTTCTTTTTCATGGCAGTCTCTCTTCTTTTTCCTAGGATTCCTCTCTCTCCTTCTTGGGACCCTTAGCCACAGTTCTATCTCTTCTGCCCTGCCTGGGTGGGATGACTTTTTTTATTAATCAAAAGGTGGGTCACAGAGACAGCAAGCAGTAATTAGCATCAAAATACATCAGACCATCCCCCAACAGCATGCACATGTATAGCCACCTACACCTCTAGCTTTACTGAATCTGAAGTAAAAGTGAAGATATTTAAAAATTTCACACACAAATCTGTAGTGTATAGAAGTGAGGTTCAAATTTGGTACTGGTTCTGCAAAATTGGGTGGGTCCCCAAAAATGTGTACCATCCTTAAAGAATGAAATGACTTCAGAAAGTGGCTGCTTCTCGGGTCTTATGCAGTATCAATGAAGGAGCCTCATCACAATCTCAAACAGGAGTTAGAAGAAGATGTCCTGCCTAAGGAGACCGAGTCTTAAAAATAGATGAGGATGGTTTCTGTGTTTACACATCCGCACGCACACGACATTGGTATCCCTGGTCTTATGCTCTATGCTGACCACATCCTGTGCTCATAGTTTTCTATGGAAAAGCTTGATGCCTCCTTGAGTGGCTTGTTATTCAGTATGGTTGCTACCTTCTGAGACGAAGAGCTATCCCCTCTTTGAGCAGACAGTAAGTGCTCTAAACTAGAAAGCTCTTTGCTCGCAATAAGCTCAGAATCCTTTCTTCATTTTCTTCCCATCTACATGTTGGAGTATAATTATTCTACCTCTTGTGTGTTGGTTAGTTCTTGTTCTGATTCTTATATTCATTGTTTTCCTACAAGTGTGCCTTCGTGGTCAACTATCATGGTTAAAATAGTTAACCTGTATAATCAGATGCATTTAGAGTCCAGGTTTGCAATGCATTCATTAAGCATGCATGTTAGTTGGCCTCTCTAGTTTCCATGTCCTAACTTGCACATTGTGTGCACAACAGTACACATCTCAGAGGAGCACTGTGAGGACTTAACAGGGACATGTGTGAGAGTGCTTGCAACTTGTAAAAACTTAGTAAATTGTAATGCATCCTGTTCCTGACAGAAAATTGCTTCAGACCCTTCTTTCACCCAAAGTTCTAGGTCTTGACTCATATTCGATTTTAAATAGATTTAAGTATATTTTTCACTCAGCTATTTCCAACTCATGTTCCTTTGGAGTTCCTCTAGAAGCAAGCATGACCCAGTGTGATGATTCAAATGGTGCCTCCTTTAAAATAGGCTCTTCACAAAGCTGGCTTGAGGATGGAAACAGTGTTCTGGGGCCATTTGGACTCCATGCAGTGGCGTGGTGGCATCAGTCCTGAATCATTCATGACAATAAGAACAAAAAGACCTGCTTGCCATTGTGTGCCCTCTTAATATGTCATACTTCTTCACGTGTTTCCTGACAAATGCTATCATGAAGACTGGATGTTTCTGCTCTGATAAACACTATCAATCTTGTAGGACTGGTAAATTAAAAGGCAGACGCAGCCCCATAAAGACATAAAGTTTTCAGAAAGAAAGAATTAGGACTACAGCGGCTCATTACTTGCCTGTGAATCATTTCGTGATTTGTAATTTCTTAGATACATAATTGAGCTAACATTAAGCTTTGCTTAATATGTTGAAAACTCAAATAATTAAAGCATGGCTAATTAGGGTGTTTAAGTGTTGCAGGAGTAACTATGCCAGAGATGGGCCAAATTGAGTTGAAGGAGACAGCCAAGGATGAAGTGTTAAATGGACAAGTGTCATCTGTGTAGAACAGATAGCTGTGCTTTGACAGTTACACTCTATTTCTTTTAAGCTATTAGAGTTTGGAACCACAAATGCAAAGCAACCGTTCTAAAATCATCCGATGGTTATATTTCAGCATCGGTCATTGTTTGGAAAATCACTATAAAATCTATTTATCCATCCAAGAATTTGAATAATGAAATGATGTAGTGCAATTGTAATCAAACTCATGTAGTCTGTTTAATTATTCATATATATCTTATAGTGTTTTACACACACACACACACACACACACACACACACACACACACACACACTGACCAGAATGTTTTCCTGTGATCTTACACTTAATTAGGAGCAGGATCAATCAGCTTGACTTTTCTCTCCTTCTTCCGGATCAGTAAAATGAGCATGCCTGAAGGAAATCCCTCTGTAGACAATGCACAGGAGTGTAAGTGTTGCAAGAGAGCATCCATATTTCCCGAGAGCCATGATCACCGCCTTGTCTGGTAGGAGCTATTCTGCACAGCATACAGATTGCCATAGAGCCTTATGAGCTCCCAGGAATCTGTAGTTAGCAAGCAGATCTAATGATGGGTGGAGGGATGCTTTCAACAAAGCAGATTTAGTAAAGCAAATAAAAACCATCTAGAAGCACAGAAAAGAAAAAGATTACCAACCACCAGACCTCAGCCAGACACTCTGCTTCAGTGAGTTTGAGTTGGACAAATTCTTTTTAAAAATTGCCTTTGCTGGCTTCCTTGTTTCTACTTTTTGTGTTTGCCCATGCTAGCCACAAAGTCCTAACAATTCCCCTGCCTGAGCCTTCCTAGGCTAGGATGATAGGCCGAAGTGGACATGCTAGGCTTTAGAAACCTGTTTCCTTTGTTGCAGTTCTGAAGCACAAACTCAGTACCTTGTTTATATTAGGCAAGTGCTCAACCTATGAGCTATAGCCATGCATGTTTACTTCCTGTTTCTTATTCTGACACGGTTGTCTCATGAGGTTGAAGAGGCTGATCATGAATATATTCAGTAGCCTGTACAGGCCTTGACCTTTCTATTCTCTTACCCCAGCCTGCAGAATGGTTAGGATTATAGGAGTGGGCCACCTGGCACAGAAATTTATCTTTTCTTTCTTTTTCTTTCCTTTCGTTTCTTTCTTTTTTTAAATAATTTATTCAGATTACATCTCATTATCCCATCACTTGTATCCTCTCATTCCTCCCTCCCTCTCGCTTTCACCCTATTCCCTTCCCCTAGGTCTATGACCGAGGGGGACCTCCTCCCCCACTATATAATCATAGGCTATCAAGTCTCATCTTGGTAGCCTGCTTATTCTTTCTTTGAGTGCCACCAGGCCTCCCCACCAAAGAGAGGTGGTCAAATATGGGGCACCAGAGTTCATGTCAGACTCAGAAATGTATATTTTAAATAGCACTCCACATGGCTCCAAGAAGATTTATATTATATTATAATTTACATATGTATTACAATATAGACTACTGCATAGAAAATGAGTATGGGTGTATCTTTGAGGGAGAATTATCAAAAACAAGGTAACAACACAGTATCTGTAAACTTAAGGGTTTTTCCCATCAAAAAATATTTCTTACAATTCTGTTTATTGTAAAAGCAGGGCACATATTAGTAAGAAAAAATAAACCTTATTTTTGGCTTCACTCTTGGCATTTTGTGCCTTATGGAACTCTTAACTAGACATGGGCAATGTGCATGTTCAACACTGAGGTGGTGAAGTGGCACAGCTCCAGTGATACTTTTGTGGTACCAGGGATGGGTTAGATGACAAATGTTAGTGTTACACTAATGATCTTTGTTGTTTTAATTCTACTATTTTGCAATTTTATGCAACATCCTATAGTAGAGATGCAATATCCACTGAGGTATAGACACTTGACAAATCCCATCAGGAAAAGAACACCCAATTTAAAATCTCCCTGTTCCACCAGGGATGGATGTAACCAGGCCCAGCCTAACATCAACATGGCTACACTTCCCACTTCCTTAGCCTATAAATGTATCATTGGGTTTGACATGACCTTCCTATCCCAGTGTGTGCCATGAGATTTATCCTGTGTCTGCACACATATGCTGTGCATCATGCTTGGTTGGAGGTAAGTACTGTTCTCATTATGGCAGTTAGTAATATGATTAATGCTATTTAAACACTTTACTGATATTTTGAGCCATAATATGACATATGCTAACTTCTCTAAATAGATTGTTGGCATTTATAACTACTATGTGCCCATATAAATAAATGACTAACTATGAAATCATATGACATATTCTATCAAGTACAACCTTTCTTTACCACGTAATTTAGAGATTTCAAAAGAAAATAGCAAACTCTCAGTATTTTCCTGAGAAATCCAACAAACACCAGGTGACTAGTAAAGAGAAAATGACTAGGTGTTAAGAATGCTTTGGAAAATTGTCCCTATGTGCAGCATTGGCACTAACTTTATTTACAGGCCTAACTATGGCATGTTAATTAAGGAGCTACACAATAGCCAAAGCAGTGCAAGAGCAACTGAGGAAGTGGGTCAAGCTAGAATGAAAGTGTGTTCTCACTGTATGCATGTTGGTTTCAGGTAGATCCGCATGGCTAAAACCATGGCTTAGCTCATGTTCAATAATAACACAATCAAAAAATGCCCAGGGATCAAATTACTTGGCAAACATTGGTCAACATAATTTATTGAAGGACAGGTGAATGACTCAGTGGGTAAGGTATTTGCTTTATAAAAATGAGAATCAAAGTCTGGGTCCCTTGTGCTCACATGAAGGCTGGGGACTGGTGGCAAGCATTTGCAGCCCCAGTGTTGTACAGCTGAGTCAGAATGACATGGGTGTGATGGCCAGACTACTACGGGAGCAGCAGGCTCTAGGCTTTCCAAGAGCACTTTTCTCAGTAAATAAGACAGGATAAAGGAAAACACCAGCTTTAACCTCTGCTTCTACTATGTGTGCATTCACATAGACCCAGGAAGACAGACAGACAGACAGACAGACAGACAGACAGACAGACAGACAGACACACACACACACACACACACACACAGGGGTGCATCGTTTAAAGATTATTGCTGCCATGGGGAGACAGTTAAGCTACTTGCTGTGTAATCATGGAGACCTGAGTTGAAATCCTCAAGTCTCACATTAAAGGGAAAACAAACAAACAAACAAACAAACCAGGTGTAGTCCTGTGTGATTGTAACCCCAGTGTTGTTAAGGATGCGATGGGAGGGTTGCTGGGACCTTCTGGTAGTCATCTTAGCTTTAGTTTTAGAATGAAATCCTGTTTCAAAGGAGTAAGGAAAAAAGGGATATGGCAGGACACTCAACATTGACTGGTCACATCCCATCCATACATAGGAAGCAAAGGGTGGGGAGAGAAAGGAGAGAAAGGGAATTGGATGCAAGATGAGGCTATAAACTCTTACGGGAGGGGGGGTTTGTTCTTTCTTTTTTATTTATTATTTATTTACTTTACATCCGGATTGCAGCTTCCCCTCCTTCCTCTCCTCCCAGGCACTCACTCTCCCCTCCTCTCCCCTGTATCCACCCCTCCTTCTCTTCTCCTCAGAGTGCTCCCCACTAAAGGCCCACATCCTAAGTGTTTTTTTTGTATTCAAACACTTGAGCCTTGTAAGGAACATTTTTTTAAACCACCACAGCAAGCCAACCCATGGTCATAATCATATGTGTGGACAATATGCACATCTGTGCGAATAGGCTAAAATAGCTTAGGATGCCACCGTTCAGCTAACAACTTCGCTGTGATTACAGGGCATGCCCACATGTTATTTTAAGGTGAATAAAGCAGCCTGAGCTCCTTTCCAAGCGTAGTCTAGTGTGCCTGAACGGGATAGTCCCTGCATTCTTGCAACATCTCTTATCTTTAGATGAGCAAGCTAGGCCCCCAGAGATTTACCAAAGCAATATAGAGAATTGATGGAAGAATACAATCCCATCCATTCACACTTACATGGCTCTATCCATCCTTCCTGTACATATTCATTCAATGAATGCTTATTAAGTATCTGTGTATGCCAGACATGGAAGATACAGATACGATGGCAGTCAAAATAAGGTAGGGTCTCCGAGCTCATCCTAACGGCCTGGAGTTGGGTTGCATAGTATGATAGAAGTTATAGAACAATTAATAAAATAGTCACATATATGCACATAGAATTAATTTCAAAGACAATTATCTCTGAGATGAAATAGCACGTCTTTCTGATTGTAACAATGAAACCTGACTTGAAGGAGAGAGTTGGGAAGGGCTTCTCAGAAGTAGAAGACTAAAATTAAACATTGAAGCCTAAATAGGAATCGCGAGGCAGAGAAGGAGAGTGGAAGAAGATACAGCGGCCCTGCAAACAGACAGGAGTGTTGTGGTGGTTTAAATGAGAACAGTTCCCCTCATGGTCTCCTGTATCTGAACATGAGCTTCACCAGTAGGTGGCGCTGTTTTAGGAGGTTTAGATGGTTCAGCCTTGCTGCAGGAAGTACGTCACTGAAGGTGGGCTTTGAGATCAAAGCACCATGCCACATCTAGCTTGCTGCCTCTTCATCATGCGTTCGTTTAAAAAATGTGAGGTTTCAGCTCCCTGGCTGCCGTTGCCATCGCTTCCTGTGACGATGGGTTCTTATCCCTCTGGAATCATAAAACCAAATAATACTCCTCAAATTGCCTTGGTCAGAGCATCTTATCACAGCAACAGAAAAGTAACCACTACTGGTGTTTATGGGCTAGAAATAAAGCCCAGCATGTTTGAGGTCAACATAAGTAATGGCGGAGGAGCAGGAAAGACTGGTGGGAGGGGCTGTCCTAGACCTGCCAGGACCTGTAGTCCATATTTAGAATTTTTTTTATCTTCATAATGAGAGTCATGGCAAGCTATGCAAGACTGTTAGCAGAAGGATAATATTATGGTTCTCATCTTTAACAGTTTTATTTTCACCTGGGTGAATGCCAGACTCATAAATGCTATTTTGAGGTATTGGGCTTTCCTGTAGCTTTGAGGTTCTAAGTGGTGTCCTGGAGAAGGGAGCAGGTGGGAGAGACGGAGAGCGACAACAGGACCTTTAAGGTACATTGGGAGGGCATTGCCTCGCTGCCTATCTGGCTTAACCTGACTGTCTCGGGGCTCTCTAGTGAGCTTCTGAGGAAATAAAGTCATGTTAAAAATTATAGCTGCTCAGAAGGATTCACATGTAGAAGAAACTTCCGTGAGGCTTGAGCCATATAAGGTTTGCTTTCCCATGAAGTTATATACAATTTTAAGACCCTTAATGTGGCACTCCTTGTGCAGTTTCTTTTTGTAAATGTACATGTCAGAGCTAAGAAAACTGTCTGGAGTCTCTACGGTCCCTTCTTAAAATTTCAGAGGGTAAGAAGAATTCTGGCTGGTTTTGTGCAACCAAGAGAAATTCTAAACTGTATCGTTGAAAAACGAAGACAGCCAGGCGTGGTGGCGCAGGCCAGTAATCCCGGCACTCAGGGAGGCAGAGGCAGGCGGACCTCTGTGAGTTCGAGGTCAGCCTCGTCTACAGAGCGAGTCCAGGACAGCCAAAGCTACACAGAAAAACCCTGTCTGGAAAAAGAAAAAAACGAAATAAAATAAAATAAAATAATAAGAATAGGAAAACCAAGCCTAAACTTTGCAATTGAGGGAATGCGGTACAGAGAAGGAAATGGGACCTCAAGGCTGCTTCTGGCTTTTAGACTGAGTTATGTAAGGTCCGAGGCGGCTGGAATGTTCTCTCCTTTCCTAGAAGTCCTTGACACGTTTATATTTACTGCTGGAAGACAGGATAGTGTCCCAGCCGCCCCACAGTCTTCACCTTCCTTTACCTAATCCCCACCCCCACCCAACAAGATTGGCAGAGGACTTCCCTAAGTCTGGGGAGCCCTGTCAGCAAAGACACTGTGTATTCAGGAGTTAAACAGGCACTCTGCAGTGGCAGAACATATGATTACCTCAGGAAGAAAGTTTAAAGCTATTAACCTTGTTGCTAATAATATGTTTCCTCCTGCCCCTAAGTTCACAATGCTGAAAGAAACACAAGGCGAGCTCTCACTCTGAAGGATATTTTAAATGGAACATTCTCATACAAGACATATTTTCCAAACTGGATTTCAGGTAAATGGATCATTTCTTATCTACTGGGAGTTTGTCATATACATATACATATATATATATATACATACACATACACACACACACACACACACACACACACACACACACACACACATATATATATATGTATATACTTTGTTGTTGATGCTAAGGCTATTTTAGAATTGCTGGAACCACTGTTCACCACTAGAAATGAAAAAAGAGACAAATTATTCAGAATACTCAAGGAGCTCTTTTACACCACCATTCAATCTGGTCTTCCACAGTTGTGGAGGTGACCTTGAATCTTAATGGGGAAAGAAGAAGTTCAGAATGCTGTGTGGGAATATTGTCAGTGAGTGACAGTGCTCTTAGGAGTGGGGAGCAAGTCCCTACTCAGAGGGAGTCATGAGAGTTTTACTTATGAAAGAGTCCATAATTAATCTAGACAATCTGAGGACAAGACAGCCCCCTCCCTGACAAAAATACCTTTAAGGGTTACAGAACTGATATTCGTAGTTGTTATAATTAGAGTGTGGTCAAAGATATCGAACCAAAGAAACGGTAAGGTTAAGTAGATGACTTCATACTTGTGTCTATAAAGGGTCATTTACCAAGATTATTGTCATTGTTCTTTTTTAAAAAGAAAGTTCATTTAAAGTATTTGTTATGCTAAATCAAAACAAAGTCCAAATAAAATTTATGTTCATTATTGGAAAAAAAAAACTCTCCATTTTAAACTAGTTTGTCTTCTTTGTGGCTCAGAGAAAATAAAATTTTGTTTCTGAGCACCCTGAATCAGTTAGATCAGGGCTGCTGCTAGTAAAAGACACAGAAAGAGCACATTTTTCTCACCCGATCCTCCATCATCAGCTTTTATTTAGTGGACAGGGAGGAAAACAAGGCTTATCTCTGGAGCACAGGGGGTTCTTTTGTTTTAAACATTTTCTTTAAGAGCAGGGGAGACCTGGTGGCACTCAGAGGAAGGACAGCAGGTCACCGAGAAGAGACTTGATACCCTATGAGCATATACAGGGGGAGGAAGTCCCCCTCAGGAACAGTCATAGGAGAGGGGAGTAAGGGGAAAAAGGGAGGAAGGGAAGAATGGGAGGATACAAGAGATGGGATAACCATTGAGATGTAACAAGAATAAATTAATTTAAAAAAAAAGAAAAAAAAGAGCAATTACTTTCTGTTTTGCTTTCTTTTGTATTTAAAGAACAAGAATACCTTCATCAATCTGAGGATGATAACATAGTACTTCATAATATTGAAACAAGAGAATCATATATCATTTTGAGTAATAGCACCATGGTATGTATCAGCATCATATGACTCCCCCAGAAACCTTTGCAAGCACCCCGCTGACCCAGGACCACATTCAAATTCTTGTTGTGATCTAGATACAACCTCCATCTTCCCACCTCCATCCTTGTCCCTTCTTCTATGCCACTGCCCTCTTCCTCTGCTCTACTGTATAGTATCTTTTTTCTCTCTGTGTAAATACGTGACCTAAGATATGAGGTAAGAACCCAGACGAAGTGAACAGAGATTCAACTCCTGTCTTTAGTGTGAAACTCTGGGTAAGTTATTTCACTGCCCTAGCTTGCTATGCCTCAGTTTCTTCTACTATAAAATGAGGCCAATAATACTTCTTTGGGCTAATAACATTGAAAAGTGCTTAGGACATGGTTCAACATAGAAGAAAGTGCTCTATGGAAGGTAGCTGTGATGTTTGGTTGATGCTGTTCTATCTTCCTGGGTTTTCAAGCCCTCTACATCTCTACCCTCAAAGGCCTACTAGTCTTTCAAACTGAGCTCAAAGGATATTCCTGTCATCTCTGTAACCAACTATCCTCTCGTCTCAACTCTGTCACTTCTCAATTAATGCTTTGTAATGTTGTACTGAATCACTTTTATAACTTTTTAATTTGCAGTTACTCATCTGCAAGATTGAATATTATATGCTTTTGAAATCGCTGGTTTTTTTTTTTATTATATCCTCCCATAGTGTCAAGTAAATTCTCTCATATGCTTTAGGTATGGCATCCACTTTTTAAAATTGCTTTGAAATTGTGTGTGTGTGTATATATCAGCAATATGATAACCCTTTAGAATAAAAAATTTATGACAGTTTTTCTATATTCTAACCAACCTCTTCATAATTTCAGAAAAGTGTGAATGCTTCAGATTATGGTTTATCACCTGATCGGCAATTTGCATATCTGGAAAGTGATTATTCAAAGGTATCAACTACTTAATTTTGATATATGCATTAACACACAGGTTAGTGTACTAAAGTAAGAAAATTTAACCGAAATTAAGAGAAAAGTAAGAAACTTAACTGAAATTAAAAGAGGAGGAGCCTACCAGTAGGATTCTAGATCTACATTTAAAATATAAAAAAAATTCAATGAATTCATAATTCATAGCTGAAACATACACAATAATTTATAAGTTGACATTTTGTAGTCTAGATATCTGATTATCTCAAATAGCATAAACTACTTTTTTTCTGGAGTAAAGAAATTTTATTTAGGGATCCTGATATCCATCAGAAATGGAAGAATTATGCTGGTGTCTCTAAAACTCTTTGACACCATAACACATTAGTTAATTCTTGCTCAGTTTAACCTCACAAAACTATACTGCTATTCCAAATGGTGAAATCAAAGAGTAGCATGTTGTTGTTTAATCAAACACAGGAGGATACAGTCAATATACTACAGAAGAGGGCTCAGATATGTGGATCTGAAAGTCTAATGCTCTAGTGTTAGTGGCACTTAAGTGACTCTTCCTGAATGAGTAAGTGGCAGATAAAAGACAATTGTTTCACTTCTTCTTTGCACATGTGACAAAAGCACAAAGCAACTTACTTTCAAATTAAAATTTTAGTAGTTCTTTCGAGATCACAAATCTTTTGCTTTGACTGCACTTATCAGATCTTCCCCTGATAAAGTTGCCTGCTAAGCCATTCTGACCACTACCAGGATGCCCAGGGGCTTATTCTCTGGCAGCCCAGGCCCTGAGGACCTAAATCCCAAAAAATATGTATTTTGGCTTAATGGAGCTCCTTAAGAGATTGATAGCCCTTTAAGAAACAGAATCCCAAAACAATGCTTGCATTATCCACTAAGGCCAGCACATACTGAAGGAGATAAAGATCAGCCTTGCTCAGGAGAACTAAGCTAAACTTTCCTGTTTGTCTTTCAAGTTCTATAATATATATAATATCATATATATATATATATATATGCCCAAAAAAGAAGACATTTTGTGAAATTCCTTCTAACCAATTTTAAAGAGTAGTATCATTTCCAAGGTGCGCTGTAGAACCTAGAGGCTATGAGCATCATAGGGGTGGGTCCTTCTCCATCTAGAGAGATATTCAGAGGACCAAGTCTATTGAAGATAAGCTTTTTATGCTATGGAGTGGCTTTGAGTACATTCTTTTTATGAAGTGAAAGTTAGGTCACATGGAGGCGCCCTCTGGGACCTGGAGACACAGCGCAAAAGCAGACAGCAAAAGCAAATGAAACCCTGCTTTGCGCTGACACACGTCTGCTCTAGAGCCCAGCGAGCATCTATCCTGACATAGTATGATGTGAATGAGCTTTTAAAGCTTTGTCCTCTTCTTTGCCCCTCTTCCTGACAGATATGGCGGTACTCATACACAGCGACATACTACATCTACAACCTTCAGAACGGGTAAAGCATCACCACCACGTGAATGTGGCTTCCTTCTAAGGCTTAAGCTCTGATTTTAAGACTATTTTCTCTTGCTACTGACAGCACCTGTGTAGTTTGCAATAAGTGTCAATCCACAAAATAGGACAGCTCTCCTACCACACAGTCATCTGTTTATTTGACAACTATTATGCATTTTACATACAAAAGATCTTCAGTTTTCCTAATTTCAAAGGGAAAATTATATATGTGCTATTTATGGAAATAAACACATGTAATAAAAATGTTTTTATAGTGTATGGGAATGAGACTGTTTTAAGGATGGTGCTCACTGCATTAGAAAGAGGCAGGAGAGGGGAGGTAGAGCAACAGCCACTGTTGGATACACCCAAACGTACGGACACTCATTGATTTAAAACTGATTTTTTTAAAATGACAAAATGCTTATTTTAATGCTTAAAGTGTTAAGTATCTCTTAATTATAGAAAGAATAGAGATTGCCATTTATATGTTATTTTCTTTATTTTTATGTACATTCTAAGTACATGAAACAGTTAACAGTTAGAAGAAAAAAATGAATGTACAGGAAGATTGCAGGGCAGCATTCTAGACAGAAGAGTATATAATGGCTTCCAGGCAGAGAGAACACAGTGTTTAAAAAAAAAGAAGCCTTAAGTATCTCACTGCAACTGATGAGAGGAGAGCTCCCTCCTTAGGGATGGTGTATGGGGTTGAAAAGGAGTTGGGAACTGGAAATAGGTTCCAATGACTAGGTAACCATTAAAAGGAGTTCAGATCTATTTTTGATGACAAAAGGAAAAACCACTGAAGGATTTTATAGGAAATGACATGATCAGATTTGCGCTTTAGAAAACTTACTCTCGCTAATTGAGGAAATGGATTAGTTTAGTTACTCATCTTAATATGATACCTTCTTTGCTGTTATATAAAAAGTAAGAATAATTATATGTCTTGACGAGGTATTGAAAAGCCTCTTCTGGTCTATTTCCTCTTTTGTCAAGCAAAGACCTTTTTTGTTTTGTTTGTTCGGTCATCTCTTTATTTAAATGTTCAGGAAGACAAAAGACCTGGTTTTTTAAACACAGTCCCAGTTGATCTAATGAATTTGGAGCCTCTTTTCTGTCTCAATACCACCATTAGGCAAGATGTATTTACAGAGCTCTATAGCCTGAAAAGCATATATAGAAAAAATGCAAATGAGCTGCAAGAACCAAGCTCACTCCTCAGAACCCTTCAGTCTGCCAAGATGGGAACTGTAGCCATGCAGATAAGTTTTATTCGGGCTTTAATCGTGTCCTTGTTTTGTTTGTTTTTTAAATCATTTAAAAATTCTTGATGTTGAAGTTCACTTGAAAAGTATCCAAATGAAAACATTCCCAAGTAAAATGATGATTATTAATTTCTTAAGAATAGCTTAGATATGATTTATGTCCTGCATCCATATTACTTATTCAGCTTCTCTGCACTAAGTCTAGTCAATGGGTGGATTTGTGTGTGTGTGTGTGTGTGTGTGTGTGTGTGTGTGTGT
>OU015750.1:36325636-36338616 GCA_907169655.1 Acomys percivali | reverse complement strand
TGTGTGTGTGTGTGTGTGTGTGTGTGTGTGTGTGTGTGTCTTCTATTTCTTAAAAACTATTTAATTTGCCAGGTAAGACAATATCATTTTAGTTGGAGATGGTGAATTGGTTGAAAGCCAAGTTTTGATTGAATACCATTAATACTATGTCTCTACCTCTGAAGATTATGAAAACCTCTAACCGGAAAGCTACTTGCAGTTGATACCCACTTTTCTCCAGTGGAGTGTCGCTGGTGTATATCAATCACACTCTAGGGTAGGCTTCATGCCCAGAAGTAGCTGATCATCACACAACAAATTTCATAGCTTTTGTTGTTGTTGTGGACTTTGCCTGTTACGTTGACGTTTTTTGTCTTATTTGTTCATTTTTATGCTTTTTGAACAAAGAGAACATCAAGTTGCGTGGGCAGAGATAGGATGGGTTTTGGGGGAAAGCACGATCAAAATACACTGTATGAAAAAAACTATGTGTAGCACAGAGTACTCTGGTTTAAGCAAGGTATGAATTCACAGGTAACAGCTATTACAATAATCCTCTTTCTCGGTCTTTCTTGACATTAACGACACATAAAAACACAAAATGACAAGTCAGGTGGCTTTCTAGTCACAAAGAGACATGCAATTGGATTTGCAGCTTGTCACTGTTAGTGTCATTGCATAGCTTCTTTGTACTCCGTAGAGAAAACTTAGGCAGTGTCACAATGTCAGTCAAAAGTAATGTGAACTTGATTCAGAATTGTAAACCAGATTAAAAAAAAAAATGACCTCTGCCTCAGTACCTTTACTACATCCGTACATCTCCACTGGCTCTTTCACCTCTCGTGTGCCTGGTGTTCATGTATTGTCCCTCTGGCTGCCAGAATTCCCACTGCAATGCAACATTCAAAATGCTCTTGTTCTGAGAAGAATGAGATCATATTTTCCCTCATTGTTAGGTGTTGTTCTGTGTGACGTAATAAATTCAATTAAGATAAAGTGTAGTGCAGGTCTTCCCAAGTGTTCAAGTGTGAGGGAGTCGGGAGGGTAGAATTTACAGACAAATGTGAGGCTCAAGGTAGACAGGCTGTTTGCAGAAAAGAATAACATCTTTAAATATCTTCAGGCTGGCCTTAGGAGTAGGCATTGCCTTGCTGTCCCACAGAAACAGTCTTGATGAGACCTCTAAGGTGACTTTCAACAGCCCACCGTTCAGCATGGCAGCTTAGGATTCTCCAGTACAGAAACCCTTGATGTGTTCTCACTGAAAAGCTGCAAGAGCTCCACAGCGGCAATTCACTTAGCCGAAGCTTGCAGAGGGCCTCTAAGCATCGAAGTGAGATTTTTTTTGGCCAATAAAATATCTGCAATTTGCCCATGGGTGGAGAACTTTGCAAGCTTAAGGCACACTGCCCAATATACGATCTGTTTTTCAGTTTTGCTTGAGATCAGATGTTCCTTTCCTTTTCTGATTTCAAGTCAGATCCCTGGGTAGATTGTCAAATGGCATCTTATTTTCAAGAATTTGAAATTCATATGCATTCACAGCGATGGGGGTTCTGAATGGGAGTGTGGAAGAGCACATATTACATTTGAGCACAATTATAGAAACTCAGAGCTGGAAGGCACGTCAGGGACCATCTTAGTCTGGTGTGTGCAAATTTTACAGTCTCAGGGGTTAAATGACTTGAGCTTTATTTGGGGTTTGCCCAAGAACTAGCAATGCAATATTTGAGTCATTATCATATCTCTGTGTCTTATGATATTCTTCTATAAAACAGAGGGACACTATTAGATGATTTCTAGACAACCCAGTCTGTAGGTGTGTTATCCATTTACTTCACTGTGAAAGTCTAAACACAGAAGTTAGGTGACTTTTAAACAACCAATGGGAGGATGGTAGCCACTCACTGTGCATGGATTTAAAGCCTTAGTCCCATGCACCTCTCTTCTGAGCTTCTAGAAGTGGGACTATTCCATATAGATGCCCCTAATTTTAATGGTTTGTTTAATTATTATGCCTATGATAAATTTTTATGTTGAACACCAAGAGTTATTGTGTTTTTTAATATATTTACTTTTCTTTCTTTCTTCTTTTCTTTCTAGGGAATTTGTAAGAGGATATGAGCTCCCTCGTCCAATTCAGTATCTATGCTGGTCGCCTGTTGGGAGTAAATTAGTAAGTGTTTAGATTATAGAAGTGTTTAATCATTTAAATAAAAGAGGAGCCATTTGATTTTGGCCTTTGTTAAATTTCCCTGCCTAAAAGGAAAAGAAAAGAAAAGAAAAGATACATCATGACTATTTCAGTGGCTAAAAACGGGAAGAGTTTGGATAAATTGAAACCCGTTTGAGAATTCCGCAAAATCTCAAGCTCATGGATAGACTTCTTTAAATATCGCAGTCAAAAACTTTATCCTTATACTCAGCCAGAATGCGTTGTGCCAGAAAACTCAGGAAAAATATGGTTTTCACAAGTTTCCCAGACTAGCTTCAGACAACATGAAATTTTGTCCAAGCTCTTATTTAAGGACTCTAAATAAAGATTAGATCTGGCTAGCTATTAATATTCAGGGATTTATTTGACTGCCTATCAATATGCACAATTACTTATTAGATAATAAAATAACTATATTGCAGTAGAAATTATTTATTTGATTCAGATTTTAAAATCATAAATGATGTTAATGTATATTGATTATATTTTTAACTGGTTAAATTATTTTAGTTGTGAATTATTTTGCACATGAATTTCCAGCCCTTCAAAAGACAGTAGGTAAATAATTAAATGTTTATTGTTCTGTAATGGTTGGGGAATTTTCCCTTATTAATTAATTTTTTTTACCATTTCTAGGCATATGTCTATCAAAACAATATTTATTTGAAACAAAGACCAGAAGACCCACCTTTTCAAATAACTTACACTGGAAGAGAAAATAAAATATTTAATGGAATCCCAGACTGGGTTTATGAAGGTAAGCTATATTTCTTTTTTACTGCTGATGTACTAAGCTTATAATTAAAAATGATTTCATGTACTCAGTAAGAATGAGTTGAATGAAATCTTTTTTTAAATGAGTGACTGTCCTTCTGAAAACTCTTAATAGGTTATGAATAGAAGGTGACTCCTCTTAAAGAATAAAGTCTTATTGTCAGAGACTGGTGAAATCTATATATTATATAAAGTGCAGAAGATTTATATTCCAAGAAGTGTATGGTCCTTACTTATGGAGTTAATGTATTATCCCTTGTTTGTTTTGTTTATGAAAGAAATTCCAACTGATAGGCTGTGATCATATGGTGAGGGAGGAGGTCCTTTTCTGTCACAGGCCTAGGGATGGAGGGAAAGTGGGAATATACAAGTAAGGGGCTAACAATCAAGATGTAATTGGAATAAATTATTTAAATAACAAAAATAAGGTAAAAAGCAATCAAGGGAAAAAAGAAAAGAAAAATAAAGAAATTCCCCCAAAGCTAAACAACTACATTATTTTGTAAGAAAATATTCTTAGTTTTTGGTATTAATTCACTCTTGGATTTTATCCCTATTCTAGGTCATGTAGGACACAGGACTTAATTGGACTTTAAGAGGTTTTCTAGTCTCTCTTCTGCTAGTCCCTTTCTTAAAAAGAAATATGTATGTGCATATCTTTACACACATGCACAAATTAACCCTGGTTTGAAAAGCTTCTTAGGAATGAAACTCAACCTTCTCTGGTAATGTCACTTGTCAGTAAAATCACAGCCTACTTTGTCTGCTTTAGGTATCGACTACTTACTAGCCTGTCTTTTCTACCTAAGTCTGTAGTATAGTTAATTTGGGCTACTTTAGGTTAATTTTTTGATTGCCCTTAGGGGAAAATTAATTAATACTTATGTGTTTATTATTTATTTTAAATGTTACATTTCTGGTTAGCAGCAATTACTAACAAGACTAATTGACATTTGATATAGAATGAAGCTTAAACTGTTCCTCTTAATTCACAGTATTTTTTTTTAATAACCAAAGTATGGGATATGTTAATACACATTAAAAACATGATTTGAGTCAAAAGTATTTGTTTCGAAGTATTAACAATTATTTTAAGAATAAACTATAATTGTAAACAATATGCAAATACTTATTTTTTCAGAGGAAATGCTTGGTACAAAATATGCTCTTTGGTGGTCTCCAAATGGAAAATTTTTGGCATATGTAGAATTTAATGATTCGGACATACCAATTATTGCCTATTCCTATTACGGTGATGGACAGTATCCCAGAACAATAAATATTCCGTACCCAAAGGTATGTGAGATGCTTTTAATATTTTATTTTTATTATTTTTAATTATGTGCATCTGTGTGCATCTGTGTGTAGGTATGTGAACATGATAAGGTGCTCAAAGGGGATAAAAGTGTTGGACCCCTCTGTGGCTGCCAACTGCTGGATTTGGGTGCTGGGACTTGAACTCAGGTCCTCTGGAAGAACAGTACTTGCTCTTAACCACTGAACCATTTTTCCAGCCCTAGATGCTTTTAATAAAGGCCTTCATCCCTTGATGTCAAAGTGAGCAATCATTACCATGAATAGAGGTGGGATCAACACATTTGGAAAGCTCCTTGTCCTAGTGCGTTATCAAGCAAACACTGTACTGTGCTCTATTGTTTATGTGGACATCTGTTGCTTTGGACATCTGGCTATGCTGGAAGAAGTAGTCTTTGCAAAGTCTATTGCAGAATCTTTGAAAAAAACATATGGTCTAGATCATGGAGGAAAAACAAGCTTAACTTAGTTTTAATTATATATATATATATATATATATATATATATATATATATATATATATATATATATATAAAATGTTCCAAATTCAGGGTAAAGTTCTGTTTCACAATCCCTCTTGAATTCTCATGTAAATGCAAGCCAGAAAGAGAAATTCAAATATTGAATCTGATATCTTTGTCAGGTAGTGACAGGCACATGCTAAGATCTTTTATAGGCAGGTAAGTGAAGCTTATGAGCCTCCAGTTCTTCCCTAAGGCAATTAATGAAAATAAACATCATGCATACTTATTTTTACCTTTTTTTAAATTAATGTACTTATTTGTTCACTTTACATCCTGGTCATAGCCTGTCTCTCCTCTCCTCCCAGTCTCACCATACCTCCTTATACCTCTTCGCCTATTCCTCAAAAAAGGGATGGTCCCCACCCCCCCACACACACCCAAGCTCATAAGGTCCAATCAGGGCTGAGTTTATCCTCTTCCCCTGTGGCCAGGCAAGGCATTCCAGTGATCAAGTGACGAAGTGATGAAGAAGCATACATACTTTTTATTCCATTCCAAGACTAGAGGAGAAGAAGGACCTGAGTGTGCATCCAAATGGCTGATCTACAGGGAGGAAGTGTTGTAACCTATTGTGAATTTAGATAACGGCGTGAAAGAGGAAAATCAGGAAAGGAATTTACCTCATGTAAGAAAAAAATGGATATTTTCTAGAATGTGTGCTTTTTATATACATAGCTCCTAGTGTTTTTACTTGCCAAACCCTATTCATGAATGACTCCAGTGGGCACCTAGATAAGACAGGATGGATGTGGCATTTGCAACAGTGGCTTTTGAAACAAGCCAAAGACACTCCAGAGAAAGGGAAGTAGAATTATAATGTTTATCTTAAAAGTCACTTAAGAAAAGGGAGAAGATAGGAAATGAGTGTTGAGATATAAGTCCCCTCAAGGACTATGTAGAAAAAAAAAATGCAAAGTTGGAGATGCTTGGAAGTGAAAAGCTTGATACTGGGGATCCAAAGTGTTAAGGATCTGGAATGTTCTGAAGAATCAAGGTGAGCAAGAAGAGGTGAGGGTGCTCAGAACTGAGGTGTGACTGCCACTTATCTGGAAATGTGTACCTAAGTCTTCATGTTTCTTTACATGGGACAGACTATAGCACACGACGGAGAGATGAGAAAATTCCAGAGAATCTAATAAGTCTCAAGAAAGATTTTAGATCAGTGGTTCTCAACCTGTAGGTCATGACCGCTTTGGGGACAATGCACCCATCATTTCACAAGGGTTGCCTAAGACCATCCGAAAACACAGACATTTACATTACAATTCATTTTTAAAAATTACAGCTATGAAGGACCAATGAAAATAATTTCATGGTTGGGGATCACCACATCAAGAAGACCTATATAAAAGGGTTGAAACATTAGGAAGGATGAGAACGGCTGAATTATATGAATGCATACAGCCTTGAGCCATCGAACGCTGCTCCCAAACTTCGTAGGTTCAAATTTTATTTCAGCTGCAAGATTCTTCCTAAAGTAAAATAGCATCAATTCAAAGATAGTGTCTAGGCATGAGGTATATACTCTTGTGCAAATTTTAGGCATAGAGCAGCACAAAAAATCAAACCAAAACAACCCCCCCCCCAAAAAAAAACCCAGTGTAAAATCCTATGGACCCCTTCCTTGGTAGTGCGATTTCCACTATCCTCTGGGAAGGAAGCAATGCTAGTTGGTAGTGAGGCCACTGGGAGGGTGAGCGAAAAGGTAAGTTTCGTTTAGTTCTCTGTTCTAGTCTCTTTCAAACAGGTCTTCTCCCTACTTTTCGGGGCACATAAGTACTTTGTGTATTATCAGCTTAACAATAACAAAACACACCTGCCTGGAAAATCAGCACAAGGCATGGGCGGCAGACATGTACTTCCATCTCCCTAGTTATTCCTCCCATGAATCATGTCTCTTACAAAACACCTGGAATACATTTGACTCTATGATACAATGATGGTAATCGCTTTGCAAGTAAGATAGAAGCCAAGTTCTTGGCCACTAACGCAGAACATCTTCAACTGTAATATTATGCCTAGCTTTGCTCACTTATTAATACATGCCTGACATCCTAAAGTGTCTTTAAAATATTGACAGGAAGTAAAATTGTATCAGATTGAAAATGTTCATTTTCTTGGCAGGCTGGAGCGAAGAATCCTGTTGTTCGTGTCTTTATTGTTGACACCACCTACCCTCAGCATGTGGGCCCTATGGAAATACCAGTTCCTGAAATGATAGCTTCGAGGTCAGTGATCTCAGATGCTAACATGTTGAACTTAGTTTAGGCTTCTTTGCCAGGGGGGCCGAAGATACATGAGCCAGAAGCCCGAAATTAACACGCAAGATGCATGCAAATTAAAAGTCACAAATAAGTTTCTTGAA
The DNA here is from genome assembly GCA_907169655.1 of Acomys percivali. Taxonomy (NCBI): domain Eukaryota; kingdom Metazoa; phylum Chordata; class Mammalia; order Rodentia; family Muridae; genus Acomys; species Acomys percivali. Next base: position 36,331,445 of record OU015750.1, on the reverse strand, counting down.
CTAGTTTCTGAAATAACCCTGTGACTCATATAAAGGTGACCATGGTGACGAATCCAAAGCTTCCTGGGGTTTTCCTCGGAGGTAGAAATGTGAACTTGGGACCAATGTCCACGTTGGAAAGTTCACCAAGCCTTCAGCATAACATCTTTAAAGTCAGGTCTGCTTTCCCTCAAGCCACGGACCCTGGATCTATGTGCATCCTAGGGCATCATAAGCCAGACAAGGCAATCCTAGAGCACTAGTGCTGCCTTGCCCTGAAGTAGATTGTCTTGGTTATCTAGCTGCAGAATCACAGGTGAAGAAACTATTCCCTGACAGAAAAGTGAAGCCTTTGGACTGCAGAGAAGGCTCAGAGCTCTTACAGGAGACTGAAGTTTACTTCCCAGTACCCCCATAGGTCTGGTGCACTCTTCTTGCCTCTGCTGGCACTGGGCCCATGTGCCCACACCAACATTCAGACCAATGAATATACATAATAAAAAATAATTTGCAAGAGAGTGCTTTGGTTTTTCAAGGCAGGATTTCTCTGTGAATCAGAGGCCTGACTGTCCTGGAATTCACTCTGTACACTCGGGTGACCTCAAGTTCACAGAGTTCCACTTGCCTCTGTCTCCTGAGTAATGGAATTAAAGGTGTGGGACACCACTCCCAGCAAAAATAAATTCTTATAAAGAAAAAGAAAATGAACTGTTCTCACTTCTCTAGCATGTCTCAGATACACCTATCTGACCTTGATTGTAGCAACCGTCTAGGAGTAAGTCAGTTTCTGTGTCTTTCTTTTTGAATTTGGCTAAAAAATAAAGGGTTCTAAGACCTTCACCTGCCTAGCACAGAGGGCTTGCATCTTCTCCAGCTACACCGAGGAGAGTCAGACAGAGTCAAATGACTGCTCACAACAACCTGGTTAATGGAAATTCAAATAGATGATTAAACACACACAAACACACACACTTTTCTTCTGTTTAACCCTACCTTTTTATATTCATTTAAAAGACAAGGTTTGATAATCCCCCAACATGAGAAAAACAAATGAACAAACACATTATAAAAGAAAAAATTTTAAGGTGAAAAACAAACAAAAACAAACAAACAAACAAGGGGCAGTGAATTTTTTAAACTTCTGCCTGACTACTGTCAAATTGTTTAATCTATTCTGTTTCCCATCTTCTGTGTTTCTGATAGCATCTCAATGTGTTTTGAAAAAGTGAACCATTCAAATCAAACACTTCCCCTTTGTTCACCTCACTTTTCTTTATATTGTCTTAACTGTTTTTAGTAGTCTGTGCAGTGGCGATGGCTTTCTCATACAGTGAGGCTGCTGCCATTTGTCACCAGTAGACCGAGTTTCTCCTTAGGGCTTTCTCTTAAAGTTTCATTTGTTAAGCCGATTTCTTTAATGAACTTCATGTACACAACAATGTGTCTATTTCTTGAATGCATGGGTGATTGATTCAGTGTTTTTTCCTCATTATGACACCATCAGCCTTCATCTACCTCTGGATTAAAGCGTAAAGATAATCTAGGCACGACGCCCAAGCAAGAGAGCAGGCTTCTCTCTGAACATCTCTCTGTTAATCTTTTGTTTCGCAATTCTGAATGTTTTGGGGTGTCATGCAGAATCTAGTGTAGCAAACAAATGACGAGGAAAAAGTGGTGAGCATGTGACTCCTCCGTCCTGATGAATGGGATGAGAAAGACTGGACTAGCTTTTGTTTGAAGAAGTGCTCGTTTTTTGTAATCTAGAGGAAGCACTGGGGCTAACTTGAAATGGCCGTGGAGGGAGTTGGATGGAGGGAAAGGAGAGCACCTTGGTCCAAACCTTTTCAGAGCATCATGTTCTGAGACACTTGCAGCTTGAACCGGACACATAATGGGGGAAATTTTTTCACATAAATAGACAATGAATCAGGTGACATAACTGCTCTTTCCTGTCTCTCATTTCTTTGATAGTTTGGCTTCCTTGGGAAAAGAATCTACGATTGTTTAATTTGTTTCCTGTTTCATTGTATGTACTTTGCAACTGTTTCTCTCTTTCCCTCCTGCTCTTCCTCCTCCTCCTCCTCCTCTTCTTCTTCTTTAGTTTTTATTTAAGTAATTTATTCAGATTACATCTCAATTGTTATCCCCTCACTAGTGTCTTCCCATTCCCCCTCCCTCCCTCTTTCATGATATTCCCCTCACCTAGATCTGTGACAGAAGGGGACCTCATCCCCCACTATAAGATCACAGCTTATCAAGTAGTCTGCTTACTCTACCTCTGAGCATCACCAGGTCTCCCCACCAAGGGGAAGTGGTCAAATAGGGGATGCCTGAGTTCATGTCAGAGGCAGTCCCCACTCTCCACATAATCATGGAGAATGCGCTGTCCATTGGCTAGGTCTGGATAGAGGTTCTAGGTTTACTGCGTGCATTGTCCTTGGTTGGTACAATAGTTTGAGCTGACTTACCTGGGTCCAGATCCACCAGCCTTAATGGTCTTCTTGTAGCTTTCTAGGACCCTCTGGATCCTTCTATTTCCCCATCCTGCCTTACCTCTCTCACCTAGAGACCCAATAGAAATTTTCTTATGTGTCAAAAGTAATGGTGGGAACAGCGCATGAGTCAAGATCCATCTTTATCACTCTCAGCTCATCTTTACATATTCAAATCAGTACATTAGTATTTCAAATTTATACAGAAACAAGGGACTACATGTCTAAATAATTTCACTGAGGTTGGATATTGTGAGGTCAGAATTTGAGCCCTAAGTTCTTTCTCGCTCTATGGAAAAATTTAAAGTTCTACAGTTTTGGCTAAAAAATTTCATTCACACACATGTACAATGATCACAGTCATTCAAAGACACTTAAGTAGGTTATGAACAACATCAAAGCTATTTACATAATCTGATTATTATTAATATAATTTCAACCCTTCACCAAGATGACAGCTAAAACTTAGCTTCCACCATGAACCCATCTGCAGACAAAAATGATCTTTTCCTCATACTTGGCTCCCTCTGCACCAAGGAAAAAATGGAAAAAAATGAGATTATGGGCACATCATAAAATTTTTAACACTTTTAACCCTCTTAAATAGATAAATCATTTTGTCCTTACTTTTTTTTTTTTTTTTTTTTTTTTTTACAAAATAGGTAGAAAACTCAAGTACAAAATAATTTCCTTGGATGAGTAAGCCCTTATTTATTTTAGCCAGCAGGTCTATTTAAGTACTCTCCCCCAAAGAAAGTTTGTTTTCCTTATCTACTGAATATGTATCCCATACTAACAACTTAACAACTGCCTTTTAGAAAATACAAATGAGGATATTATTAAATGTGATAATGAGCTGATGATTGAGACTGTCTGTTTTGGTTTGTTTGCAGTGACTATTATTTCAGCTGGCTCACATGGGTGACCAGTGAACGGATATGCTTGCAGTGGCTAAAAAGAGTGCAGAACGTCTCAGTCCTGTCTGTATGTGATTTCAGGGAAGACTGGTATGCATGGAATTGTCCAAAGGTAAAGTGTATTAAAACCACTGGAAGGATTTCTGAAAATGAAAATACAGCAGGAGCTTCTGACTTATAGGTCACATTTTTGTATTGTATTTCTTCCTTCCAAACACTTCCATATACTACCCCCTACTTTCCTTCAAATTCATGACCTCTTCCTTTCTTGTTATTGTATACATATATGCATATACATATATATTCTATATTATAATTCCGATCAGCTCATATATGTTACTTGTCTGTATGTTTTCACGGGTATCTATCACTGGACAACCAGTATGATTTTTTTCTGGGAAAGACTACCTTTCCAGCTCCCAGCTTTCCTGAGTTGCCTATAGTCCTATGTGTAGGGGTGAGGCCTCATGGGCTTTTCCCCATCCACCTTGGCATGTCCGTTGGTGTCCGTTGAGCTTGTTGGTGCAGTCATGTTGACCACCCCCATAGAAACCTTATGCTCTAGTTGGTGCATCTCCAAGGTAGGTCAACAACACTGTTGTAGGAGGAAATTCCAATGATCAGGTGGCCTACTATACTAGGAATTTATGGTTCATAGCAAGCCCGAGAAAAATGAGGTAATGTGTGGAGTGAGCCCTCTGCTTCATAATGTAGTTCAGAAACCCAGCTGATGGCATTTCTGTTGTCTTAATGTGAGGTTCTAAGTCACTAACATTCAACTGGAGCAAGAAGAAAAGGATTAGGGGCGGGCGTGTCTGTGTGAGGTGTTTTTATGGGAAGGGCTACAAACAGCTTGTTTCTCCTCACACAGTTTCTAAATCTTATCACATGACTATGTCCCACTGCAAGGGAAGCTGGGAAATGTAGTTCAGGTACAGAAAGACAGCCCCCACACTAAGTGTAGCTTCTGGTTCTTTCACAACTGTCCACGTAACTCCACCCCTATCCCCCAGGCATTCTTTATTCATAGCAGAGGTTTCCAGAACTATTTGTCAATAATTCTTAAAATTATTTCTGATTATCTGAACTTCTAATATATCCTTTATTCTATTTCCACTACTGTAGCCTTGCTCTGAGTCATTATCAGTGTTTCCTAAACATTAGCATTCTAGGCTGCACTATCATCTCATTCCATCTCACCCACTACCGAATTCACGTTGTCTCTCACGTTTATAATTATGTTTTTCGTATTTGGAAAGTGAAGTTCTTCAATAAATTTGCCCACAGATGTGCCAAATTCCTGGATGGCATAGATGTTTCTCCAAGATCTTGCTGATATCTATGCCTTCTGCTCTTCCAAATTCCCCATGGCCACTTTCCTACCCATCTACTCTGGATATTACAATAGTCCACCTATTTACATTTTATGATTTATAAATATTTATTTAAGATGTGATGTCTTCGCATCTTGCTAAAAACTTTCAAATATAAATGATTAGGTTTTGAACTTCTCCATAAGAAAAAAAAAATGACACAACCTCTGCATCACACATCATGTGCTTAGTTTGTGTCATACTTCCACAGATGTGTGACAATTCCAAGACCTGCTACATGGAAGAGTTAAGAAAAAAAAATTCTGAAATTAGGTTCAGCTCTGATTTGTCCATATAGACTCATTGGCACTGTTCTGAAATAACTTTAATAACTCTCTCCTGAAATGGAGGCTGAGCTGCCGGACACCCTGACCAGGCAGATTAACCACTCAAAATGTCCAATCGATACTTCTGAAAAGCTGCTCATTTTATGCTTTAATATGTCCTTTCTTTGTCTTTTAGACCCAGGAGCATATAGAAGAAAGCACAACAGGATGGGCTGGTGGAGTATGATTTTCCTATCTTTTCCTTTATCTTAATGGCACCCAATATATTCAGTGAACTGAATTTTACACCGTGTATGCATTCTACCTTGTAGGTTATGCCTAAGCATCAAACAGGGAGATGTGTTTCATTATGATTTCTGACTCTGTGTCTGGAGGCTTTTGACAGAGTTATTTAATGATATACAAGGCTTGTTTAGTGTAAAAAACACAATCATCTTTAAAGGAAATCAATTACATATTTTATTCTATATTAACTAATGCAAAACAAGATGGAGACCAAGTGAATGGTATATGGACGCTGTCCCATGTCACAGCCATTGCATCCAGCAAGCAGTGCATCAGGGTGGCTACTGTGCCGAGACACAGACAAGGACATGAGAAGGGAAGCATAGGTCTTAGTTTTAATCTTTGGAAATGTATTTAGTAGTGAAATTTCTAAATTCCAGAAGAGGAACTATCAACAACTCTTCATAGTGAAAACTTTTGGGGATAAGTTCTCATCCTCTGAAGGTACCTCTTCGTGGGCTAGCTTTCCTAGCTAG
>OU015750.1:36255172-36316421 GCA_907169655.1 Acomys percivali | reverse complement strand
CTCTCTCTCTCTCTCTCTCTCTCTCTCTCTCTCTCTCTCTCTCTCTCCTGGAAGGCTGGGTAGGGCTGATCTCTTTAGTCATTCTATTTAACAGTAAGACAGGTGTGTGATGCAATACACACAGGCATAGTGGAGCATCAAAAGAATTACTGACTTCTGAAACCTCTATTAACATAGTTGCTTCTTGCTGTTTCCTTTGCTGTTGATAAAGGCACCAGTGTCACATTAACATGTGTGTACTGTACTGCTATACACTCTATCTTTGAATAACATCTCAGCTCACTGGAAAGCATGCTAACACATTTTATATCACATCTCTCTCGTACCTCCTTGAGCCTAAATGTTCACTGCAGTATAGATAAGGAACCAAAGACTAAGCCCTTGTCAAAAGTTGGTGGAAGAGTCCTTTCTAGAACTTGAGTCGCCTGACTTTTCTACCACTCACTCTTCCTCGGCAGTATGGTAATTTCCCATTTAGCAAAAAATATACTGTGTGGGAAGCATCACATCGTCTGGTGTTTTTGAAGCTCCAGTAAAATGAGTCACTGCGCCATCATAGGAAAAACCTTGAAATCTTTCTCTTTAGGGCTAAGAGTAACGCTTCATTATGTAACTTTCAAACTCTCCAAAGGGCTGCTGAGCCCTGGAAGACAAGATTAATGCAGATGAAGTCATATCAGTAATGTGGACAGAACAGGACAGGACAAAATAGGAATTTCAGGTATTGATGCCGTGTCTCTGGGACCATGTCCTCATCCTGCTGTGTCATGAGCAGTCTGTCATTGGTTCGTGTCTTAGTTTGAGATAAAAAGAAATTCAGGTTTGCACTACTAGAAACAGATGCCCATGAAAATTCCATATGATGGGTGCTAATAGATTAAAGCTTAGAGATTTAACTTGCCTTGTTTCCTTAGATCCTGGCCCAAAATGTAATATACGTGCCTGTCACTTTTGAAAACTTTGAAGAATCACTGAGTCTCAGGACAAGCTTTTCCTGACACCCTAACCCCCCTCGAGTGTCACAGACAGGCTGCTGGGTTTTGAGAAAGCCAAATAAAAATCTCTTTTTTTTTCTATTCTCAAGTCAAACTAATTAGTAAGGCAGAAAATAAAATTGTTAGCTTTATTATTTGTAAAGACTAGTTGGGAAATGTGATGGAGGGAAGGCATGTGCCTTCAAACGTTGTACCCCACAATCACAGTTTTACAAACATGCATACCCTTGGTTAGTGACAAGATTCACCCATGGGCCTTGGCACTTACGGATTTAAGGAACAAACAGAAAGGTGTTTTCCATAGGGAGAAGGATGCCGGGGCAGGCCAGGGGCCTCATTCATAAGCAGCTCTCTTTAGAAGTCAGAGAGGCCGCTCTTTTGCTGTTTTGAGCCAAAGACATTTTCTACCTTGAGAGGCTCCCTGAAGCCTACCCTTGAGGGGCTCCCTGAAGCCTACACTTCCTCATGATTCCATCCTTCCTTTTTTAACCCCTCAAGTAATATCTCAATACCACCCTTCCTCCTGCCATAAATAACTACCCTCCAAACAGTGACCTAAACTAGCATATTAGAAAAAGAATCATTGTATAAAAATGTATTTGTGCATGTCATTATCACAAGGATAAAAGATGTTAGCTTTTACCCACCAAAACAAACTGAACATTGAACAAATGAGATGCAATCTAGGTACTGACTAAGCTTACATAACAATAAATAAATAGCTAAAACTTGCCCAGTGCAGTGTAACAGCTTCCCAGAAGGCCAATTGCAGCTTCTAAGGTCTCTCTGTGTAATTAATCAGGGTTTTAACTACTGAGGCTCGCTCCAGCAAAAGTCACAGCATAGGTAAGGCTTCTCTCATTAGGCGTTGATCTGATGTGTGTGGTTTGAATGTTACTTAAGATGCTTGCTTCTTTATGGTGAAAATACAGGAGTCACTGAAGGGTTCGAAGGTGTACTTGCTCTTGACACTAGTCTTTAATCTACGAGCAGTCCTGGCTGGAAGTGGAATGTTATTTTGACAACAGTCACACTTTTGTTTCCATTCTGTACACAGGCCCTGGCCTCCCCATCTCCACCCTCCATGATGGCAGCACAGACCAAGGTACTATCTTGCATCTAAAGACATCCTGACTTCTCTATCATGAGCCCCTTTATAGGCTAGGATAGTTGGCCCATCCTGACAAGACAAACTGTAATGGCTTGCCATTATCATAAAGCTTAAGATTCCGTAGAGTCAGATCTTGCTTCGTTTAAATCTGATCACATGAAGCTGAGTGTTTTTTGGCCGTGGGAATGTGACATAATAGAAATGACACCATAGAGATTAATTCTTTCTTCTCCCTGGCCTTCTAAAACCATAGGAGGTTAGAATGAGAAAGAAAGTATATTCTTATATCTTCTTTCTCCTTTAAGGAGAATTGTTTTTCCCTTCTAGTTGGATAGCTGGCTTTTTTTTTTTTTTTTTTTTTTTTTTTTTAACCTCTATTTTCTGGCCAAAAAAAAAAAAAAAAAAAAAAATCTAGACATCACTGCTCCAATTCAGCTCAGAGCACAGGGTGATTGTTATCGCGCCAGGACTGTTGTTTGTTTTGCTCTGCGTTAACAGCTCTATCACATTGTTGCCATGTGTGAAAGCCCTGGAATTTGGGGACACTTTCCATTTTTTGACTGCTGTCATCATAATTCTCCTCTACCTTGAATTTGTGATAGTGATTAAAAACGGTTCACAGCTCAAAGACATCCATTTTTGCTCTCAACTGAGTTATCGTCGTATGTAATTGTCTGGAATTCTTCCTGCTGGTCCTACGCTATCCTCTGATTGGCTATTAGACAACAGGAAAGGACTGGAGTTCCTGGAGAGCAGGGCGGTGTGGGACAAGGGGATGGTTCTTCCTTCAGCACTCCTGCCTGCAGCTGTCCCTGGACAGTCTTGCTGACAATCAGGACACTACTTCGGGAATAGTTTTGTGTCAGTTTAATCGCTCAAGAATAGGTGAAAATGAAGTCATGAGGAAAAGGCCAGGAGCTCTGAGCAGGGCAGGGATTAAAAGGTAGGACAGTACATTTAGTTTCATTTTAAAGTTACTTTCACCTTGTATCTAGTAATGAAATGCTTTGATGAAAAATAAGTTAAATTTTTTTAACAAGGCACACTCAATATTCAGAGAACAACATTTTAAACTGATATTATTTTCAAGTCCTGAAGGTTTTGTTTTAATGGAAATCTGTATAGATATTTAAAGTTCATTTTATCATCACTGTAAAATATAACTCAACTTCCTTTCCTCTATAACATGAATTTCTATATGCTAGCAATTTTTCTTGATGTACTTGTTATATCCCAGGCAGATACTAATCTTTTTAATGTTCTTCAAGTTTTATTACACCACTCTCCATATATACCATATATATTTTTATATTTTCTAATTCAAGAAATGACTCAAATTCTTTTAAAGAACAGATCCACCAACTTGTCTAATGAAACAGCGTTCTCTTACACTGTACTTGTTATTTTTCTTGCTGTTCCAGCCAAATCCCTGATAAGAAGTAGCTTGAGAGTACACAGGTAGCTGTGGTTGGAAGGCATGGTGGCAGGACCCTGACGCAGGTGGTCACATTATACCGGCAGTCAGGGAGCGGAGAAAAGACAGGAGTGCGGCAGGGCTAGACCAATGTCTCAGTGACTCACTTCTTCTAGAACGCCTCTACCTCCTAAACAACCTTTCAAAACAGAGCCACTAACTGGAAAGCAAATGTTAAAACATGAGCCTATGGGGAAACATCTCATATTCAACACACATCATATGCTTATCACAAATATAATCAGGGAATCTGGTCAGGTAGAACTTGAACAGTGCTTTGGAATCTGTACTTTTGATAAACACCTAGCTACTATTTTATAGCAGATTTTGTGCCTTATGTTTCTCAAAAACCCTCTATCCCTTTCATTCAGCGCCATCAATCTTCATTCATCAAATATTTTTGAGCACTTACTAAATTAGGCCACATATTGTGGTACTGTTTCTCTAAAATGGTGGAGACCAGATTGAACATCATTTCTACCCTCAGAGAGATTAAAGATTAGTGGGTAGTGCAAATGTGGGATCAGGCAAAAGTAAGAAAACAAAATGCAGTGCTAAGAGAAAGGAAACATAATCACATATAAGGGGAGCCCCCCTCTGGGTTATTTCAGGGAGGGACTGCTTGCTATGGTATTCATCAAACCATTAAGAATTCTTTTTTTTTAATTTTTAAAATTTTTTTAAATTTATTTTATTAATTTATTCTTGTTACATCTCTATGGTTATCCCATCCCTTGTATCCTCCCATTCTCCCCTCCCTCCCATTTTCCCCTTATTCCCCTCCCCTATGACTGTTCCTCAGAGGGATTACCTCCCCCTGTATATGCTCATAGGGTATCAAGTCTCTTCTCGGTGACCTGCTGTCCTTCCTCTGAGTGCCACCAGGTCTCCCCCTCCAGGGGACATAGTCAAATGTGAGGCACCAGAGTACATGAGAAAGTCATATCCCACTCTCCACTCAAGTGTGGAGACTGTCCTGTCCATTGGCTAGATCTGGGTAGGGGTTTAAATTTTACCGCCTGTATTGTCCTTGGCTAGTGCCTTAGTTTGAGCGGGACCCCTTGGCCCAAATCTGCCTATCATAGAATACAAAAGAAACTGATGTTGTTTGGAAGATTGGCTTGGCTGGTGGTTTCAAATATGTGTTTTCTACTCCCAAAGCACTCACTGTGGAGAACAGAAGTTTGAGGAGATGATGAAATCTGCTTAAAGTACTGATAGGATATGCAAATGGAGCTGGTTGACCTATAGTGACTTGATTTTGGCGTCTGAATGTCAGAGTAGGAGTTTTACAGAAGATGATCACCAAGAAGGTGTTTATGAACAGCTTGGTTTCTATGGCCTTGGAAGTGGATAAGATGGTAAATTAGTAAAAAGAGAGCCAACTACCTTTTAGAACAGTTTCTAGAGAACAGTGGAGGAGGTGACAAGAGTAAAGCAAGGAAGGGCCTGCATAGGAAATTAGTGGGTGCTTGTTTGTTTTTACAAAGCCATCAGTGCTTCTAGTGTATATGTCTATGAAGAGAGAAGAACGGCTAGGAACAGTTGATGTTTTGTGAGATGATAAATATTTGTTGAATGTTGATTGAAGAAATTATGAGGCTAACAGAGGTTGAAGAATGCCAGGGCAGCACATGGCACATGTCTGTAACCCCAGCACTTGTGAGGTAAAGGAGAATCAGAAGTTTGAGACTAGCCTTGGCTCTATACGTAGCCTGTTCCATACAAGACCTAAGAAATAGAATAAGAAAGTCCCTGACAATTGGGAAGAGGTAGGGTTCAGAAACACATGAAGAGATCATCTCTTGAGATGAGACAGGATGAGGAGAAAGTGGTAGTTTTATAAAAAATTTAAAAAGCTCTTTAAAATGCAATGGGCTTCATCCCCGTTCAAAGAGGAATGCCATTTGAAAACAGCATATTATACTTGAACCAGATACTATGGAAACCCAGAAGGTACTATGGAAACATTGAGGGCCCATTGAAGCTTAGTTGCTTTGGGCATTTCAGGTTCTCATTAAATTAAGTGACTGAATGACCTCACTTATCAGCTTTCGCACAGATTCTCCACAAAAATTAATTAATATGAAATATAGCATTTTACTATGATTTAAATAAAAACCAAATATAAGATCCATCACTTTTAAAGTTCAATTCAGTTTTGACATAATAAAGTATCTACAAACATACAGAGTATGGATGGACTCCATATCGACACTAGACCCTCAGGAAGGTCAATGAGTAGTGAGCATACAGAGATAAGTGAAGGGGAGTGTATGGTCTGGACTGTACCACCCCTTATAGATTGATGGCTTATAACGCACAGCCTCATAGAAACGTCCAGTTGCCACTTCTCACTCTTACCATAGCCCTAGGAAATTCTATGTGTGCTTTAGGAAGAAAGACAACTTCTTCCTCAACTGTTCATGAGAGTACAACTCTAAGTACAGAGGCACTGGTTAGGTTTTCAACCAAACCTGGTTCCTCATTAAGCCATACTATTTAAAGGTTTAATAATTATCAACAGAATGGCAATAAAGTTAAAATCATACAATGTGATAACACCTTCTATTTCCAGTGTATGCGGCCAGATAACAAAAATAGTAACGGATGAGTCCATTACCCACTCTTCCTTCTTGCCTCATACAGGATGAGATCACATACAGACTCCATCCACATGAGGGGAAGGACTGCTTGGATTCACTTAAAGTTGTGCATTAATTTTTGCAAGTTTTAACTTCTAGTATATCACAAGTATTTCTTTTCTGATGAATTACCCAAAGCTAATGTGAAATGTATTATGTCTTTTATATAAATCATACCCAAAGCATTTCTACGTGTGCTAAGATTAAATATAACACATTTCAGAGCAAAATGCCATGAGCATATGAAAACAGAAAGCTTCATGGGAAGCGGTTTGGCAAACAGAGTAGTTATAAGTCTCCAGTTCACTGTCTTAAGTGACCGCTTTTCAAAAATGAATATAAACAAAAAACTTCAAGATCTATTTTGTAGCAATTACCATATCTCACAAGTCATCCACTTCTCTCTTTCACATAAAAAAAATCTAACTCTACATGTTGTATGAAAGACTAATTTTTTCATGAAGATGCTAGTATCAAATTAAAACTTATTTTAAAAAGATTTCTTAATATAAACCCATTTACATGCATCATCAATCTATAAAATTCAGAGGATCAGCTGATTTATTCAGTTTGAAACATTAACGTGTGAAACACAACTGAGCTCAAGCATGAACCATAGCTTTTGTTTTGCTCTGAGGTAAGGCCATAGGCTTCTGACCAGGCTAATCTTGAATTCACTATGTGGACCAAGCTGGCCTTGAGCTCATGGAGTACTTTCCTTCTCAGCCTTCCAAGCACTGAAATTCTAGGCAGGAGCCCACAGTCCTTACGGTAAACAGCAGCTTTCAAATTGTTCTTCAGGCACAAGACACAGCAATGCTGTGTGCTATTCTTTTACTAAGGTATATGATAATGCTGGGAGAAATATGTTGAAAGAATCAGGTACACAGAAATTTGTTTTCAAAAAAAGGGAATTTTAGTATTAATCAAACATAACAGGAAAGGTCAAGATACAAATATAAAAATCTGAGAAATGAGATTTAACCCTGCACACTGACTGAAGACATCAGGTTTGTGGTTACATCACCATTTCACTTAGATGGGTCAATGACCTAGATATTATATTTCTTTCTTTTAGTCAACTTTAAAAGAAACGTCATCTATTCAGCCTCATGGCTTCAAAATGAAAAAGCACAGTTGGATATGGGAAAATATGGTCAAATTAGCATTGTGGCTTGTATGTTCCTGGTCAAGATGCTGGAAATGTTAGGGGCTATAAGAATCATTAAAGGACCCTGACAGAAATGTGAGGCCCCAACACACTGACATTTCCATTGGCAACTGCACCATGACTGCCAGTATGAGGTGCCTTAAAGGAACTGTACTCAGGCACTTCAGTGTCATACATACAAGCCAAAGGAGTTTTATGAAAGAAATTATTTATGTAAATAATATTAACTAAAGATGAACATTATATTTTTTAAGAAATACAAATATTGGAAGAAAACAAAGAATTAGAAAGTTCTTTGAGAAATATCCAGCTGCCTACAGAAGAAATTAAGAAGCTTGAAGTTGGTGAAATACGTAAGATCTTTTAAACATTTCTCACTTATAAATGTAAAGGTGAACACTTCACTTGCTTTAAAAAAAAATTACTGAGTAAATGTTATAGTCCAAGCCATGTGAGATAAGCTCTCATTTAAAATAACCATTCTTTTAGTTTTGTTAAACATTTTTAAATGATTATAAATACAGCTGATCATCTACTTTTCCATAGCTCCCTCTCTACACTGACATTTTAAAAAAAGAGATTATCTAACTTTAATTTTAGAATATATGCTTCTAAAGCAAAAAAGTATTTTTAGACTTATAGTCATTTGCAAATTAGACATGAAATATGTAATAAAGTCAATTGAAAAATATGTAATTATTCCTTAATGATTTACTGGTCGTGGGTTTCTTTTATGGTGTGTACTGTTAAAGACAATAAATGTGATGGAATAATTATTCTCCCTTTTTCTGTTTTCAAAGCTTTATGGTACAAGATGATTTTTCCTCCTCAGTTTGACAGATCAAAGAAGTATCCTTTGCTAATTCAAGTGTATGTAATATTTTCTGTAGTGTAAAAACTATTTACTGAAAATATGTTGGATAAAATACACATTTATGAAATAGAATGAACCATTCTCCTTGGTAACAGTTCCTATTTATGCTGTTTTTATATATTCCCCCAACTAATCAGAGTAAATAAAATATGGTTATTTAAAATAGATCGAGGAAGTTTTGAGATTTGAGATGGACTTGCCTGTATTTGCTGTGTTGAATTTCCCTGGGATGGCAAATTGCCGAATGTGTCAGAATACCTTTGAGATAGAGTTTGCAGCCAAAAAAAAAAAAAAAAAAATAGTGTAAATCATCTTAGCATCTTATGTAATTGAGTTAGAAATGAAATAAAGGAATGGAATACATTTAGTGGAATCACACCCAAAATCAGTGCTGACCTACACACAATTTGCTTAAAACACCATGCATTTTTTTAGTATATCTTATGTCTGCTTTTAGCAAGTGGCAGGTGGCAGAAATGACGAAAAACCCACACATATTCCTTGAAATGCCAACCCTAGATGTATCCGTTTTGGGGAATAGGAGAGGCTGTGTCCCAAAACAACTTCCTTGTAGCAAACCTCTGGGAAATGCCTCTTGATGTAGAGCCAGCTCTAATGCTATTGACGTTGAGATTTTTTATCACATAATCGGACAGGGAACTGCCAAAGTCCCTGCTGGGCTTCTGTGGGATTTTATACTGAATTCAGAAATGATTTCTTATTTTCCTTTAGGTATGGTGGTCCCTGCAGCCAGAGTGTAAAGTCTGTATTTGCTGTTCATTGGATAACTTATCTTGCAAGTAAGGAGGGGATAATCATTGCCTTGGTGGATGGTCGGGGCACCGCTTTCCAAGGTGACAAACTACTGCATGCTGTGTATCGAAAGCTGGGTGTGTATGAAGTTGAGGACCAGCTCACAGCTGTGAGGTGAGCACCTTTTCATCAAACTGTCCACTCACAATAAATGTAGCCTAATTCCTATCCTATAGAGGCCCCCTAAACATGGTAGCTGTGTCTGATCACTGAGCTGTACTCCCAATCATGTTTACAATTCCTAATGACTTCATTCTTTTTTGGTCTCATTTCCTGACTTGGTAAAAAAAAATATAATTAGTTTTAAAGGGATCTTTTTGACCAAACATGAGGAAAGTCATTCAGGGAAAAGGACTATAAAAGAGTAGAAAAATGCTTGATAGGTGCAAGACATTCCAACGCACTTCTATTTTTTGCCATGGCCCACAATTGGAAGAACAAAAAGAAAAAATATGTAACATTAGCAATAATCTTCAGTAAATCAAATACCTCAATCGTCGTCAGTCCTACTCTTTAGTTTAGAAATGGTTCAGGTTTCCATCGGCACTACATGTTCTAGATGTCAGAAATTCATGTGTGATTAAACTTGCTGTCAATTTCTACTGTGCTAGCATGACAGTACATGCTAACTTTCATTTGACAAAAAAAACTCCTGTTTTCATATAATATAAGTAATTTAGAAGGAAGGCAGATCTAATTTCTTCTTCCCCAGCTATATTTCAAACCACAGTTTATAGACGCAGTGGCTTTTTAAAATCTAAAAGAATGTTGTCAGTAAAACTGCTACTGCACTAAGAACACTATGCAGGATTCTCCTGGACTCCTATTACTGTAGAGTGAGTAGGTGAAGCTGGTGAATAAGAGCTCATCATTCTGAAAGACATGGGCTAGCTGGCTGGTTGCTCTCATACATACAGATGATTTTGCACATGTAACAGTTAAAGACTGAGCAATGATTAATAAGAAGGTAAAAATTTAAAAAACCTCAGTAGAATATGTTTCTGTCCCTTTAGAGCCATTTTTATTAGCATTATTGATCAACATATGAAAGAAGTTGTATTTAACAACTAGGATATAGGTCCAGGCAACACTTTTTTTATTTGTTTATTTATTTATTGTCTTTCTGACTTTAATCAAAGCAGAAAATTTTAGATTCACATGTAACTAAATTTAAGAATAGAAAGACAGTCATGATTCATTTGTTCCAATGTTTCTTCCGTTTAGTGAATAGCCATTTATGCACAGACAAAATGTGTTTGATGAAAGCAGCCAATTTTAATAAAATATAGTAGAGTCATGATTAGATTGTTAAACATCAAAATTTATGATCAACCTCTCATTTCCTGGAGGCTACATAATTTTTTTGATCCAGACTTAACATTTTTACTATCACTTTATTTGGAAGAATTTTATCCAATGAAGAAATGGTTCAAGATTAACTTCACTGAGGTAGCAGAGGATTTTGTATTTTGCTTGTGTTTGTTTGTTTGTGTTTTTGCTTTGCAGTGTTGAAAGCCAAGTCCAGGACCTTGTAAGTAACAAGTAACCACTTCCTTACTGAACTAAATCTTCAGCTTGGTTTTTCCAGTCTTTGATTGGCCCCATCAAGGGTATTAACACATTTGTTAGCCCGCTAGCTTTAATTCTTTGGGTGTTTTGATAGAGTTACACCTTGGGTCTTGTCTGTTAATACTTGAACTATACAAAATACCAAGGAAATATAAACCAAAGATTTCACAAAGTCACAATGAGAAGAAATTATGAGTCATTGCTTCTTTAGTTAAGGACTTTCTGTAGTTGATAGAAATAGAAGGTGGCTTGTTTTGGCCTTGGCTTAAAACAATCATAATCATACAGACTTCTAACAACAAAATATGCCACAGTATTTAAGGCATTGATTACCATCACAAATATACTGCTCAACAAAAAAAATGAATTCTTAATTCCCTCTTTTGAATGAAGTAAAAGTGTTGATCTAAAGCCCAGGCAAGGATCTTAATGAAAACTCTTATTTCTGGATTCAATATATAGGACACAGAGCCTTAAATTCTACCTTCTATCAAATTTGCAATAATACCAACTTGTCTTTGGTACTTAATTGCAGATATGCCAGAGGTAGTAACTGCTGGCCTTTACCTTCCCTAAATGTTTTTTTCTAGGATGCAGCTTGGAGAAAGTTTCCCTGATATAGGTAGGGCAAGCATACTGCCACCCATGTGCTCAGCCACTTAACAATGCATGCCAATTTTTAATACATGCCACCATCCTACATTCTGTACAAAGTGGTCCAAGTGGCAGTCCTTGCTTTCAGTGCATTTACAATCTGGTAAATATGGATAAGTGGCCTGTGCTCTAAGGGGACACAGCTACTGTTAGATGGGACTTTTAGCAAGCCCCTCAATGACCATGGAGTAAGCAGCTGTGTGTCCCATTCAGGCAACAGTGGAGAGAGTTTCTGAGCCAGCTTTGGCTTTGTTTGAAATCTCTGTTACATGAACAGGTAAAGAGACCTTAGAACCCCCTCCTTCACAAAAAGAAAAGCTGGAGAGAGAGAGAGAGAGAGAGAGAGAGAGAGAGAGAGAGAGAGAGAGAATGATGACGATGATGATGATGATGATGATGAGGAGGAGGAGGAGGAGGAGGAGGAGAATGATCCCAAGAATTATTTATCTCCTTATCTCCCAAAGAAGTATTTTAGGAATCAGACACCTAACACCTGACCTGAGGAACTGGGTTTGTAACCCCTTGACTGTAAGTCTCAAATCACCCAAGAATGGAATTGTTTTCTTTGAATCTCTCATAAAAATTTGACATAGGTGAATTTTTTTACATGTAAACAGAAAACTAGATGTGTGTCTCTGAAACAGCAGTAAATACTACTCAAGCCAAGCCAATACTTTTATACAATGTGAAAAATGGAGGATGAATAGACCAGTATCACCTCATAGCTTGTCTATGCATGAGAATGCTTGTAAGAAGACAGATGGCAGTGACTTCACAAGTATGGTGACAAGAAAACATGATTTCTTTAGGCTTCCTGGAAAATGCCACATTGAAGACAATCATAAAATTTTAGAGATTATAGGGTCAGCGCCATTCATTTGGAGTATATGCGGCATTGTTTACCTTCTTGTGGTCTTTATTTCATGTGATTTAAGGGTTAATGGTGAAGAATTGCCATGAGAAAAAATATATTATCACACTTAACAGATAGTATCAAAAGAAATTTTCTTAAATAGTATAATTGATCACTGGGATTCAAGATGACCTTAGCTGAGAGTCATTTTTATGGGGAAAAGATGTGAAATTCAGTTCAACCTCTCAGATTAGAAGAACATCTCGTTCATGTGTTACTCTGTGTTGATTAAAGCGCATTATCAATAGTTTCTGATAACCTTCCAGGAAGCCTTCCAGATTTTGGGGGGTGAAATTTATAGAACCATGTTAATCTCAAAAGGCTTGTATTATCTAGCTAACCTTTAACCTAGTCTTGCCACATTAAGTGTTAATGTTTCATTTCCATGTTAACCACTAAACTATCATTTCCTGTAAATGTCATCCTTTCAAAATAAACCTAGCCAAGGGAGTGGATACGAATTTCCTGCTCCTATGCATCACCTGTTATTTGCTTTGTGCCCCAGATGTAAGGCAGTATTATTGTTAGTTTCTGGGGGATCATAAAACCATGACCGATTTTATGGCTCAGAACTGTCTTCCAACACCAGTAGCGAGGCTGTCTTTTAACAGGGAAGTGAACCTTCTCATCTTCTCATCTCCCATTTTGGTTTTGAAATTTGTGGGAGAATGGTCGAAGGGTCCCCTCCCCCCGACATTTTCTACACGTTTGCTCGCTTGTCCTTCATCAGCTTCCACGCAGGTAGCAATTTTCCCATTTGCTACTACGTTTCTTCCTTGTACACTCAGTGTCCTTCAGAATTCGTGTCGGGTAAGCTGTGACTAACGGGGCCTCTTCCCATCTGTTTGTCCCGGGCATTTGCCCAACTCCTCAATGCGTCAGAAACGTGCATGCTGAGTCGATGCGATGAGAGAAATGGTTGCTATAAAATCCCTTTAAGTAACTCTAACGGAGCTGGCAAAAGGGGCTCAGAGGTAGAGCACAAGCATAGTTTATAAACTAAGGACCAGGGTCAATCCTGAGCACAACAAAAGAAAAGAAGAAACCCCATTATTCCACTAATAACAGCAAAACAAACAAACAAACAAAACACCCACTTGTATTCTTCCAGAGAACTGATGACAAAGGCATAAACAAACCAGAGGCCACGCCGTGTTTTCTGCGGTTGTGTCTCCTTGGGCTTTCCATCTGCCTGGTGGAATCTCTAGAGCTCACTCACTTCCTTTATCTCTCTTTTCTTATCTTGCTAGCATGGTTCTGTAAAGTTTTCTTGGGGCTCTCAACCCATTCCCCAAATAAGTCTCCTTTTCTCTAGAATACTAGAGAATGCAATCGCTTTGCATTGCCTAGGAGGTTTCCCGGGACTTTTAAAGGCCGTTTTTCTTATAGTCCCTTATTACTAAGGAAATGTGATGGCGCCAAGCAAACCATTTCAGCATTTTAAGGGATACATGTAATTGTCCATACCATAGTAAATTGGGGGCTCCTGCTTATGAATGGCGAAGATAGATTTTTTCTTTGAATAAGACTTAAAGTTAAAATGATGGTTATCTACAACTAAACAAGTAAGGCGAGACAAATGTGATAAGAATGGAATCAGCAATGAAACAGAAATCCTTTCTAAGAACCAAGGTTTTAGAAATTTGGTACTACCCAATGGGGCCATTATATTCTAATGAGGCACTCTGGGGACAGGCTTTGGTAAATCTCAGTATTCAAATTCTGGGCCTGAGGACACTGGAATAGCCAAGGATGAAGAAGGGAACCCAAGACAATCCTTTTATCCAGTGCAGATAACATGATATTATTTTAACTATTTGTAAATGCATCCTTATTATGCACGTGTTTAAACAAGGAAATGAAGCGTTTCTATTAAATCTTTGGATTAAATATGCTTGTGTAATGAAGTAAATGTCATGTGTACACAATTAAAATTCTAAAAATTTGTTTCTTTCACTTTAGAAAATTCATAGAAATGGGTTTCATTGATGAAAAAAGAATAGCCATATGGGGCTGGGTGAGTTGTTTTATGAGTTCTCTGCCTGTTAATTCGGTTTGGTAATCCTCGTTTTTGAAAGTGTTCGCTTAGAAGGTTTTTTCATAAAATGTCAGTGTTGCAACATAATTTAATCTGTCAATAGAAACAGTCAATTTGGATAATATCATCTTTGAAGTGGTGGTTTTAAGCTTTTGTTTCTTTTTTCTAATTTAATATCTTCTTTGTACAGCAAATGAGCTCATAATTGACACGTTTACTTAATTTTTAATACTAAATTATAGCATATTGAACTGAACTATGCTCATCAAAGGTTTGATTGTCTCTCTCATTTTGGATTTAATATTTATTTTATGTTTCACATTTCATTTTCATAAAAGAAAACTGAGCTAAGACTTGAAATGATAGAAAATTTTCATATATAAATTGCTTCGTCTCTGGCCCAGTGTAATCCTATCAGGGTTGTTAAGTATTTTCCTCTTTGGGGACAATCAAGTTCTCCCCTGTAGACTCAATGTAAATTGGTGTTAATTTGAAAAGAAGCCTTATTTGGCTCCCTGGCAACTGGTCATGGAGAAGACACTCCTCCGCATGTGAAGACTGATGCATTTATTGTAAATAAACAAAAAAGAAAGTGGCAGAAG
Source organism: Acomys percivali (assembly GCA_907169655.1). Taxonomy (NCBI): domain Eukaryota; kingdom Metazoa; phylum Chordata; class Mammalia; order Rodentia; family Muridae; genus Acomys; species Acomys percivali. Next base: position 36,301,562 of record OU015750.1, on the reverse strand, counting down.
TAATTAACTGTGGGCAATGAAGTTACTGGACACTCTAAAGAAATATTGGAAAGAGTTTAAGTTTTCCCATTATAAATTATGATAATTCCCCTTCAAAGAAGTTTCCCTGCTTCACTTTTTGGTCTGAATTTGTACATTTGCAAGTCAATTTGCAGCCGGTGTGCTTGGGTTGTTTTTCTTGGCTGTTTTCTCTGAGAAAGAGGCCTGCACAAGATGGAGGGAGTGAAACCCAGTACTGAAGGGAATCCATAGGGTCCTGCCCAGCTCCTAGCTCAGTGACCACACAGGAATGTGGAGAGAATTGCTATTTCAAGCCATTTGGTCCTTCTCAAAAGTATCAAATGTTAAGTATCTAAACGGAGTGGGATTCAAATGGGTAGAAACATGTGAAATATTTTTATAGCGGAATATTTCAGATAAGACTTTTCCTACTATCCATTTTTGTGATATTCCTAAAGTAAATCTTTGACAGAGTCTTGTTTTAAGCGAGCCATGTATAATCACTAACATTTTGCTTAAAGCTATGCTTTGCTTCTGCAGTAGGCTCTGAGTAACCACAAACTAATACTTGCCCTTTCATTTCTTGACCATAGTTAGGTATTAGTTTAGTAGAGAATCTTCTATATTGGATTACCTGAAAACACACTCATCACCCAACAGTGAACCCTTATCAGCCCAGAATCCTTCAGTAAGAGACTCTTACCATATCTGATTGTGTAAATGCCATCAGAAGAAATAGCATATTATTCTCCCTGCACTGCTGACTCTCTCACATGCCAGTGATCATGAAGCTGACTGTAAGAGCAGGTTTGAAAGAAGAAAGCAATGAGCGAATTACCAACGTATACTGTGCCTAAGTAGATCCTAGTAGACTGCAGGAAACAAGGTACAAAAGACATAATGCCATGCCCTTTTTTTTTTGTATTGGTTCTTCAAGTTTGGGACATTCCATTCTTATTAACCCATATTTCTGATATCTGACTAATCCATTCCTTCATCCTTGTAAATTATTATTGTATCTAACTTGATCCTTTGTTAAGCAATTTATTTTATTTTTTCATACATAGTCCTATGCCTCTGATTCCCTTTCAACTCCTATACATCTGAGAATGACCTGGAACTTCTGACCTTCCTGACTCTACCTCTCAAGTTCTAGGATAATAAACACACACTACTTTCCCCAATTTTGCATGATATTGGAGTTCTAACTTGGTCTTCATGCAGGCAAAGCAAGCAAGGTACCAAAAGAGCCACATCTCTAGGTTCTTTATGGATGAAAGGGTGAAGAAGTAATAGATTTGACCATCATATAGGATAGGAGTAGACCATAGAAAAACAATGGTTTACCCAGAGATACACTTGTTATGCAAAAGAACAGGGAAAAGAGTAGCTAATTGTATCTGTGAGAGCTAAGAGAGACATCATCTTCAATAGGTAGTAACAGCTCAGTAAATGGACATCACAGATTGTGAAGATAAACCATAAAGAGTGTCTTGATAAAGCAAAGGATCATGTGTGCATTGGTCAAGAATATGTAAAACTTTGAAAGTCTAAGGAATCTTGAAGAAAAGTTTCATTTTTGTTTTTTATTCTTTGACAATTCTATACAATGAGCTTTGGTTATTTTTCACCCTCTGTTATCCTCTCTCATCCCCCACCATCTCCCTCCAAAACATTTTTCCAACAAGTCCACTTCATACTTCCATGCCGTACTTCCATGATTTTTTTTACTAAGATTTCTTTCAGGAGCATGAGGGAAGGGCAAGTATTTACTAGGATATAAAATGGGCAATGTGTCTGTGGCTACACCCCTCCCCCAGCAACTATGAACTGAAAATTATCCCTTAGAGGGTAAGGTTCCATGATCTTCTCTCCATGGATGATGGAATGTTGACAGACCCAACCCTGTGCAAGTCATGTTCAGGTCAAACACAGTCAATGTGAGCCCATGAATATAACATCCATGTTAGCAACATGTCCCTATTCTTGGTCTCTTAAACCTTTTCTTCTTCTCATTTGGTCTACAATGGTCCCTGAGACTTAAGGAAGTGATCTAAATATCTCTATTTAGGGCCAAGTACTTACTTGATCTTAGTCTCAGGGCTTGTTGTGAATCTCCACATCACCTGCAGCCCACTGCAAAAGTAAGCTTCTATGACAAAGCATAAACAGTGGTGCTGATTTGTGCTTATAAACATTAGTTTTTAAAAATGAAGTCAGACAGCATGTTCATTTAGCAGGACAACAGTAATAGAACTCAGTTTGTGACCTTCCTAGCCGCATTCTCTGAGCAGGCCCAGAGTGTGAAATGGGCCTCAAATCAAACCAGAAGGTTGTTAGTTAATTCCATGATAGCCACTCCTCTATTGTACCAGGGGCACATATTACCTGGCAGGTCATTTTATACTGAAACACAATTTTTAATTAATTACTTAATTAGTTAATTCTTATACAATACATCCCAATAGCTGTCTTCTCTCTCTACACTCCTCCCAACTACTCCACCTCCCCTCTCCTCCAGAGACATTCCTTTGTTTCCTTTCAAAAAAGAGCAGGCCTCCCAGGGATATCAGCAGAACATGTCATAACAAGATACAATAAGACCAGCCACAACCCTCATATCAACGCTGGAAAAGGCAACCCAGTAGAAGGAGAGGAGTGTCCCAAGAGTAGGTGAAAGATCAGAAACACGCCCACTCCCACAGTTAGGAGTCCCTCAAAAGCACCAACCGAGCAACCATAACATATATGCAGGGGACCTAGCACAGACCCATGCGGGCTCCATGATTGTTATGAAATACAATTTTTAATGTGTTATTTCTCTACTTATATATTCTTTAGGGTTCCACAGTGCTCATGATATAAATAACAAATATCTATCCTTGTGCTCAAGGCCCTCAGCAACCTTGCTCCTGGTACCTTTTCAATCTTGTTTCTCTCAAGGGAATTGGTCTTTGCTGTTCCTGTGATTTTATAAACATCCTAGCAACAATTCCATGCACTCCCTCCATTGCTCAGCCTCCTCTTCCTCTAAAATGGAAAACTACTTGTTCCTGAAGATCCAGCTTAATGCACAAGCTTTGTGTCACTTTAACTCTTTGTACTCTTCTCAGTAGGAATTGGGATGCTTTACTAGTCTATATGGTTTTTCCACAAACATTCCATTCCACAAGAAAATGGACTGTATCTTTTTTTTTACAGCTTTTTTCTCAAATGTTTAGCAAAATATATAACCATGTCAAGGATTCCTAATATTAACTGTATTTTAGCCTATGCCTTGGTGTTCTCCCAAAATTTGTCCCACTCGTATCAGATGGTTTTTTTCACGAAAATTTTTTGTGGTCTAACAGTTTGGAAATGTGATATTTATTTAGAATAGTGTGTTTAGGCTCCATGAAAGACAAAGAAAGAAAGTGTTAGGTTTTTTTTTTGTTGTTGTTATTTAACACAAACCATATTTTATTTCACAATTATTTATTCCTCCTTTTACGACAAACACGTATCAACATTAGTTCTCATGGATATATATCTATGAGAAGATCTAGTGATGTTAATAATGCCACTGTGTTGGTGTCTTAGCAAGATGTCATAGAATAAAAAGTGGTCTGAAGATAGAGAGGGGTCTAGACTATTAACACTAGAGACAAACTGCAAAGGCCAGCAGTTAAGCAGAGAAGCGGGCAAAGGGAAGAGGCCATAGTCTTACTAGTCTCTTACAGACCAGTTAGTCAGAACCTATTGGAAGCTGGAGATACGTAGGAGGAAGATGCTAAGAATGCTCATAACGCTATTCAGCTGGCAAGGCATCGTTTCCTTCATAATATCAAGTACTTCTGTGCCCTGTTAAATAGGTCATGTCCAACCCAACAAATACTGTTTACAACTAGTTTGTCAATAAGTTTCAAATCCTACATTTTCTTCCAGGGTTTTTTTTAAAGGACAAAGGGGCATTTTTAACACTACCTTTCATTAACTGGATCATATAACCAAAGACTTGTAGCCCCCATTTTAGGCAGTTACTAAATATCTGTTATATCTCTATCATGGTGTTTAAGACATGCCTGTTCATTATAATGATTCCTGATGGGAATGATTTTGCCCTTGGGCCATTTGGCAATATTTAAGAGACATTTTAGGTTTTTACTCTAGAGAAAGGCTATTGGTATGTGGAACAAAGCCAGGGAAAGGATTAAACGCTCAACACTGTGTAAGAAAGCCTATAACATCAGTAGTGTTAAAAATCTCAAATGCAATTTTAAAAAAAATGAAAGCAATTATTCTTACTGTTCAGAAACAGAGAGAGGTTTGCACAAACTATTAGAAAAAGAAGCTACATTTGCAGGCTTTGCTTTGTTAGTATAGACCTAGCCAGGTGGTGTTGAATACGCATCAGTTCATTATTTAATCTTAGTTCCTTTCTTTTGCAGTGACTAATTATAAGCAATTTGAATTGCTATGTGAGAACGATGTAAATGTAGAATGAATACACTTCTAATGAGAGACCATGTTGAACTATATTATTTCTGCCAAAAGAAGTTGCCCTGGTGTGGGGAAACAACAGGAAATGTCATGAGCTGAGGAAGCAGGCCTTCTGGGTTTGAGCCCCAGCGCAGGTGTTTTATTGATGCCACAGCCTTTGTATGAGCTTCATCTTCTCTGTTATAAAATGCATCAACAGTTTCTTTCCCTGGTCACTGTAGAATTACAGGAGATAACAGTGGAATTATGTATTCAGTAAATATGCATTTTTTATCCCTCTTGTATATCAGGCCATATTCTCAGTGCTGGGAATCGATCCATATTCAATATAAACAAAACTCTCTGTTCATGAAGTCGGAGAACAGTGGGAGAGAAAGATAAATAAGGACAATACAAAATGTGGAGAAATGCTAAGGGATATTAAAAATGCAAAATAAAGTCAGAAAGCAGGGAAGTAACAGGCGAGTCTAATTGCACGGTTTGAAGCTAGAAGAAAGCTATAGAGGATCTTTGGAAGTGACATTTGAGTTTAGACCTGAAGAAGAGCAGATGAGGCCTGAGGAGGGCTGCTTCCTGGGGAAAGAGGTATCTGGTGGAAAATGACTGCATTTGCAAATGTCCTGAGGCCAGACCATGTTCCCAGAGTTCAGAGGACAATAAGAGAGCCAAGGAACAAAGTAGGAGCGAAGAGAAGAAAGCATGGCAGGGAGGAGGGATGCGGGGCGGAAGAGACAGATGGTGTGGAACCATACTGAGCATCACAGTGAACTCCTAAGCCAGATAAGTGCTAGCTAGTTATTGTTATTGTTGGTTATTTTAAAATATAATGAAACTATTCCCATCTCAACAGCCCCCCAAGGAGAGTAAGTGAAGATGCTTAAAAGCAGCCAGTGAAAGGAAATGCCTAGGCATTCATGCTTATTCATGCTTCCACATTGTCTCTGCATTGTTTCCCCAGCCTCACTGAGGTGAGCTGCACAAAGGACACCTTCGCTGAGGCCAACCTGGATAGCAAGTGAGACAAGAGCATACTGCAGAGTCTCCACACAGGAGAGCAGGGCACAATTACTGATGTAGGAGTTATGTAAGACAGTGAAATGACATGGACAAGATGGAAATAACACGTTCTTATGTCTTGTGTATTTTTATAGCATCTATCTACACTGAGAGATTCATGGGCCTCCCAACAAAAGATGATAATCTCGAGCACTATAAAGTAAGCATTTCCAGTTTCTCATTGTATCTAGGTCACTAGTTTGTTTCCAATGTGTTAAGTGATTCCAAGTTTGCACGTTCCGTTCTGGATCCCCAGGCAAGACTTATGATCTTTTGTTACCTGCAAAGCATTACTGGAAAGAAAATTTTACTCTTTGGGGGATTCTATCTTTTCACAATCCTTCTTTCCCCTAACCTCCCTTTTCTCATTTCTCCTCCCCGCCCCCCAACGCCTACACAGCTTGAGCGGGCATCACTTATGCCTAAGGTCTCACTCATGTGCAACATATGACACATAAGCTTTCAGTTTTTCAAGCTAAGAATCAGATGGAAGTAATGCAAATGATGATGAAAATGTGTTGCTCTGACTCTTAAATATTTATCAACCAAAGCAATACATAATTTCAGTATTGGTGCGAAGTCCATCGCACAATGATTTAGCTAGTTTTCTATTAGAACTTGCAGCAACTAAAATGTTAATTTTTCTCCTTTTCCAGAATTCAACTGTGATGGCAAGAGCAGAATATTTCAGAAATGTAGACTATCTTCTCATCCACGGAACAGCAGATGGTGAGGTTTAAGCAAGACTCTTACACATAAAAATACTGAGCCAGCATCACTTTGTTTAAGAAACATTAAGCATCTTCCTATGCCTGTGCTCAGGGTCACTACCTAAGAGTCAGGGACATTTCCATATTTGAGCGTGATCACTCGCTGCTGACAATGTCAAATGCATGACTAGATAATTGTCGGTGTTCATTTCCAGGCAGTACATTGTCACTCTAGGCTTTCTGGTATTTAGCAGCACTTTAACTCTCTCACTCTCTCTTTGTTGCAGATAATGTGCACTTTCAGAACTCAGCACAGATTGCTAAAGCTTTGGTTAATGCACAAGTGGATTTCCAGGCAATGGTACATGATTCTGTTTTACCTTTGTTTATGGCCTTTGACCTCCAACCTAATAGAAAGGGGTCTTGCATATGTGTGTGTGTGTGTGTATATATATATATATATATATATATATATATATATATATATATATATGGAGCAGAGTATTAGTAAATGGAACTCGGACTTTTTTCTGAAGCCCTTGAAGGGCTGAAAGTAAGTCAAAACATCTGTGGGCCACATATAAAATAAGGTAATTTGTAAGATAAAACAGCCCAAATATTTAATAGTTCTGCAATCCTGGGTACATAAATGTAAGCACATGTTCAGAGTTCCTACAGAACCTAGGATTCTCAGAGCAGCTAAAAGGTTCTGTTGATTCCGCAAGAAGCAGTTGCAGCAGAATGTTCCCAAAATCTCCATGCCCCGCCTCCCGTGGTTCCTGCAGGTCCATTCAGAACTAGAGAACCAGTTTCTCTGTGTGCGCTCACGCCTGGTGCATGCATTCCAGGTTGCAAGAAGAATGTGTGAAATGGGATTAGAGGAGGCAATAAGACCAAAAATGGAAGCAGTCTTTGGTAGTCACCTTGCCCTTGCTTCAGCAAATCTATTTTCTCCCTCAATTGCCTGTATTGGACAGGACTCCAGAAAGGGAGTCCCTCAGCTTTTAGAAATGTGGTTTGTTTGTTTGTTTGTTTGTTTTCCAAAAACGTAATTTATAAGAAGTGAGATGAGATTATTTTTATAGCCTTTGTTTGTTGTGACAGCCTAAAGGAAATTCAGCTCGGTAAATACATAGCATTATAACATGACCCCTGACACCCTTATGCAACGAAGACAATAATCTCTAACAATAAAGTTTAAAGTTAGGTTATCTCCCCTCTCTTTTCTTTTATGACCATGTTTTAAAGTCCTATGAAAGATACTTATGGTTATATGTGATATGCTACATGGTGGATTTTTCTCAAACAAAAGATATTTAAATTTATAAGCCAAAGCTTAAGGGAATTTTTAAGCTACCATGATCCTAGAAAAAATTAAATAGAATGCTTCTACATTTGAAATGAAAAGCCCAAGTGTGTGAGAACCAAACTAACAGACCTAATGCATCAGTTCTGGGACCTAAGGCTCTTGACTGGAATCCCTAGGCTCCTGGCCATTGGAACGGTTCATCCTGGAGAACCCAAGGCCTCCAGTTACAGAACGTAAAACAGCGCCGAATGTTAGTAAGAACTCCACTCTTTTCTGCTCCAAATACTCATATGCAAACGATTGTATTTATTCAATGGCTTTTAAAAGACTCTTCCAAGGAGGTTAAGAAACTTACCATGATTTTAGAGCAGAGGAAAGCCAATGCTAGGCATGTTCTTGTGGCTCCAGAAATAAAGCGTACTTCTTTCCTTTGCGTTGCAGTGGTACTCTGACCAGAACCATGGCATATCGTCTCGGCACTCCCTGAACCACTTGTACACCCACATGACCCACTTCCTGAAGCAATGCTTTTCTTTACCAGACTGAACCAATGCGGGCATTCGCTCACAGCACAGACTGACGACTTCACGTGGATGACTTGGACCATGAATATTGTAAAGGGCGCTAAAAATTTAGGAGGGCTCAGAAGTTCAGACTCAACCTTGTTTACATTTTCTTGTGCTCTGTAAAAGAAGAGGAAAGGAAATCATGCATTTCTCACTTCAGACACAATGTTTTAGCATGTGTTCATTTTAGGGGGAATAAAGTCAAGTTCAGGTTACGTTGTGATCTTTGCATGTGCTCATTTCACTCTCAGGGTCCTATTGTGGGAAATGCTTCTCCATGAAAAAGACATGAAAGACATGGTTGCCACAGAGGAGAGGAAGCTGGGGACAGATTTTGGGTTTCTGTAATGAGGACCCCAAATCCTGGGACAGATAGCACAGAGTACAGAAAGGCGCAGTTCAACCGTACGATGAACCAAGGCCGAAATGTCTGCACTTCCTGCTGTCCCTCCCAGAAATGTTTAACTTTCATTCTAAAGGTTTCTCCAGCATTTCTAAATGTGTTAAGAAAGTCAGACTTTAAAAAAAAAATTAAATCTGGAAGTGATGTTACTTTGAATCTCTGTAGAATTAGAAGAACAAAACAAACAAAACGCCAAAAAAAAATCTGCCCCCCATTACTAAATTAAACTAACAAAAGTAAAACGGGCAGCAATATACAAAAGAGAAATGTTTGCATCTGTTAAGTCTCCCCGGAGTTTGACTTTAGAAAGTTCATTTCAAAGAATAGAAAGCTACAATGACTGTCAACAATTAGAAGCTTTGCGCAGTTTGTCAACTCTGTGATTACCACAAAAATTTAAAAACAGCCCCACCAGGACCCCAGATGATATGCGGGAACGAACTTGGAAACATCCATGAAGCCACTGTCTAGAGGGCACTTTGTCAACACTTCCCAGCTCTGGACTTTTCCTGGACACTCCACCCCACCCCAGACCTAATTCTTCCTTTCTGATGACACGGGTCTCAAAGCCTTCCTCTCATTTCAACAGCCAGAAAAACCCATTGAAACAAGGAATGGGTGCTTGGAGGCCATAGACCACAGTAGCTTTTACATTTTTTTTTTCAGACACTTCTCAACCTCAAATCCTTTCTACTACCCCGTTATGAAGCCTATTTCTCACCCTGGCCACGCAGTCTCACCTCCCTCAGAGTCAGGCCTGCTGAGTGGCTGGGGAGTTGGGAAGGAACCTTTCCAGACCCAGAAGCTTGGTTCTCCCCACACAAAGTGACGGATGTCCTGAAACGCGAAGAATGTGTCTCCCTTAAGTTCCGTTCTCCACAGCACAACCTCTGACTCAAACGCAGAGGAGCCCACAGTTTCCCTGCTTGGGAGAACACATTAGGAATTTCCCAGTGGGACTCTTCTAAGAATTCCAAACAAGATCACTATCGGAAATCTTGCTACATCAATAAACTTCACCTTAGCGTGGCCCTTGCAAAGGCAGTTTTTATATTCATGAATGGAAAGTGGCTTTGCACCTCAGACCTTTGCGCCTGTCCTCACAGAACTAACTGCCAAAAGACAAACCCAGTCAGGTCATTTCCCTACTTTGAAACCCCCCCATGGATTCTTTAAACTCAACTGCATGGCACATGGAGCCTTCATCAGTCTTTCCCATGGCCAACCCTTTCTCCAATTAGATCTCTCCAAGATCTGAATTTCTTCTAATATACCATTGTCCCCCACTTCTCTAGACACTGTAAAAGTTTAGTGTAAGCCACTAAACATTTGTGGCTATCTTAACTTAAATGAATAAACATTAAATGAAATTAAAACACAGCATCGTAACCACGCTAGCCGTGTGGAATAGGAGAAGACAACAGAACGCACTCTGGGACAGACATATTCTAGAGCGATCTCCATGCCCTAAGTCCCACAACATATTAACAGAGAAAGCTCACCAATGGTTTATTAAATGTACCCCTCTACACTCATGCGAGGTTTTTCTGCGTTGCTTTTGAACGAACCGAGCCTGACTTCCTGGCTATAAACATCTAGGTCTTCCTCAGGGCTTCACTGTATATGTTCATTCACTGACGGGGATTCATTCAACAGACATTTGTTGAATCTGGCTGTGTACCAGACATTGCAATACACTGAGGAGGGAAATGCAACAATTTGACTGGAAATTCTTTAATGTTTACATTTTATTCTACATTATTAGAGTCTCCTTTGGGCTTGAAAGAATAGAAGGGCTTTAAGGGACAAAGGGGATGCTATTTTAAGTAGAAAACATCAAGTTAAATGGATGCTTCTAGAACATTGTACTCATTTTCTTTTTAAAATTAGCATACTAATATTTCTATTTTCCTGCATTTTTATTCTTGGATGTATTTGGAGAAGGAAGTCCCAGTGTTACAAAGCTCATATTCCAAAGTATACACTGATCACAACCAAGAAATTCATCAGTTCATTCATCAACAGGTGCAAATCACTTTTTTATGTACTATGAGTGGCGAAGAAAAAACCCTCACACACAATGAAAGAAAAACATTAAAGTGTTTTTAAATTATTCTCATTTCCTCCCATGTGACATTGGTCCTACTACTACTTCTAAAGTTTTCAAAGTTTTACATGATAATTCAATATTTCTTAGAGAGAGAGGAAACAGAAGCAGGCACATGAAAAATTTGGTTAAACTTAGCACAGAAAAAGGAACTTCTACTGACATCTTACTTTTTTATGCATCTACCTCAGACTACACAGTGTGTTATTTATTTCCTTCAAGGAGCATTTTCTGACTTCCCATGTTGGCATAGTATGTGTACTTCAGGGGTTACAAAGACGAATATATGTGACAATTTCTCCATTTGTAGACTGTTTCAGGAAAGGCGACTTAACGAATCTGATTTTCCCAACATTTAAGCATTTTTTCAGAAGCTGACAGATCTTTATGCAAATGTTGTTGCCAAGCTGTTTGTAATGGTGAAATTATACTTTGACAGTAACTCTTTAAAATATATTAAACCCAGCTAAGGTTTTTTTGGAAATGTTGCCAATTAAGTGACTTTAATGAGCTTCTTGATGGTAATGTAATTAAAATTCAGATGTTCTAATTGTTAAAAAAAAAATAGTTCTGGGAAAGTAAAATAAGCAATGTAAAATGAATTAGGGCTAATTTAAATGGTGATTATGTGGTCTTCTTAGAAGAGTCTACCAAAACAATGCTTTCAATTATGCTGTTTGCAAAGAAGAAAGAAGGCACCTAACAGGGATTTCAAACTGAATCAATAAAGCAGATATTCTGAGTTTATCCAATAAGACAGACTGAAAGATTGTGAGTGTAGTACATCTTTCTCAGCCTGAGGGGGGAAAAAACCTGTGGCAACACTTCCTCGGCATAATGGACAGGTACCTTGACGATTTGGAGTGGGATAATTTTTAATTCAGGGAGAAATTAGGGCTGGACCTCAACAAGCTATTCAGGGAGAAAATGATCTGGCTTACAGCAAAATCCTCTAATGACCACCTGCTCGGATCATTGGCATGCAATCCCAGCATGCTGGTCACAAACACTTCTTTTGACACACAGGTAATGTCTTTGGCAAGCTGGAGCAGTATGATTTCATTTCGTTGGCTTCTAATTAATACTCCATTACTGAGTACTTTCTTTTAAAAACCTGCTTTGACACCCTGTGCTTTGACAAATATTTGCTGGTACACCATGGCATCCTTTGCTCTGTGGTTATAGAAAGCCTGTGTTCTGTGAATGAGAGAGTAAAGCTGAAGTCTCAGCACAATGGCCTGACCGCCCAGCTTCCTACTTTGATAATTACTGTTCATTGACCTGCTAAGATAGAGTCATCTGTGCCAGTCATTAATTGCTGAGAACAGGGATGTTTCTAACTGCACTAGAAAGAAAACTTAGGAAATGTATGTCTTAATGAAACAAATACTAGGGAATTAAGCTGATCAGTGTGTTTTTTAAAAATCCACTCACACATGACTTAGGTTGTTATTGAACAATCCTTTCAAATAGCCTTTGAACAGATTATAAATGTTTTATATCACGCTCACAGTAAGTTACTTCCCAATGTTAAGGAAGTGATTATTAAAAAACATTGTATGAAACTCTTAAAGAACTAATAAAAATTTTAAAAGAAATAAACTAATTACTGAATTTTCAATAGATACTTAGCATTTTGTACCTACATTAATATTAGAAAATTAAAGGAGTGCTTTCCATTAATTCATTAATTTTCATAATTCCCTGTTTCCTTTTCTTTACAAATAAAATAGACATAATCATACTTCCCTTTCCATGGAGCTGATTAGACACTTAAAATATTTACTGTTTGTGTCTAGCTTATAAGAAGGATGGAAAAATTTTGTAGATGTTTCTTTAATATGTAAAAACACTTTTCATCATTTAAAAAATGAACTCCTAAGAAATTAATATCTCAAGTCCAAAGTCAATGCTTTCTTTGTCATCTCAGTGAGTATAATATGAGTTAGAATCCTTACTCATTTGTGTAAAACTCTCTACCTACTTCTAGAATAATGGCCTTTTAGGAATGGCTAGCATTACAGCTCTAAGTCTCCAAGAAGACTCATCTGCCTTGGCCCTTATCCTGAATGAGTAATTCACTTTTATATCTCAACAATTATCTGTCTGCAAAGCCTAATGCTTGATGCCACCTTTGAGGTTGGATGTTAAGGTGATAACAACCTTTGAGGGGCACAAACTGCTGGAGCACTGTGCAGGTGAGCATAGTCCACTCCTGGTGTTATCTACGACACACTGTAGAGACCCATTTTGATCTCCTTTATGGTTTTGTTCACTAACTTTTTTTATCTATTTCAGAACACAAGAAATATTTTATCAACTTAACCCTTGCTCTGTCCTTACCTAGGTCTCAGCTTAGGTGTCATTACCTTTCAAAGAATATCTCTGGTCACCAAATTTAATGCTGCTTTTACCCAACATGGCCTTTCAGCCACACCCTCTACTTTGTTTTCTTGATGGCAAATTTATAACAAAAATAGCAAAATTATCTTACTTATGTTATTTTTTTCCCTTCAAATACCTAAAGCTGTACTGGAAATGAAGTAGGAAAAGCTCAGTGATACTTGCTGAATGATTCCCACATGTGGTGGCTAAAAGGACCCACAAAGTTAGGTGTTTACATTAAACCTTCTGAGGAGACATAGTTTCACCCTCCTGGAACCCACCATGTAGCAGACCTTTGCTGGCCCCCTCAAGGAAGAGTGAGAAAGAAACTCTCTGAGAAGCATGCAGCCCACAGCGTAACAGGGTTAAGGAGTATATGATCCTTAATCAGAGACTGAAAAGACATCAGCCTTTTAAACAAAAATAATTTGGATTAAGAAATGGAAACAGCCTACTGCGTTGTCCCAACTTAGATCCTTGCTGCCTCTTGATGAATCACCAAAGGGGCTGAGGACGTTTGGCACAAACTGTTCAGACTGTAAGACGTCAGATAACTATCTGAAGCCCTATTGAGAAACCTAACAGCTTTTATTTAAAAATACTGATTTTCTCACATTTCTCTTCAGGGTGTAGAAATCTTTACCTTTTAACAAATACTAATTTTAAATACATATTTTGTTTAATAAACACAGTTCAAGTACTAAAGGCTTATTTTACATTATAAAACACTTTTGGCCGTGCCTTCCTCTCTCTGCCTTTTGAAAGATCTCAAGTTCAAGTCCTAGAACTTTTTTTGGTTCACTCTTTTAGATTCTGATGATAATGTGAAGTCATGAGAAGCAGCTCGGCGGAATGTGCCTGCCAGTCATTGTACATTGTGGATCATATTTTTGTCATCGATGATTCAACTCAAGTTCACTGAATTTTCGGAGATCCTGTGGAGGCAGATGAGGATAGCTTGTCCTGCAACTTGTCAGAATCCAAATAACTGCACTCTAGTTCTGTTTTAGGTAGATCTTCTCTCTTCCTAAGGCTCAGTTACTCTCTCTCTATGCCATAGGAGCAGATGAATGGCTTTCATATCAGTACAGAATAGTTGGGGGGGGAGGTCTCACCAATGCTCTATTTTTAGAGATGGAGTGGGAAATGCTTCGTTGGATGACAATTATAGATCCCCTAGGAATACACGTGGAAATGGTTCCTCCGACATAGGCAGCATTGAGAGAAAAAATATTTTCAATGGGTTGTGTTCACATCACCACCATCATCACCATCCACACTTCCCTTAGCGGAACTTGTGCAAAGGCCAGCTGAGATTTGATTAGATAAACTGTTAGACAACTTGGCATAAAGTTCCCAGGTAAAGGTGACCTTTGAACTCATGTAGGCAATCAGAATGTGCAAGCTACCCAGCGGCCAACGATGGTCAGCTACAGTGAAGTCTCTACAAACTAGTGGTGGGAGTGTGATGAGGGAACATCCAGCAGTGTGAGAACTAGTGTCTTACACACCCGCTGCACAAAAACAGGGGCCTGGCTTTCCCAGACCTTCCCAGCTGCAAAAAAGAGAAACCAGAAGAGTAAGTTTTAAATGGCCCATGGGTATTTCTGTCATCTCCTATGCTGAAGCTCCACATCTATCAATCTGTGTAAGATATGAAACTGTAAATATGGAAATAAAGATATATATATTTGTGATGAAAAGCAAAGTATGTGTAACAGACCCATCTACTCACTCTAGTACCAGAAGCACCTTACTACTCCCATGTTGTCATGTGATTATCTGTGGCTCTTGTTAGATACTCTACAAGTGCAAGGTCTTTCACGTTACATATTGCTGTCATTAACCAAATGCTCAATATATGGAGAAGCTTGAGAAAGAGGTGGGCAGGAACTATGCAGATGCAGTAGTTACGTATGGTGTTCTCACAAAATATAACATTACAAGAATCTAGTGTCTAAATAAGTACAGTGATTGCAGTGTGCTCTTTATCAGCCATTATTAGAATTTAGCACAGTTAATGGAGTGTCCGTTAAGTAGTTGTTCAATAAACATGTTTGGGTTGATCTTAAAATGAAACTTCACACTTCTCTATAACATAATGACTACTTCAAGGTCTCAACAAACTTTGCTGTTAGAAAAATACAGATCAAAAACCCCAATTAGGCACCACTGGTTATGGACACCACAGTGATCTTCATAATAGCCAATAGACATAAGCAGTCTGTCAGACCAGTAGTGAAGGGCTAAGCAGACTCTGTGTGTGTGTGTGTACATATATATGCATAAAAGTAGTTTCACATATCACAATATGAATGAATGAAAGAATGAGTGAATGAATGGAGTTATACATACTAAATGAAAGAAACCAAATAAAAGGGTATTTTATATTCCTCTTATGTAGAATGTCCAGAATAGGTAAATACAAAAGGATAAAATTCAGATTGGAGGTTGTCAAAGAGTTGGGAGAAGAGGAAATGAAAAACTGCTTACTGGAGATGAGCTTTTATTTTGGAATGACATGAGTTGGCAGACAGCAGGAGTTGGCTAGAGTAGTAAACACCACAGTTCTAGACACTTTATAGGGGTAGAATTGCATGCAAATTTCACTTCAGTAAGTTTTGGTGAGCCATGTTTTTGTATTACCTCAATCTTCAGTATAAGGAATCCACAAGAACCTCCATGCCAACTCTATAAACAGCAGAGCAGAGTGTCTGCTGTAGGAGAGTGCATTCTGGACAGTGCTCTAATGCTTTGGAGATACTTCTTTGATTATTCTTTTCAGAAAAACAAAGACACACTTACCTTTATTTAAAAAAAAAAAGTTAGTATGTAAGTTCTACTTACTCTAACCATACCTCCATGTAAAACAAAGAAGAAACTAGAAGTTTCACCCCAGGCTCCTTTCATCCCACATCCATGTTTCATACCCGGTGTGCAGTCAGATGATTTAAGCCTTGCAGGTCTCAAACCCCTGCATCCTGGTCTTTCAGCTTCCTGATCACTCTTCCAAAGAGCTGTTTGCCTACCCAACCTCATCCTGTCCCAAGCTGTTGCTGTCTTCAGTTTAGACGGTGGAAACTGGGATACCAATCCTAAGTATTTCTAACACCCTCTGAGAAATCTTTAGCTGGTGAAGAAAGAAAAATTAATCAATTAATGTAACAATCCTTCACTGTCAGTTGGGAAAGGAAATAGAAGTGTCTCAAAGGGTGAACATTGAATAATCACATAACCTTAAAAAATCTGCTTCTAGTTATTTGTACAAAATAGTTAAAGATATACCCACACCAGATCTTGTCCACAAATGTTCAAAATGGCAGTATTGATAATAGCCAAAAGGTGAAAATAATCAAAATGTTCATCAAGTGATAACTGAACAATCAAAACACTGTATTGTATACACACTAGTGTATTATTCAGCCATTAAAAATGGTTAGTGGTTCCTGCTGCAGTATAGATGAACTTTAAAGGCACTGTGCTAATCAAAAGATGTCAGACATAGTTTTCATGAGAGTGGTTCTAATAGTGTGAAATGTGAAGCATAATCTAACATATAAATAGTATAGATTGGCAGTTCTCAAGGGCTAGGAAAGGGAATTGCTGATGAGAGATGGCTGATGAGTTTAGGTTTACCTCTTGGAGAGATAAGAGCATTGTGATGGCAACAGTGGTCAGTTCTCGGCGTATACTCAGGAACGCCTGATCACATGCTCCAGTGACCACTGTTCAACATTGTGAGGTCTTGAACTTGGCTTATCTGACATCTGTGAGTGGATTCAGACCTACAGCAGAATTATAAGAGGCTTAAGGGCTGCATAGAATAAATGACAGCTATTTCTATTCTCAGGGATTTGTTTCTCATTTGTGAACTGAAAGAAAATCCTGGCCTTAATCAACTGGAAAATTTTTCCATTCTATTCAACCTATTGCCTTTAAAACACCTGTCCTACATTTGAGTGTCCCTATTAATTCAGGTGAAAAGCAAAAATTAAAGTCAACAAATTTTTTTTCAATTTTTAAAATTAATTTACTTTGTATCTCAATAGTAGCCCCTCCCTCCTCTTGCCCCAGTCTTTTCCTCCCTCAGCCCCCATTTCCTCCCCCTGTATTCCTCAGAAAAGGGGAGACCCTGCTACTCACTCACCCCAGCTCATTAAATGGCATCAGGACCGAGTTCTTCGTCTTCCCTGGTGGCCTTGCAAGGCAGCCCACCAGGGGGCCGTGATCAAAACATAGGCCACAAAGTCCATGTCAGAGACAGTTCCCACTCCCCTTATTAGGGGACCCACAGGAAGCCTGAGCTGCCCATCTGCCACATCTGTCCAGAGGGCCTGGTTCTAGTCTATTCATGGTTCTTAGTTGGTGCTTCAATCTCCTGAAGCCCCTCTGGGCCCTGGTTAGTTGGCTTTGTTGGTCTCCTTGTGGAGCTCTTGTCACCTCCAGGTCCTTCTATCCACCCCCCCCCCACCTTTCCACAAGCTTCCCTACACATGGTTCAATGTTTGACTGTGAGCATCCACAAGTGTTTGGATATGCTGCTGGGTACAGCCTTTCAGAGAACAGCTATGCTAGGCTCCTCTCTGCAAGCACAGTAGAGTATCCTTAATAGTGTCAAGGGTTGGCTCTCTCCCATGTTGTAAGTCTCAGGTTGGGCCAGACATTGCTTGGACATTCACTCAATCTCTGCTCTATCTTTGTCCTTGCACATCTTGTAGGCAGAGTTAATTTTGGATCAAAGCTTTTGTAGTTGGGTTGGTGTTCCCCTCCCTACACTAGGAGTCCTGTCTCGTTAGAGGGTGTCCTCTTCAGTCTCCATGACCCCTGTTACTAGGAATCTCAGCTAGAGTCAAACCCATATCCTCCCAGAATCCTACATTGTCCTGGGTCTCCAGCGTCCCACAGAGATGCCTCCACTCATGGTTTCTTTTCTTTCTGTAGGCCCTCTGTCCTCCTATCCCACCTCACCCCCTACTTTCCCCAGGTCTGATCTCCACCTTCATGTATTTCTGTGTTCCTTCTCCTACCTTGTTCCCTGTCTCCAATCACTTCTGCTGCCTATTCTATTTCCCCTTCTCTGAGATTTAATCATCCTCCCTTGAGTCCTTGCTGCTTATCTTCTATGGGTCTGTGAATTGTAGTGTGTTTCTCCTGTACTATATGGCTAAAATCTGCTCATAAGTGAGTACATACCGTGTGTGTCTTTCTGGGTCTGGGTTACCTCATTCTGCTGTTTTGGTGGTGTAGGTTAGGACTAGAATGAATATTATATTTTGTACCAAGATATTCACCCAAATTTTCTTTTGAATTTATCATTTTTATTTCATCGTTTTCATTAATGTCAATTGCCCTATAAGATGCACTTATTGAGGACAATAAAATGTTGGATACAAATTGGTAAGCCAAGCCACAATTCAGATATTCAGTGCAGCATTTTTTTTTTGTCATACTTTAAGCCTAGAAGCTATGACAAAGGGGTCCAGAAATGTAGTAGGCATAGTCATTGATTTCCTATTGACTGACTTATGGCAAAGGATGATGATGGTGACTATAGACCAGATAGATGAGAAGGCAAAAGAGTTTCTCTTTGACTCTCCAAAAAGCCAACAGGTCATTTTCTATAGTGCTCTATCAACAGAAAAGGATTTTTTTTTTTAATGGAAAAGGATTCTTATGGAAATGGGAGTGAGAGGTTGGTCTATGTGTTCCCTGCAGCACGGCACCAAAGAAGGGACCTTGCGAGGGGCCTTTCAGCAAGGGATGGTCAGACTGAAGAACTTCAGCCACAGATGTGACTTTGACCACAGAACAAATGACTTCAGTTGTTTACTACAGAATGAAAACATACAAAATCATTTTCTAGCTTTGAAAACAAAATTAAAGCAACTAAATTATAAATTGAACTAAAATAAACAAAGCTCTATTTAAAACCCAGCAATGGGCTCCATGGCTTTACACAACATCCTGCATCGTTTTATCACTTCAGCGGCACCAGAAAGCTGGGCCTATCTTCACTATCCATCTGACTACACGTGACTTGGCACTGCTGAACAAGTCCCAGGCTGGGGCAAAGCTGATTACAAAGCACAATGAATAGACGGCAGTGTTGATGACTTCATTTTACATTTCCTGAATTTTTTTTAGTATTCATATCTCAAATGTTAAGTTTTCTAATGGCTGAAGTTGTTTCCTTTCTGAGAAGACTTTGAAAATGACAGTGTTTTAATTGGTTCACATTAAAGCCTCTTAGAAGCTTGAAGAAGAAAATCTTTCCAGATGAGCAAGAGGTTGGATAAATGTAATGACATATGGTTTGTTTTTTTATAGCTACAATATGCAAAAAATAGTAGCATAGCACATGTATTCAATGATATATATGTATTTATACACATAAATATATATTCTGCTTATACATTATGAGATAAGATTCTTTTGTACAAATGTGATTTTGTTTTCTTTCTCTTTCTTGTTCCCTTTAGGAATAAAAATAACAACTGAAACTTAGAACAATTTTAAACATCTCATTATACAAGGGATCTTACAAAAGATAAAATCAACGACTGTTAAGCCACGATGCCACACGGTCCCCTGCACAGACTCATAAGTAAGTTCTCTACAGGGTCTCAGAGCCTCAGGGCAAGAAAAGTGTCCATCCATCTTGTCAGGGAGCCTCCCCTCCTGCACAAGAACCCTTCCGATCTTTCCAGATGGATGGCCAGGAACTGATTCTTAAACTTCTTTCAGGAAGGGTATTTCTCTTATCCTCTGGCTCACTTAGAATACCCACCTCCCAATCTCTTCCTTTTCGTCCCTGCATCCCTCAGCCCATCGGGTCATTCATGAAAATATGAAGGGCATCTGACCATTACATTCTACAAACTGATTTTTAAAACCTTTTTTTTTTACTGCTTTCAATCTTTTCTTAAATCTTCAAATTCAAAAAAACAAAAAACAAAAAACAAAAACAAAAACAAAACAAAACAAAAAAACCTGACAAGTCAAAAAAACAAAAAAAACAAAACAAAAAACAAAAACAAAAAACCCAACTGACAAAAACAATTCCCTCAAATATCACACATTAAATGGGCTTTTGTTGTTGTTACTGTTGTTGTTGAGGGCTTACACTTACTTTTATGAAATTCTTCTTATAGAGAAGTGTATTCTAAGCCATAAGGGGCTCTTTGCCATCCTATCCTCTGAACTTCACGTTTTACTTCTTTCCTACTCAGTAACTGAAAGGGGAAACTCTTCATTTCCAAATCAATTGGCGAATTAGTGCTAATACCCCACATCTAGCAAGCATCTATCATAGATTCACTTTACCTGTTTGGTATGGAAAGTGCCATGATATGGAAGCAGATCCACATAACACTCACCACACGCTCATCACCAATCTGAACGTTACCAGTGTTGTCTATGATGTTATCTATGCTTCCACCTAACCCGTACACACACTTTTACATAATATATTTTATTATCTATAAATGTATATGTAATGTACGTATATATATATATGATGTATATATATATATATATATTAGGTAAAATTTACAAAAATTGAAATCACTAATTTTGGCTTGGATCTTTTGACAATCATTGCAATAAAGAATTTTTTCACTGGGCATAGTGGTGCACGCCTTTAATTCCAGCACTCAGGAGGCAGAGGCAGAGACAGAGGCAGAGGCAGGTAGATCGCTGTGAGTTCGAGGTCAGCTGGTCTACAAAGTGAGTCCAGGTCAGCCAAAGATACACAGAGAAGTCCTGTCTGGGAAAACAAAACAAACAAAAGAAAAATTTTCTTACCATAAACTTCTATGCAAAGAAATTTATCTGCATTGATGTCAGTATACATTGTTGGAGTCTTGTTTTTGAAATTCTATTGTATTATATATAATTCTATGTCACAATTTGTCAATTCTTTCTCTTGTCAATGGATATAATAATTATAACTATGATATATAACACTTCTTTGAACACTTGCTACAAGCCTTCCTCTTCCTAAGGTGGATGTGTTATTATTCCTTTTAAGTTGAATTTTGCTGCTGTTTTGCAGAACAGTTTGAACCAGATAGTCAAGAGAATTCTAACAGATGTGTGCTAAGGAGATTTCTTTGTACCCTACCACTGACTACCTCAGGGCTCCACACTATGTCCTACAGTAATATAAACTTTTGTCAGTTGTTTGTGTGTTCTTTCAATTTTAATACATTTGTGAATAAACATGTATTTGTTCTCCTTCTAACACAAAAAAAGTAGTCTGATATATGGTTAGTCAATGTTTCTGTCTTTTTTTCAATTAACAACCTATCTTGGAGTTCTTCTATACTGATAAACAAACATTAACGATGTGTCCTCCAAAAGGGGTCATAATACAAAGTACTCTGTAAACAATACATTATAACCCTCCCTCCTGTAGAATGCACTAGGAACTATTGCATTCTGTCCTCAAAAGCAGACAGAAATCAATGTACAGCAACATCACACCCTACATGACATCCAGCCAAAGTGAAGTCCTCAGCAGGACCAGCTACATAATGAGTGCAAATTACAAATGTGGAATCTCAAGACAGGAAGACAGAAGGACTAAGGCTGGCATTGAACGTTCTAAGCAGGTTGTCCTGAGTAGGTGCATCCATTGACAACACATGGAAGTTGTCCTTTATCCTAAACCTCAGAACGAACTTTGCGGGCTATGTACCTTGTTTTACCTTATTTTATTATATTTCATAATATAATTATTTATTTGATTACAAATAAGTAAAATCAACATTTCAGGAAGGCAAATGATATCTATCAGTACAGAATACTACTGTCAACCAAAGGCATCCCCATGCTATCCCCAACAGAAAAACACACTACTTTTCTGCTTCAAGACAAGCTTAAATATTAATCTTATAGACATATTCTTACCACTTTTTTTCTGCCTCAAGTCTAAATAACTGAGCAGCTGCGGTGATGGGAGCTGAAGACCAAATAGAGGCTGATGTTTATCTTAGCACCCATATTGTCTCATAACACAATGCTGATTAAGAAGCTGATTTGCTCCTCCTAGCTTTATGGGGAAGAGAAGTGTGCGATACAGAATGCTCCTGGATTATTATAAGAGTTATCTTCATGGTGTCATTGCCTTCAAGAGCCATGAGTGGTAGGCTGGAAGTAGAGTTAGAGAAATTTTCCTGAAAAAAAAAAAAGGGAGATGGTTACTTCCAACGTTGCAGAAGGCAGCAAGGTGGAGAAAAGTGCTGTGAGGTGAGATGCTGAGAGAAGGTTTTACCGTGACTCTGGAGTTACGTTTATGGCTTTTAGACGTCTTAGATATCACGTGCACAACCCCTGCTTAGGGATGCTTCACAAACTGGTAGTATCAAAAAAAGGAAAAGGAGGGAGGGAGAAAAATAGGAGATGAGAAACGAGAGAGGAAAATGGACAACGGGATAAAAGAATCAGAAGATGACAAAACATTTAATAAAGGTGTGGCTGTAAAGAGCAATTTAATCCTGCCCTGAGCAGTCCAACACCTTCAAGCTTATCAGTGCATTCGGGTTTCTTCTGCCAGACCTGAAGCTGGACACCTGTCTCTGCTCTTTCACCCCATCTGCTGGTTCTGCCAAGAGCTGTCCTTGAGTCAAGACACCAGCAGCATCCATGAGGAGGTTTACATGGATAATTTATATCGCTGTGCTTTCCAGCTTAACCTGTTCATCGATTTCCTGGGGGCTTGATAAAATGCTGGTTCTTTAAAACAGATCTGAGGCATGAGATTGTCCTTTTCTTCAGCTTTTTTATTGGAAAATAAAATAATTCGTATTACATCTCATTTGCTATCCCATCCCATGAGAGACTGTTCATTTTTAAAAGGGTCTCTCAAATACAGGTTTTTAGACCTCTCTCTGAGTACAAGGGCTTTATATCGTCAATAGCGACTAACTTAAAACCCCTCAATAAGGTCTCCCAACTGGCATGGACACTGATACCTATTTCTTAATGTGTTTTTATGTCCACCAGTTAGTTTAGTGTACATATTGAATAATTCACTTTATTCAGGGTACGCCTCATGTTCCTCCAAGTTCCACATAAGTTATCAATTGTATCATGGAGTGGATATATTTGGACACTGAGATTTAGTTGGGAAATAGAATATGAGTTTCATTTTAAACAAATGTTTATCCTCTGCTCTTTTCTCACAAATCAGCAATAGAGTCACAAGGAGGGTGTGCAGCTTGACCAAGGTCACACAGCCTGTTGGTGATAGTAGCAAGAATATCTACTTAGGACCACAGGAGGCTCATGTTGTCTGTTAGGATGCCCTGGTGGTTTCCCATCTTCTATGTCTTTCTGTTGAAATGATTGGAATTGTATCTGCTATGTACTGCAATTAGTAAGGACCGATATACGTGCTGGAAGTTAGAAAATGCAACAGCATGCATCTCAATAATTTTCTTTACATGGCTTTCTCTTGTATTCTAGTGCCCCAGCCCTTCTCACTTGAAACTAGATTTAAAACTTTATCACCAAATGAAAAAGAAATACCAGACCCTCGGCTATCATCATCACTCACCATGGCTGTTCTCACTTTGAGTTCTCCTATGTCTCATTAATATGGCGCACATTACATTTTAATTGATGTTTTAAAAACTCCCCACACAAAGAACACAAATTTGTTCCACACCATGTGGGTGAGTGGCTTATTGGTATGTGTGCACTTGGGTGAGTGAGTGATTTGTTTGCCTAGATGAATGATCAATCAGCTATTCAGGAACTCATGGTGGCCAAATAGAAAATCAAGGGACAGGACCCTCAAAGGAGGTTAGGCTCATTTGACGTCAGCATTCACTTCAGAGAAGTGAAGTGTTTTTTCATGCCTGACCGAGACTGGAGGGTGGATTTCGAAATTGCCCTTTCCATCCCCAAACAGAAAGGCACAAGAGTAAACAAAAAGTTTCCGGGTCTCTGAGGTCTCAACCCGGTATCAGCGTAGAATGCAGATGAGCAAAGTGAGTGGGCGAGTGAAATCATTTGAACAAAACCCCATTATTTACAGATGAGAAATTTATATTGTCAGCATAATATCTTCGAGGCTGAACAGCCTGGAGCATATATAAAAGGAGAGCGCCCCGGTGCAGAAGGGCAGAGCTTGGGCACAGAACACATCCAAAGTTCCCACGTGGGCTCCCTGTGTCTGCACCTGCTCTCAGCTCAGTCTCACAAGGTAAGAGGCACACTGGGCGGCAGGGGGGCTGTATCGACGGCGCTGGGTGGTTGTGTATTATTAAGTATTATGAATTAAAATATTGATTTTTTCATCTTTTACTTTATTGGCAAAAATATGAAGACTACAATCTAGATTAAAATGCTACTGACTAGCTTTCTACCTACTTTAGCATAACGAATTTGGAAATTGCTTAGAGAAATAATATACAGCAGTTATGAAATAGAAAGAAAACAAAGATTTGCATTGGTATAATGTGAACAGCATGTTCAAAGAAGTAAACATTCTGAAAAATAAATATTTTTCCTTTGACTTGATAGATGTACATACTACTTTGAACAGAA
Organism: Acomys percivali; assembly: GCA_907169655.1. Classification (NCBI taxonomy): domain Eukaryota; kingdom Metazoa; phylum Chordata; class Mammalia; order Rodentia; family Muridae; genus Acomys; species Acomys percivali. The sequence goes on along the minus strand of OU015750.1, from coordinate 36,276,994 downwards.
GGGGCTTTCTAATTTCACGAGAAAAGTGTCCATTACAAAGACTCTAACAGCGATTTTTCTTTATTAATTAAGAACTCTATTTTTAACAGCTCTTGTTTTCTAAAGGAAGATATTCAAAATCATCTTTCAGATATCCAGATTTCTAATAAACATTTCAAGTACCAAGGCCTATACATCAACTCTTTGTAAATAAAAGCTAACATCCTTGAATCAAAAACCAAGCATCGTTGATAACCGGAGATTTCTTCATATGCGTTAAAACTATTTACAGAATATTTTAAGTTATTTATCATATACTGAGGACTAATAGTTGTAATCTAAAGTAGCTATATCTGGAGTGAAATTTTGTACATCTCTTTGGAAAGAAAAAAAAATCAAATAATCTGGAGTACCTATTTAACTTCAGTAAATAAAAGGCTCCAATTCACAGATGCGACTGCAGAGTCAACAGTGTGTGTGTGTTCCCATAAATTCTAGGGCAGTTGCTCTCAACCTGTGGGTCATGACCCCTTTGGGGGGTCAACCTATCCTTTCACAGGTGTTACATATTAGCTACTTACACCGAGATTCATAACAGTAGCAAAATTACAGTTATGAAGTTGCAGCAAAAATAATTTTATGGTTGTCAATCACCACAACTTGAAGAACTGAACTAAAGGGTCCCAGCATCTGGTCTGTGGGGGCCCATTAAAAGGAGATAAGGAAGCAGGAAGTGTTTGTGTGCCCTCTAACACCAATATATTTTAGAAAAATAGTATTATCTCTCCTTTCCTACATCTAAGAGAATTTTTCTCAGACTTTCTACACCAGGAGTAGCTCTGTGACTATGGCCACCTTTTCATTTTCACTGGAAATTTATAGTATTTTTCTTTGGTTTCAAAAAATATCATTCTTTTTCTTAACACTAGCTAAAAGAGGAGAGAAGTAACCGCAAATTCCTTACTGATTAAAAATCTGATGCTAAGGTAATATATTTAATCCTCAACAGTAGCATTAAAGCAATGAATTAATTATTTTTATTTCTCACAATTTTGTTAACTTTCAAAAAGTGCGTAAAAGAAAGGGAGTTATTGGGCTGCACTAGAAGACATATGCTCTCACAGTGTCGCCTCTTCTAAGTCTGGCCCTTATAAACATGACAGGGGGCACCACAAAGCCTTTAGAGACTTTGTGTTAAAGGGTTTATTTAGGATTGAGTTAACATTGTTCAGATTTTTACAAGAGGCTTTCAACTGTTTTATAATCCTAAGCGGAAATGCTTGCTTTAACTCTTTGAAAATATAATATGATAGATATTACGAGTGAGTGGTATAACCAAAGACATAACCTGGAAATATGATGTTTGCAGTCGTTTGCCAACTGGTTAAATGGAAGCATAGAAATGTGTCAAATGAGTCATTAATGTTGGTGTTCAAGGAGGATCAATGCATAATTCCTAGTACGCTGCTTTGTCTGATTGGTCAATTCATCTGTGAGTACTTGTTATTTTAGAAAATTACTGCTCCAGGTAGGACAGTGCCTGTTTTACTAGATAGTAAATGTGGCTAAGATGTTAAAGAAAAGATTGATGCTTTACAATGATAATATTTGTTTAAAATCCTTATTCCAAACCAAATGTCATTTGCTAAAAATACCCATTTAATTTATTTGTGGAGAGACATAATGAAACTTGGGCTGAAATTCCCATTTCTCAAAAATAAAACATTAGAGTTGGGAAGCGGCTAAGAGAAACCCTTGGCACATGGTGGACTCAAGGTTCCAATTCAGGCTACAGAGGAGCTCATTCTGCCAAGGGCTACATGCACGCGGGTCTCCATCCCCAGCATCACTCCCCTGGTCTCTATGGTTTCACAAGGTATCTATTTTTGACAAACAGAGAAGAAACCAGGTGTATGCTGCAGATAGACCTACAGTGTCATTAAAAAGAAATGTCGTTTCCTAGACTGGGTCTAATTACCAGACAACCTAGGGACTTCTGTGACTTCAAAAGCAAGCACTAATTTTCCTTAGGATGCTAATCTTTAATTTCTTAGTTGTGATTGTTCAAGTTGCCAGGAGCATTAGTTCTTATTGCAAATTGCTTGTCTTTAAAATGATTTTTTTCCTTTAATTTAGAACAGGTCAAAGCACCCTAAAATACCTCAAATCTGTTGGCCGCTTTATAATTACAAAGTCTAGACCAAGTTACACTATTTAAAATATAAATGAATAATACATCTGAACCGACAGCTGGTATGCCAAGTTGTAGCCCGAGGCGGCTTTAAGATGGTTGAAATGCAGTATAATGTAAATGCTTAGAAGTGAAGGACGATTAATTGAAAGCCAGACTGATAGTGAAGGGGGTGGTGTTATGGATAAGGTGCCACTCAGGCTAACCATATGCAGTGTATCATCTACAGAGGGTATTTTAAATGTTTATTGTGGACAGTTTTTTTTATTTTAAGTCTGGAAATGAGCCTTCTAAACATTAACAGAAGTGTCCTACATTAATGAAAAAGCCCAATAGAAGGACATATCCTTTGTGTTATTAGTTTTTTTTTCTCATCAAGATTCATGGGGAGGATATATTCTATTGGAAATTAAAGTGGAATTGGAACTATAAGCGGAACAAAATTGACAGGCTTACCTTTGTCTGTATGTAATGTTTTCTTAGTCACAGTTAAACTCATTTGGACTGCCTGCTCTCCCATCATTCCTCTAACCCTCCCTTCCTCCATGCTCCATTAGGTAGAGAAAAAAAAATGAAGAGCGTGTACATTGTGGCTGGATTGTTGATGATGGTGGTACAAGGCAGCTGGCAGCATCCCCTTCAAGACACGGAGGAGAAACCCAGGTACTAACCAGTAGACAAACTAGCCTGTCACTGTGATTAGAGTAAAGTTGTGATTGGTGAGTAGGGTCTCAGTGGTTTGGAGGGATACCCTCCCTGTATAGTTTGGACATCTTGAAAACACAGTGGTTCTGAGATACGAAGCAAGTTATATATTCACCAACGAAGGGGTGACTAGGACTAAAACTATGGACATGGGAAACTATAGTCCTTTGGGATCTTCAGATGATACTCTATCCATTCATCACTCACATACTAAAAAAAAAAGGACATCGTTTTAACTATATCAACTCAAGTTCATTTCTATGCCACTAGGAATAACATTATTCTTTGCTAATTATAAAATTCATACATGCCTAAGACACAAAATGTTTTCTAAAATGCAAAATTTTTTAAGTGTTCAAATTTCTACTGCCCAAAGAAAATAATTCAAAATATGTAGAAACGGTGTGTTACTTTCCTGAGTTTTAAAAACTTTTAAAATACGATTTTAACTGAAATTGCATTACATCATTTTTCCCACTCTTTCCTCCTATCCTCTCCCCACTACTTGTATAAACTATAATACAAATATCTCTCGGCTTATATGGTCATGACTCATGTTATTCTCTTGGTATTATATTGTTAACTTTCTCTTTTATTGTTATAATATTCATTATATATGTGATATGTAAGTGTTGCATACCTTTGGTTCATAAACATACAATATTTATCTAGACAGTCCTCTTCTACTGAGCATTTATGACGTCTTAAAATGTACTCAGGAAGTGAGGTGTGTCCGCATGCACTTTGACTCACATTTCTTAATATTTTCTGGGATGTATTTCCAGCAATGGGATTATTATGTCAATAGGTTTAAGTGAGTTTAAACCAGAGTTTGCACAAAAATCTTGCTGATTTTCCTTCATAAAAGCTATGGAAGTTCATGCCCTTTCCCCTGAGCAGTAAGGGAATATTTTATCCTCTCTAATGATTAATAATATTAATTTGGCAAGTAAAAATAGTATACAATTTATGGTTATTACATTGATATTCCCATGTATTTATTATGCCAACCAGTTACATAGGAATATCCACCAGGAATTTTCAAATTAGCAGATGGTGTTTTTGTCCCTTTCTCCAATCTTTAGCTACCGTATAACTAAGTAATTGAGCTTTTTTTTTTTTTTTTCTTTTTTACATTAGTATGTGCAAGACAAAATTGGGGGCATAAATCTGCTGCCCAAACAAGTGATTTGGGATTCTGAAAGTTTTAAAATATTCAAGTCACTGTTCTCCTCTGTCATATTAGCATAATCATGAGTAGATTAATTACTTGAAAAGATTTATTTCATCCTGTTTCAGAAAACATTTGGGAAACCTGTTGCTAAAATTCAGAATGATCATCTTTCAACACACTAAAGCTGTTCCCGTGAGCAGCGTGGGTCACTCTAAGCAGTGGCTCTCAACCTGTGGGTCATAGTAAGATAGCCTGTATATCAGATATTCACATTAAGATTCATAACAATAGCAAAATTACACCTATGAAGTGGCAATGAAATAATTTTACTGTTGGGGGGCGGGTCACCACAATATGAGGTTGCAACATTAGGAAGGTTGAGAACCATTGCAAGGCATCTGCAGAAACGCCAGGCTCACTCCTGCGTGGGGCCTTCTATTCTGCAATGAAGGATCTTCTCAATAAACCTGTCTACAGAGTATATACTCAGGGATGTCTAGCTGGAACGTTTACCCTTGAAGTACTTGCTTCTGAAGTGTTGTTTGTGCTGCCTACTCTCTGCTGCTCACAGATCGTTCCCAGCTCCCCAGACAGAACCACGCGAGGACCCGGATCAGATAAATGAAGACAAACGCCACTCACAGGGCACATTCACCAGTGACTACAGCAAATACCTGGACTCCCGCCGTGCCCAAGATTTTGTTCAGTGGTTGATGAACACCAAGAGGAACAGGCAAGAATCTAAACATGTTGTAGATAAACGCCTGTCAGGAAGTTCTCCTGACTCTCCTAGGTTATCACGCTCATCAAACGGGCTTATTCGGTTCAGACGTTTTCGAGGTTGGGCTTACTACCCTTTATTTCAGCTCTCTCGTGTTTCACCTCTTCAAATGCCTCACTCACTCACCCCCTGTGACATATAGGCTTTTATTATTTTAAACAAACAGTACTATTTCTTCTCATCTATTTTCCCTTAACATTGGAAACTAAGTTTGGGGGACCTGCTAGGTCGAGAATTTAATTTTTACTAAAAACTTAGAGCAAATTTAACATGCCTTTGTGGAGTTCAAGTCAATGACTGATCACATTAAGATTATCCCTTAGCTGAGTTGAGCATTGGTAAAGTACAAAAATAGATGCATTCTTTCTCTTGTGAAGTAAAATCCAAGGCTTGCATTTAAAATTACAGCCTAGTTAGTTGCACAGCATAAAGAGAGAGGGCGGCAAACAGGAACACAAACCCATCATAAGGCATACATTTTAATGTTGGATTTTGTGTGAGGAGTGTTGGGGGCTTTGCTGCTTCTAGGCTACTGGAGAAAATGATCCACAAGAGTTTCACAGAGATGGTGGAATTTCACAATTTGTTTGGAGGATAGCCCACATGGGAAAGGCAGTTATGCATACCAAGTAGCTGAAAAGAAATCTAAAAATCAGGAAAAGGACATGGATGTGTCTAGGTGGTAGGAAAAGGGAGCAAGAGGACGTGAGAAGAGGAGACAGTGCGCAGATAATTGGAGTGGGGAGTCCAGCAGCACAGAAGATAGCTGTAGTAGTCAGAGCAGACGCGGGGTTGACAGTGTCCTTGCCAATGGCTATACAGACGGCATTGGAACTGTGAGAAAACACAGATTTGTAGATTTGAAAACAATTGTTTTGATCCTTTAGAGTGGGAATGAATGCTAGAACGTGGCAAATTAACACAAGACAAACCATAGCCTCAGTTATGTGCTGTCTAAGATGAACCTTCCAAGAGTGATGCATGGCACAGGGCTTCAACAACTCATTCTGTCTCCTCTGGGTCCTCGGCACACACTTGCAGCTGATAAGAGCACACCTCTACCTCTCTCCTACTAGATCATGTACTTTCTTCGTGTATGGCTCTTCTCTTAATAATTCAACACCATCCTTTGCCTTTCCTCAAATCAGTTAACTGAATCAATGCTCATTAATATCAAGTGTCTACTCTGACTGTGAGGGGCATGGCACAACAACCTGCCTGTACTGTGCATAGAGTACAGCCTATTTTAACAAGCAATGACTCGAGGAAGCAGAGAAGGTAAAAGTGGCACCCTGGAAAAGGAACGGACGTTTTAGTCTCTTTTTAAATGTCATTAGCCTTTTCCCACCAACTTGCAATCCAGATCATTAATGTAACTTCAAAATAGCCTTCTAGCCACTCTCACCTCCCAAGCTCCTCAGTCCTCTCACCACTCAGTCCAGAGCCTGAGGTTCCCATAGCTTATCAGGGAAAAACATTGCTAAAGAGATGAACATCAAGTTAACTCCCACATTTCTTTCAGGAACAACATTGCCAAACGCCATGATGAATTTGAGAGGCACGCTGAAGGGACCTTTACCAGTGATGTCAGTTCTTACTTGGAGGGCCAGGCGGCAAAGGAATTCATTGCTTGGCTGGTGAAAGGCCGAGGAAGGCGAGAGTAAGTCTGAAGTTTCTTATATGATATTTTTCCTAGATGCAGGAATTTAAAAAATAAATAAATAAAAACATTTCAATATTTAATTAAATGGCCATAGTCTGACTTGAGGTTATTACATGTTTGTTCAACTGGTATTCATTTGTTACTAAAAGTTAAATCTTATAAAGACATTATTACCCACATCTAACTACCTATTCAGCTTTTATGCCTATCATATAAATAGCCATACAATGTTCAAGGTGAAGAACAAGTTCTTTAGTTGCTTGCTTAGATCTTAATCACACATACTCCCAAACCATCTTATTTTTGTGTGACCATTTTGATTTGCATTTGAAATGGAAGTGAGAGAAAATTTTACTTTCAACTCTGATTTTTTTTTTAAGCCATTAAAACATGTTTGCTGAGAAAGACTGAAACAAGAAGGAACTAGTATGGAGGCTGCGTACAAACTCAATGGTGCAAATTGATGATGGGTAGCTATAGTGTGTAATGTCCCCAAAATTGCACTGTGGTGGCAAATGAGTAGTAAAAAACAACATAGGTGAAGTTTTAATCCCTTACTACAGAATTTTGCAAGGTTACTTCGCAGTCACTGGCTTTACAGAGCACAACATATTTGTGCTGAATTTGAGAGAAATTAATAGTTTGAATAATAGTGTCACTGGGTGCAGTGACTCACACCTGTAATCCCAGCACTGGGGGAGACAGAGGTGGATCGCTATGAGTTCAAGGCCAGCCTGGTCTACAAAGCAAATCCAGGACAGCCAAGTCTACACAGAAAAAAACCCTGTCTCAAAAAAAAAAAACCCACTAAATAAATAAATAGAAAATGATAGTGTCTGTGTTGTCAACTAACTATAATCTTTAAGACAATGTGCATTATTAAAAGAGGGGTGAAGCTACACAGGTTTGGTTTCAGGGCAGAGACCCCAACCTTCTGCCTTTTATTGTCTCCACTTTGTGTGTGCTTGTATGAGGGGTTTCATTGAAGCCCTCAAAATGTCATTCTCTACAACTTCCACATACATCACCAATGACCAGCAATTCACAAGAGTTTATTTAAGAAAATCGAACACTGACTTCAACCCTCCTTGTTTTAGCTTCCCAGAAGAAGTTGTCATTGCTGAAGAACTCGGCCGCAGACATGCTGACGGCTCCTTCTCTGATGAGATGAATACGATTCTTGATAATCTTGCCACCAGGGACTTCATCAACTGGCTGATTCAAACCAAAATCACTGACAAGTAAGAGCTCTTTAGCTAACTTTTAAATCTGTCAAAACTTGCATAAATGCAGGTTATGCAGCTCTGCCTGTGTGCAGAAGGGTCTTATGTAATAAATACGATGAATGTCTAATTCCCTGAAGAATGCACAATCATATTTAACATTGAAGTATCTATCCACTTAATTATTCACCAAGCACTCACTGGGTGTCTGGGAGAGACAAAGCATCAGCAAACTCTATATGAATGAAATACGGAGAAGAATTAAGACATTACATATTAATGCCACATTAAAGTTGCTATAATTTTAACACACAAGTTAATGTTAGTGTGTGTGGTTATTTACCCAATTGAAAAGCACAGCTATGTGCCTGGATGTATCTTAATGGTACAGTTCTTGACTAGAGTATGCAAGGTCCTTGACTTGGTCTCCAGGGCTAAAAAAGAAAAAAAAATCTAAAACAGAAAAGAGAGAGAGAAAGGCAAAGCAATAAGAGATATGTAAAATGTCATTTACTGATAGATCTTAATTTTTATAATTATGTACAAATACATGGTTTGCTATGTTTTTTAATAAATCATCCATTAGTGAAAATAAATTCAAGTAAAAATCTTGAGGAATTTAGTGATAAAGAGATTGAAATGTCTGATGAATGAATTAGTTGTATCATGTGGTCATTATAATTATTTTGAACAACTCTTCTTTTTTCTTCCATAGGAAATAGGTATTTCACCTTCACAGCATCTCCCACCAGTCACTTGGGATGTACATTTAAAAGCTGTATTCTGAGGCTATATGGCTCTGCATGCAGATGAATACATTTCCCTTTAACATTTTTGTAGCCAAAAGATTGTAAATTAAATAACGTATTTCTGGGATGTTAATAAAATAACAACTTTACAGTGTGAAAGTGCTGGATTCCCATATCTTCTTCTCATTTTGAAGTTCCCACTCTGTTTATGTGGTGGTGAGAGGACCCTTCTGTGATATAAGTTGTAAATTATAATAACAGAAGACATGACAACCTGGTAACCGTAGTGGTGAGCCTGGAAAGAGAACTTCTTCCTTGAGTCTTTTCTCGTAAATGCACTTAGCTTTCAATGTAGGGGGGATAGATTTAAATAAAAATTTCATTCTTCGTTACTCTTGTCTCCTTTCTCTTTATAAGTCCATCCTTCCAAACACCTATTCTTCCTCAGCTCGTAGCCTTACCTCAAATCTAATATAATTGGGCAACTCCATGTCTTGAATAACTGTGCAGTGCTCTACTATGTTGAGCTAACACTGAATAATCAGTTGGTCATATAAAATGTTTATTTATGTTTTATCTCAACAAAAATGTCACCAGGCAGCATTAGAGTCAAAACCCAAATCTCTTCTGGGGCCAAATAGCCAGGCGCCTTCCAGTTCAATACTAAGCCTACACACATACATGCACATCCCAATACAAACTGCTTGTGCTCACATGCCTACCTGTATATTTACACATGTGAGCACTAGCCTCTGGCTCCCTTCTGTACCCACCTACCTAATACAGCAGACATCCGAGTTTTCCCCCAAATACCCCTATCCTACTCTCCCGGTTCTGCCGTGGCCAATGTCTTGATTGAGCTTGGTTCTAGCTGGCATACCTGAGATTCTCCTCTGCCGTGTAACACCATGGCAGCTCCAATGACCCCATCTCTACAGCTCTACAGTGTGGTAGATTCATCCACTAATAAGATTCCAAAGTTTGTAATTTAGTAATTTACTTGTATAATTCGATCTGCAGTTTTGTGGGTTTGGAGTAAAACCTGTAACGTGCAATCCTTTTATGATCTGTAATAGAAAATTTCTCCCGACTTAGAAACCTTGGGATTACAGTTATTTAAGTTAGATAGCTAGGACTGGCAGAAGGATCCCAAGAAGTCATTTAACTCTTTGGGGTATAAATTTCTCATGTGAAAAATAAGATTAGAACAATCTAAGCACTGTCATGTTTCTATTTTCCAACTCTGTATTTGCTTTGCAATGAAGCCTCAGGAGTACTAGGATCCTAAAATGGTTGTAATATAAGTTCTCAATGCAGGAAACTGCCTTTGTCTGTTGGCTTCTTCAAAACCAAAACCATCCCTTTCTTTTCCAAAGCATCACATAGTGGGAAGTTCATAAACTACACAACAATAGTCTCAAGGCTGGGTTTCTCTTCTCGGTCATGCTTACTTGCTAAATAGATGATGTGTGTGTTGATGGTAAAGGCATTCAACTGGCAGACCAACAAACAGTATTTTCCAGAGTTCTAGCTAAAGAAGCTCAAGACAGTTCATGGATGGACATCATGTTCTCTTGCATGCAAATTATTGTAGCTACAGGTGACTTAATAGGATCAGTGTAAAATGTATGTATCTAAGCATAGAATGCATTCATGAAAAGGGGGAAGGGGTAGGTTACAATGAATATTGGCACATGGCTAGAGTAAAAAGAAGAGAAAAACAGTTTGCAGGTTAGCAGGAGTCAAGCTTAAAAGACTGGAAGAACTCAAAAGCAACAATACAAATCTTCCCTGAAGATGAAGAGGCAAATTATAGTCAATGGAAAAATGAATCAACAAGTCACATAATGCATACAAAATACATTAGTCATTATGTGTATATATAAAATAATGCAGAGGTTGTAGTCTCATCTTAAGAGAAATGGAGGATAGGAAAAGGATAGGAGGACACTTTAAAATGCTGCTATGATTCATAATGAGCACTTAGAAAGTTATTAATATCTATGCATCTAATTGTACATTATTCACTTCTAAGAAGCAAAAGCTAGGTGCAGATTCTGGGAGAAAATGTCTGAGGCTCCATAGTCATAGGTCCTTACACTTTCTGGTCTAACGTGAAGCAAACTTTAAGAAACAGAAGAAGTGAGCAATGTAACCAGTAAGATTATATAGGTCTAGATGGAGCTCTGAATTCTGATGGGAAAATATGCATGATGTACAAGAATACATGGAACACACACAAAAGTTGCCCACACACAGTAAAACAAACAAGAGGCCTCAGCGATGGCATAGTTCTAAGGACAACAGAATGCAATGCACGCTACCAATGAGCCTGCTCACCTAGGCATTAAAATAAATGATACTAGATAGTTCTCGAAACAAATAGATGAGGAGCAAATGTCAAAGAGCTAGAAAAGTGAAACTGAGAAGAGAGGAAAGATAAAAATGAATGTATTAATGAAGGCAAAAGCAAAACAGTGAGACAGAAAACAAATAGACCCATAATTAACTCCGCTAGTCCTCTGAACGGAAAGTTCATCAGAGTACACAAATGACTGCGGCTCCCCAACCCCCTTTTTCAGGAGTAAGATCAAATACCAAATAAAAAGTAACACCTGGGAAATAATTATCAAAAAAATTTTTTTTCAAAATTTGAATTTAATTGAACAACTGAATATTAAATGAACAACAAAGTTCATCAGAGTAGACAAATGATTGAGGCTCCCCAGCCCCCTTTTTTAGGAGTAAGATCAAATACCAAATGAAAAGCAACACCTGAGAAATAATTATCAAAAAACTATTTTTTTATATTTGAATTTAATTGAACAACTGAATATTAGTATAGTTTAAACGCTGCTTTTGCTCTTGTCTTGTAAGGCAGGCTCTCGTGTAGCCCAGGCTGGACTCAAACTCTGTGTATCTGAGGATATCCTCGGTCTTCTGTTCCTTTTGTCTCTGTCTCCACAGTGCTGGGCTTATTATACTTTAGCAGCTTCAAGTTTCCAGCTAGTGGGAAGCTTGGGAAGAATCCCCCACAGAGTCACAAACAAAGGAAAGGAAAGCTATTTTGACTGCTATTTAATGTTGCTTTAGAGGTGTTAGGAAACATCGCCTTGCAAGACAAAGTACACAATTTTTAAAAATGAGTATACTGAAAATACATCCACTTAAGAATATATCCGGAAAAACAACAACAAAAGAATCAGTGGGCAAAGTACCACAAACAAAGATATTGGAAGAACAAAAGATAAATATTCAAATTAATATCCTCCAAGAAAAAAGGAAACCAAAAGAAACAGAGAACACAGTCAGTTATCATTATATATGGTAGCTGTGCTCTACAAAGAAAGCATAAGCACTGGACTATTATTCCTATCAGGGATGCAGGTTTAATTTCTTTCAAGCCTCTGATAACACTTTTGTCAATTAAAATACCATTTTCCTTGTATAGGTTTGTTTGCCAATTTCCTTGGGAAACAAGCCAGCTTCATTGCCACTGAAAACTGCTCTTCCACATAACCCTTTTCCTGCATAACTCTTAGCAGGTATTTACGTGTTTTTTTTTTTCTTCTGCAGCCCCTTGCTAGTAGAGCATGTCTCCTTTCCCTTCATGCTCAGCATTACCCATGTCGCATCACCTTTCGACACATGCAAGGCAGCCAGCACTTGCTAAGAACGTTTTGACAGTTTTTTGATCCTGAGTAACAAGATTTCACTGTTCATAGCTTTCTATCATGGAACAATGCATTCTAGCATGTTGCTTTTCAAACAAGAAGCAGTCATTTCATGAATCCACGAACATAGCCACTTGTTGCACTTAGGAGCACAGACTACTGAGCATTTCAGCACTGTGCTTGGGCACCACCTAGAACAGAGACCCAACCGGTGAAACCATCAAACCGCACAGCTCGAGATCTATTTTTCTTTTAACTCAGCTGAGAGACTGTATTGGAAGACTTAAACTTTTCACCCCTTTTCACCATGCCTGTAAATAACCATGGAAGTGCTATGGGCACTGCTTTTGAGGCTACAAACATTTCGGGGAGAAGGTGAATTTGTAAACAGGGAATCAAGGATGAATGGGTGTCTACTGTGTTTAAAACCAGAGTAAGAAGACAGACACCCTCTCAAATATAAGTTTCACATTGATGTAAAAGGACCAAATTGAACACTCATGCCATCCAACTGCATTAAAAAAATTGAGCCATTAAAAGAGATATTTTATACATAAAGACATTTGAAGCCAAAAGAAAGTGTACATGTTTATAACATCCAAACTCTATTGCAAGAAGCTTGTATGGATCTTTTTTTTTTTTTTTTTAACTTGGTGAACCAATGAATTTTATTGGGATTGCTTGTATGGATCTTATACAAGGAAGAAGACATCAAAGAAGCTAAGGTTAAAAAGGAGTGCTTCAAAGTGGCTAAGGCACTGGTGAGATGCTCAGTGGCTGAAGATGCTTGCTACCAAGCCTCAGACCTGACGTTGATCCTCAGAATGTGTATGGTAGGAGGAGGGAGCTGAGCCCAGAGCATTTCTTTATCTGTTTTATCTATCCCTAGGCCTAAGCCTGGAAGCTTCTACCCTCCTTACACAATCCAATCTTACATAAGCCCAGACCTCGAACATTTCAGCTTCCCAGGCTCCTTCTGCTAACCTAGGCCTAGAATGTTTCCAGCCTCTGAGACTTACTTCTGAATAAGCTCACCCAAAGATTGGAGCTAAGTGGATAGTATGAACCAGTGTATGAGTTTAGTCCCTTCCCTGAGCAATAGAACATGGGTCTCCTTCCTGAAGGTGAAATGGTGGAAGGAGAGAACCAGCTCCTGCAAGCTGTCTTTAGGAATACCTCCCCCCCCCACACACACATGGTGGGACACATGTGCCCACATAAATAAGAATATTAATATATTAAAAATGATTATTCATTAACTTTTTTATCAAAAAAATACACAAAAAGATAGAAAGGAAAGCAAATCTAAAAAGAAAGAGAAAGGAAATGAGAAAATAACAAAATAAAAAATGTTGAAAGCCAGACGTGGTGGTGTCCTTTAATCCCAGTACTTAAAAGGCAAATTCAGATAAATCCCTGTAAGTTCCAGGCCAGTCAGAGGTACATAGTAAGACTTTGTCAAACAAACAAACAAACATGGTCAAAAGAAAAAAAAAGCTGAAAACTGGTTCTTTGAGTAGATTCATAAAGTAATAAGCTCCTAATAAGACAAGAAAAACAGAAGCAAAAATGACCCCCAAAGTGTAACATGAGTTCAAAGTGCAAATCTCCTACAGATGGACAGTGATAGTGAGAATCTACTATACTAAGTTACATGTCCACTAGAACTGACAGTGAGATGAGAAAAAAAAAAATCCTTTAAAAATGATAGTAACAAAAACAAAAACAAAAAAATCTTAACAGTTCTTCATTTTGGAAATTGTATCTCTTATTTTAAAACTTACTCAAAAAAAAAAATCTTTCTTTATGGGTGAGTTCCTCTAAACATTTAAGAAAGAAAAAATACATTAATTCTTCAAAATAAGGAAAAAAGAATGAATACTTCCCATTTTATTGTATAGTATTAGGCTATTTTGTTAAATTTTATTTAGCTTTATTTTATATGCATTGTTGTCTTGCCTGCATGCATGTTTATGTGAGAATGTCAGATCTTGGAGTTACAGACAGTCGTGAGCTGCCATGTGGGTGCTGGGATTTGAACGCAGGTCCTCTGAAAGAACTGCCAGTGTCCTTAGCCATTGAGCCATTGCTTTTATATAAATACTTTCATAAGGATTTCACCTGAGGGAAAACAACAAGCCAATGGGACTTGAACATAAATGAAAACCCCATAACCAAACCATTGGAAACTCTAACCAGCAGTGTGTGAGAGGAACAGTGCACAGACAGTTATGGCATAAAGCTGTTAAGTGATCTACCCGGGACACTCTTGAAATAAATCACAAAACCTTCGATGTGTTCCCATTAACAGACATAAGAATGCTTGCATGACCATTTCAGTTAAATACAATGAACTCATCTGTGGACATTAAAAGTGCATCTATGGTTGTTGGAAATGCAAATAGAAATAAACCAAGTACAAAACAATGTAATAAAAATAACAGGACTAAAAAGGTTGTGACTGTCTAGAAAGAAACGAAGAAATAGGAAAAATTACTAGCCTGAGTCTAGTATAGCTGCCTTCTAAAAGCCTCCACCTAGCATGGGTCAGAAACAGATGTTGAGACTCTCGGCCAAATGTCGGGCAGAGTGGGATGAGCCTGTGGAAAAGTGGGGGAAAGGATAGAAGGATCTGGACAGGACAGGAGCTCCACAGGAAGATCAGCAAAGCCAACTAACTTTGGGGGGGGCAGCTAAAGTGGAGACTAAAGCACCAACGAAGAACCATGCATGAACGGGACATAGGCCTCCTACACATATGTGCTCTATGGGCAGCTCAGGCTTCATGAGTGGGAAGTGAGGGCAGTCTCTCACATGGACTCTTTTGCCTGCTTTTCCATCATTTCCCCCTGGTGGGGCTACCTTGCCAGGCCACCAAGAAAGAGGATGCTCTTAGTCCTGATATGATTTGATGTGCTGGGATGGGTTAGTGGGGCGGGGTTCCCTTTCCTGAGAGGGAGGGGTTAAGGTAAAGGGAAGAAGGAAGGATGGGACTGGGAGAAGAGGAGGGAGGGGCTGTAAAGTGAGTAAATAAATAGATTTCTTTTTAAAAAGAGAAGAAAAACACTAGCCTGTGTAAAGGGAAAAGGGAAGTAGTCTGTGAAACTAAATGAGTTGGGAAATAACTATTTTTAAAAAGAATTAAGGCAAAAGGAGATAGTTGAAATCAATGAACTAGTGTATTTGAAAATCTAGATGAAATTTGTAAGATGTTTAAGATAATGCAATTTTTTTGAAAGGACACAAGCAGAGACTTAAAAAAAAAACCTTAAGAGTAAAACAACTTTATCGATTAAATGGAAGAATCAAGATGGGGCTAGAAATGTAGCTCATGGCAAAGTACCTACCCAGCATGTTTGATTCCTGGGTTTAATCCCCAGACTACAACAAATGAACAAAAACGATTTCATAGAAAGGTACCAGGTCCAGATACATTCCCAGTGAAGTTTTCTCACATTTTCAATGTGCAGATAAATATGTGTCTGTATGAATTATTTGGGGAGTCATTTTTTTTTTAAGTATCTTAGATATTATAGCTATAACATGAGTACTGTATATAACTGTAACATTGACATGAAACTTGACAAAGGGGATTTTTTTTAAAAACCGCATAGATTAATTTCACGATAAATGCTGATTTTTGAGTGGAATTCAACAGCACATCTGAAGAATTCACAATACACTGTGATCAGCTGTGGTTTGGGTCAAGATTATGAGAGTGGTTCACTACTAGGATTGATGCCATACGGTGATGACAAACCAAAGCATCATAAACTCCTTACCCAGTACATGGACTGCTGACAGAAAATAACACCCGTTCTCCATAGACTCTGAGTGAAGCAGAATATCTGCATTATGTACTTACATCTAGCCCACAAAAGGAGGCAGATGAGTAGTGACCAAAGAGTGAAAAACTGGAACACAGAACATGCATGTGTTCTTGCTGGTAGTATAAAATGAGAGATTTGGAAAACTGTTGGACTTTTTGTAAGATGTTTAAACATATACCCTATGAAAACTAAGAATTAAAAAAAAAAAGTCTGACTCACCCTTCATAGGATACTAGCTGATTGAATCAAGTGTCTTGGACAAAATGGGAAAACTAAGAAACCATAAAATGAAGCCTTGGCAGGTAAAGGCACTTGCTACTAAGCCTGATGACCAGACTACCATCCCCAGAACTCACTTGGTAGAAAGAGAGAACCAGTTCTCACAAATTGTCCTCCGACCACCGCAGATAAACCATGACACAATCAGGAATTATATAAATGTTACATTTTTAGTGTTTGGGCTAATTTTGTATTTGACAACCTTGAAGAAAGCATCTTTTCTATCCTGATGGGTCTAAAATTCTGAATGTAAATCAATCTCCATCACATCTCGTTATTATCATATTAAAACATCTATCTAGATGTAAAAATATCTTAACCCCTAAACAACTAAGCTTCATTGTAAAACTAAACTACCTGGTCTTCAACTCCATCAGAGACTTAGAAGGAATAAACTTGATTACCTGAGTATACCGAGAGTACAGATTAGTAGCTTCCCAGATGAGAAGATGACAGATACAGTTTGCTACCTGAGCAGTCACCCAAACTCTCTATTATGTTGGAGTATCTTCTTCAGCCTTCTGGCCCAATATGTCTGACAGACATATTTTGAGGCAGTAACTATTGAGGACTTGCTTACCCTGTCTTGGCAGAGTTTGGCTGTTGACTCTGCCTGCATCCAAGCTTGCCCTTTTTTTAAGGCAGGATCCTGTCTGTGATAGAAAAGAGGACATTTTGCCCAGTGGCTTGTTTGCCACATAGATGCTTGGTCCATAGGGAGTGGTGCCATTAGGAGGTGTGGCCTTGTTGGAGTAGGTGTGGTCTTGCTTGAGAAAGTGTGTCAATGTGAGGATAGGCTTTGAGGTCTCAGATACTCAAGCCCAGGCTCAGTGGCTCACAGTTCTTTTCCTGCTACCTACAAATCAAGATGTAGAACCCTCAGCTCCTTCTCCAGCACCATGTCTGCCCACATGTTGCCATCCTTCCCACAGTGATGGTAATAAACTCTGAACAATCCCAATTAAATATGAGTTTCCATGGTCATGGTGTCTCTTCACAGCAATAGAAACCCTAAGACACTCCCCAACCCCCTGACCCCCCCCACACACATACATATAACAACAGTCAAGTTGATTTGAATAAAGGCATTTATTCCCCATGGATAGGCAAAACCTGGAAACAACCCAAAGTCCAACAACAATAGAAAAAAGTTCATTATTCACGCAATGGAATATTTCAAGGTAAAACCTACATGCAACAAGATGAATAAATCTAACAAATACTAATGTTTCATGAATAGAAAGTAAACACAAAATAAAATGCACTGTGTGGTTCTATGTATAAAGAGTTAAAGAATAGCCCAAAGAGCACAGTGGTTTCAGGGATAGCTTAGTGGTTGCTTCTGAGGGCAAGGATTTGACTAGAAAAAAATGGAAACCAGATTGTTTCCTGAAGTGATGGGATGGCCGCAGGAAGAAGATAGATAGTGATTTGTCTAAGTATGGAGCAATCAAGCTGAGAGCAGGGGCAGATTTGAAATAAACTGTGGAGGGGAGCTAGCTGGATCGATAGGAAGTGGGAGACAAGTAACAACGGGCCAGAATCCAACCGAACAGCCTGCTCTCCCCTGAGGAACAGGGGAGACCCCGCTTTGAAGCTTTTGTCAATGTTCATGGTGTAACCACACCCACCAGGGCATCTCTAAAACTGAACGTGCACCTGGCAAGAAGGGTACATTTGCCTGTGCCTACTGTAGCAGCCCAAGAGAGCACACAACACCATGAAAAACAAAAAGTGGCTCTGGGGGTTTGGCTTCAATACCAAGTAGAGTAGCTGAAATATTACAGCAGGGAACAGTCATCGCAATCTGCACACGGGGATGAAAGAACACTGATTTCAGAATCATGTGGCGCTTCTGTACTAAGCACCGTGTTTCAATGAGTATGCGTTTTAGAATGTAATATGTTAAGGCTACTGACTAATGGGTGTATGTTCCTCTAATTGCACTTTAAAGGTTTCTGTGGCTTTTGTTTTTGCTTAAGCTCTAGGCTTTGTTGCTTCTAGAAGCAGAGAACCACATTACCTGGTATTTGTTAGTATTTGTTAGCTGTGAATCCAACACAGAACACCCTCAGATTTGAATTGCCAAATACTGTTATTTTGTGTAATTTAAATCATAGCCAGTGTTTATGCAAAATAACTGTTAGTATAATTTATAGTGGAAAAATGTGTCTTTCAAGTTTTGTAATAATAACAAGACATGTGTATGAAGAAAAATTATGAAACAGAACTATAACAAATAATTATGATATTGTATGATGATATAGTATTGTGCTAATCCAAGTGTTAAAGGTTTGAGTGGGTAGAACAGGTATTCAGTCTTTTTCTTTTCTTCCCATCCAGGAGTAAAATGATTCCCAAATTAGTGTTCATCATTTCCTTTAATAATTTATGTCTAGGCTGCCTATACATAGTATAAGCCAATGACATACAAAGTAACATATGTGTTTTGAAATTCTACCTAAATTATACCCAATTTAGCTAATTTCTTTTGCCATGCTGAATACAAAACCCAGGAACTCAGCCATGGAAGGCAAGTACTTGACCAGTGAGTGACCTATATCCTGAGTACAGTTTTAATTGCCTTTTGGAAATATTTATTCATTGTAATTTTTACATATCTAAATTAGTCTTTTCCACAGGCATATATTATTGCATAATGGGAATAAATCGTCTTATTCTACAAATGAAAGATACCTCCCAGCCTGATAATAAATAAGCACTATAGTTATAAATAATGAAAAGTTACATATTTAAGATTTGGGCAGCATAGGTATCAGCTGGAAAATGGATAATGTACTAGAGATGTTAATCTCCAGCTTCCCAAGTCTAATGAATCTGGGTACTTTGTATTCCATTTAAGATATATAATATAGCTGGGCAAGATGATGCACATCTGTAATCCCAGCACTCGGAGAGTCAGAGGCAGGTGGATCTCTGTGAATTTGAGGCCAGCTGGGTCTACAGAGTGACTCCAAGACAGCCAAGGGTATACAGAGAAACTCTTTCTTGAAAAGCAAACAAATAAACAACCCCAAAAAAGATATAAAATATGACAACTCTTTACATGAATGGCAAAAGGAAAGATATCTAATAGAAAATTACCAAAAGCAGTCAACAGAGAGTCAATAGAACATGAAAATGAAATCACCAGTCACTAGAAATCAGACAAATGCCCAATGAAACATGATACCTCTCACACTTAAGGAGACTGGCAAAACCTGATGACTTCAAAGGCAAGAGGTGTGGTCAGTAGGGAGGACCTGCTATATATAACTAGTGGAAATAAGAGACATTTTCATATATATTTGAACATTCAAAATGTATCATAGTAAACTTCAAAACAAAGAAAACAAAAAAGGGGAGAGGAAGGAAGGGAAGGAAAGACGGAGGGGGAAGTGAGGGAGGGAGGCTGGCTGAGTGACTAGCTGGAAGCTTGCTATGTCCCTAGCTCATAGTGAAATTCCCAGGATGACAAAGTGATGCTAATAACAGTCAATACAGCTGGCAATTCTGGTTAAGTTTTAGCTACCTCAGCTTCTCCCATCAGCATAAATGGAATCCTAGCATCATGTGTGTTTATACAGACTGTATTCCATCCCTCTATGTTCAATTATACCATAGCACACTAGAGCAGTTAGTGACTCAACATTTTATCTCATCTCTTCTGCCCATTTCAACTTTTCTTACCAACTTTTGGTTTCTTAGATGCCTTTGCCTTAAGCCACAGCTATTTGCATATTTATTTTTATATAATTTGTTTATTCAGATTACATCCCAATTGTTATCCTCCCATTCCTCCTTCCCTTCCTCTTTCACCCTATTCACCCCCCTTAGGTCTGTGATAGAAGGGGACCTCCTCCCCCACCATGTAGTCACAGCCTATCAAGTCTCACTTTGGTAGCCTGCTTATCCTTTCTCTGTGTGCCACCAGGCCTCCCCACCAAGGGGAAGTGGTCAAATATGGGTCACCAGAGTTCATGTCAGAGTTAGTCCCCACTCTCCACACAACTGTGGAGAATGTCCTGTCCATTGGCTGGATATGAGTAGAGGTTCAGTGTTTACGACATTTGTTGTCCTTGGTTGGTGCAGTAGTTTGAGCAAACTCTCCTGGGTCCAGATCTGCCCATCATGTTGTTCATGGGGGTTTCTAGGACGCTCTGCATCCTTCTATTTCCCCATTCTTTTTTACCTCTCTCACCTAGAGTCCCAATAGGAAGTCCCCACATCTATCCCAATCTCCTGGTTGGTGAAGACTTTCATGGGACACCTCTTTTGGGCTAGTGTCCAATTATGAGCAAGTATATACCATGTGAGTCTTTCTGGCTTTCTGGGTCTGAGTTAATTCACTCAGTATGATCCTTTTTAGGTCCATCCATTTGTCTGCAAATTTTGGGATTTCCTTGTTTTTAATAGCTGAGTAGTATTCTATAGTGTAAATGTACCACAGTTTTTTTTTATCCATTCTTTGACTGAAGGACATTTAGGTTGTTTCCAGGTTCTGGCTATTATGAATAAGGCTGCTATGAACATGGTTGAGCATATGACTTTGTTGTGTGGTGGAGCATCTTCTGGGTATATTCCAAGGAGTGGAATAGCTGGGTCTTGAGGTAGCCTATTCCCAGTTTTCTGAGAAAGTGTCAGATTGATTTCCAAAGTGGTTGTACAAGTTTGCACTTCCACCAGCAATGAGTGTTCCCCTTTCTCCACATCCATACCAGCATGGACTGTCTCAAGCCATACTATAGAGCAACAGTAATTAAAACAGCATGGTACTTGCATAGCAATAGAATGGTTGATCAATGGAATTGAATTGAAGACCCAGAAACAAATCCATACACATATGGACATTTGATTTTTGACAAAGAAGCCAAATATATTCAATGGAAAAATGATAGCATCTTCAACAAATGGTGTGGGGGGGGGTCTAACTGGATACTACATGTAGAAAAATGCAAGAAGACCCATATTTATCTCCAGGCACAAAACTCAAGTCCAAGTGGATTAAAGACCTCAACATAAAACCAGAGACACTAAATCGGTTAAAATAGCCTGGGACTTGTTTGCAGAGGAGACAACTTCCTGAACAGAACTCCAACAGCCCATGTTTTAAGGTCAACAATTAATAAATGGGACCTCATGAGGCTGCGAAGCTTCTGTAAGGCAGAAGATACTGTCAACAGAGCAAAGCAACAGCCTACAGACTGGGAAAAGATCTTCACCAACCCTACATCTGACAAAGGTCTAATATCCAAAATATAGAAAGAGCTCAAGAAATTAAACACCACCAAACCAAATAACCCAAATAAGAAATTGGTCTCAGAATTAAACAGAGAATTCTCAATAGAGGAACATCGAAAGGCTGAGAAACACTTGAAGAAATACTCAATGTCTATAGTTATTAGAGAAATGCAAATCAAAACAAATCTGAGATTCCATCTTACACCCATCAGAATGGCTAAGATCAAAAACTCAAGTGACAGTACATGCTTGGATATTGTTTGACCTGAGAAATCCCATCTCTCCTCTCTCTCTCTCTCTCTCTCTCTCTCTCTCTCTCTCTCTCTCTCTCTC
>OU015750.1:36242012-36255162 GCA_907169655.1 Acomys percivali | reverse complement strand
CTCTCTCTCTCTCTCTCTCTCTCTCTCTCTCTCTCTCTCTCTCTCTCCTGGAAAAAAGTTAATGTTGAAACTGAAGGCAAGCAGTAGTTTTGGAGGCAGTTCAATAACTCAGTTGAAAAGTGATGACTTGATCTGAGAAAGTAAAAGTGATGAGATCAGAAGCAGCAGGGAAAGTGCTAAGGAGATGCTGTGGGTACCATGAAGCAGCAGCATCTTGGGTTTCTGGCTCAGCATCTAAATAGTGTAATGCTCTAAAGCCTAAATACTTAACAAGGATAACTGTTTGTGGCTGAGGAAGCAGTGATTTTGGTTTGGACACAAGAAAGAAATGACACTCAGTTAAACTTTGATTCCCACCCCCACAAAAACCTAAGGAGATGTGTGTGTGTGTGTGTGTGTGTGTGTGTGTACATGTGTGTGCACATATACACATATGAGTATATAAGGTTCTATTGTGTCATGAAGGGATTATCAAGCAGAATTATTATAACAGACTAAGAAGAGACAAGAAAGTGAGGACAAAGAACAATTTCCACCTCGGTGTCCTTAATGATTAACCAGAAGCAATGGCGGTGAGGGCACCATAAAGTTTATTTGTAAGAGGGATCTAGGAGTGTAGTCTCATGGGGAGATTAATGGATCTTAATCTTATATTTGAATAGTGATGGAAAAATTAAATGAATTTATCAGATTTTTTTTAAAGGGAAAGTAGCTAATTAGCAGAGCCAATGGCATTTGTTAGTTATTGGTTGACTGAACTTGTGATGATTGGTTTAAGATGAGAGAAAGACAACAAACTGATATGTCCCCTAGCTTCAGCAGTTCTCATAGAAAGCATGAGTCAAGAAAGGTAACATAAAAATAAAATTGTGCTCTTCCCTTTCCAACAGACAGAACGGAGAGGTAAGAATAGCACACAGGTGAGGCTGTGTCCCTCCCTACCTCACATGTCAAATTGCACAGGCAACAGAGTCCTACCTAAGAGCAACGGAACGACAGCAGAGTCCACAGAGCAGAATCAGAGTTCAAACCGTGCTCTGTTGAAAACTAATTTAGAATCCTTTCTCCTTTGCAGTGATTTTCCCCAGAGAGATCCGAGGTTCCTGCCAAGACAGAGAACGCTTGTTTGCTTCTCGGTGCTCTCAAGATGCTTTTGAGTGATACCGCTCACGTTCCTATCAATTGCAGTTTTTTTTTTTTTTTTTTTTTTTTTTTTTTTTTTTTTTTTTTTTTATGTTTGAAACATTTTTATCTGACATCTGGAACTGATACAAGGCATTTTTAGGAAATCGGCATTCCGCCCCGGTCCCCCTACCCCCACCCCCGCGCCCCCGGAAGTCAGATCATCCCCTCCACCGCCCCCGGAAGTCACCTCCATAATAACACATCTCCCTTGACAGTGCTTGGTGCTTCAAATGCTTCACGATTTTACACTCTGTCTAGACACACAGAACCCAGTGGCTCAGCGGGTCAGACTGATACAGGAGAGAGGAAAAAGAGCCATAAAAATCAGCCTAGTGGCTCAAATGTCAGCTAGGTTGTGCTGCCTTAAATCTGGACGCTCCAGAAAAGTGACCGTTGTAATCCCTGTCTCGTGGCTCTGGTGAGACACGGATGAGCCATTCCAAGGTCATGGGGCAATGCCTCCTGGAGAATTCTTAAGTGGCACCTACTAGAAGAATTATGTTATATAATCATTAATGGTGGTGAGGTTATTGGTCGCCTAGCACACATCCGCTACTTTTGTTACGATGTTATGTGGTAGGAAGATAGAACTAACAAACCTTCACAGGCCCCAAAAGGTCTATGAAATAAACCCTCTAAATTCAATACAAGTAGAGATAGATTTTTTTCATAAATGGAAACTGTTTCTTCCTGTGGCTCTAACAGATTTCTAATTACTTTGTCCTTTCAAGCAACACTAGTTTATCCTCGTACAAGTCTACAAATCAGAAGCCAAAATCAAGGCCGACCTAACAGTGCAAGCCTGCAATCCCAGCTATAAAAGGGGAAAGTGAGGCAGGAGGATTACAGATTTGAGAACAGCATCACCCAGGAATCAACTTGAGGCCACGCTGGGCAACTTGGAGACCCCATCTCAAAAGGTAAAAAGACCCCTAAAGACGAAACTCAGTGGGGGAGTGTTTGCCTAACATGCCGCTGAGCCCTGGTGTCAATGCCCAGTCCTGAAAGGAAAAAAAAAAAAAAAAAAGAATAAGCCAGGCAAACTATTTTCCCCACCTTGGCTGAAGTCAAGGTAGCAGCAGGGCCCTGGTCTCCACAGCAATTCTAAGGACTCAACGCCCACCGTGTTCCCAGCTGAGAAGAGGCTGCAGAGCTTCGTTCGCGGCCGCCTGTCCATCCTCAAACCTTTCACTGCAACATTTGCTCTCCCTCCTTTCTCTCGCACCCGGATCCTCCTGTCTCGATTTTTATCTTCACATTTGTGTCTACACTGGGCTTCTCTGGAGAATCTAGGATCGTCTCTTCCACTCAAGCTCCTGAGTCACCACTGCAAAACCCATTTATTTGGCTGTTCACTTTCTGGAGGTCGGGGCACGCGCTTCTGAGAAAGGAACCAACACATAAGTAAGACAGATTACTCGCGTAGCAGTTTGACAGTAAGCAGCTTGAGATTTTATTACAGAGCAAAATCCACGTGAGAAACAAAAAGGAAATGTTGCAACCCAAACAGCGAGGTAAGTGGACTTCGCTGTTCATTGACAGCTGATCGGGACATGAACGCAAGCACAATTACCAGGGTAGCACAGTGAGCTACGGGATGGTTGTACAGCAAAAGATATTTAAATTACAAAAAAAATTTTTTTAAAGGAATTGTGACTGTGTCGCTTAGGAGGGGAAACAGCATAGCTCTTAATAATTAGTTGAGAGGGTGCGAGATGTGGGCCAGGGATAATTAGCAGAGAGGTTGAGCGTGTACTCCCTGCATTCGCTGCGAGCTGACGAAAAGAGGAAATGAGCCAAACTGCAGCGAGAAGCTAGGTTTTTAAAAAGGGAAGTTCTTGACCATGAAGATCAGACTACCAAGGGAAGCTGTGTAATCTCCATCCTTAAAGAGCTTTAAAAATAGTATAAACAGCCATCTGCACAAGATGATTTATGCATTGACCTTCAGGAGGCGGGCCCGATCATCCCGTGAAGTCCCTTCCAAGTGTGGGATTCTATGATTTAATCAGTATGTGATTTTTCTCAGCTCTACATTTTGTGAGATAACCAGCAGATGGAAGACACAAATTCCCCAACATCATACCAAAATCATGGTTCCTCACACTGGTAGGGCCCAGTCAAGCTTGCCAAATTGGCATCCATTGAAAAAAAAAATCATTGAAGGACCCACCTCAAACATTTATTTATCTCCTTGTGGGTGTCTGGACCACCCATGTCCACAAAATAGAGATAATCTTTATACTGATTCGTGTGCATTTAGCTTTGACTTAAATAAGAGTCATATTGAGAGTATGAGTCTCATTTTGAAACCTGAAACAGCAGCTCTCGAAAAATGAGGGGAGGGGCTTACAACTTCCAGCTGAAGGAGAAATGAGGTCAATTAGACACAGCCTTCTCACAGGAAACGCTTTATAGCCCACTTGAGCGTTGCTTGTTTTCACTTAAATAGCAGACGCGCTGTCTGCATGGATTCATTAGTTCTTCGGGCAGATATGCAGGGCTTCTTATATTCTAGGTCCAGTTCAAAGCCACAGGGAGACAAACGCCATCCGTTCCTCATGGTGCTTAGTCTTTTCCAAGCGAAAAGGCCATTTTTTCTTTCTTTCTTTCTTTTCTTTTCTTTTGTTTTGTTTTGTTTCTTTTGTTTTTTCAAGACAGGGTTTCTCTGTGTAGCCTTGGCTGTCTTGCACTCACTTTGTAGACGGGGCTGGCCTCCAACTCATGGAGATCCACCTGCCTCTGCCTCCCGAAGAGGCCATTTTTGATGCAGTCCACAGAGCACTTTATGGGGTTCAGGCAATGGCATAAATGATGGGATGACAACAGTAGAACAGACCAAGTCTAAGGGACCTAAGGGGCTTGGGCTTGTATTTGAAGGGCAAAACAAAGCTGTGGAGAAAAGAAAGAATAATAAAAATAGTGTCTAGAAGGAGAGCATCCAGGATCAGTGGCTGGTGAATCCTATGAAGTGGAATTTGAATACAGCTGGTGCCTAAGGTGTAGAGCGAACGGTAAAAAGGTGATCGGGCAGAAGGAAAGATCCAGAAATGAGGGATGCTGAGAGATCTCGGGAGATCTCATAGGTCATGCAAAATAATTAAGACTTGACACGGAAGTTGTATAGCCACTAAGCGATGTGGAACAGTATGTCCCATTAGAGGATTTACTGAGTGCGCTTTGGAATCAAAAGATAGGAAAGTGTTTACATATGATTCAGCAAAATGGGGGGTTCAGTGGCCCTCACTGAGACTTCAAGCAGTAACTCAGCAAGGCAGAGCATCGCCGCAGAACCTGGATGGGGCACATTAGGGTACTCTTCTTTCACTTCCAATCCACACCCCCCACTTGTCCATTATGAGCCCCAGGGTTACATTCATGGCCTCCTGAATTTTAAGCCTCCACCCGAGACAAGCCAGAAATACACTGGCCCTATTATCTCACTCACAGACCCGAATTGCCAATGAAAGGGAGCAGTGACAGTTCACGTAGCCATGGCAGGGGAGAGGAGGTGCATCACAGCACAGAGCTATTGCTGCACACGGGCAGTGGAGAAGACGGCCTTGTTCCCTGAAATGGAAGGGTCACTTTGCAGATTAGCACCTGTGCCAATGTAGCAACTCATAGAGACAGAAGCAGACGGAGAATCAGTGTGGGGAAGGACAATGTGGTGACGGTCACAGGTGTGTAGCTCCTACCTGGAGCTAGGAGGAAACATGCAGTCTCCAATGAGCCCACAAATTACTTGGCCACACTAGCCACAGCCCCAGGACAAGTGCCAAGCCTCCATAGGCACCTCAATCAGAGAACAGGTTTCTCAAATTGTGTTCTTTATTCAGAACTTATAAGCGGCTGGCAGGTTCTGCTCCCATATATGAATTTCCAATCAGCGTGCTTTTATTCAAATTGTTCTTTTGTTTCATTGTGTTACTAAAAAAAGTGTGACAGGTTGGCATGCTTGTTTATGTAAATGTCTGGAACTGTAATCTCTTGTACGTTAACTTCAGATAATTATATTGGCTATCTTAATCTCTGAGGACCCAGCAATCATCTTAACGGCACTAAAATTAGACTTTTCTTAAATTAGTGCTAAAGAAACATGTATGAAATATTTTATTAATAAATGATTTATCTTCCTCGAATCTTCGAAGAATTTTAATTTTTGCCAATGGAAACAACATGGAACAGTATATATGCAGTTATACAGATAACCACTAGATGGCACCATACATCTTTTCTTCCAATTTTAATTTCCCTAAACTAGCTTTTATAGAAAAAGAACTTGTGTTGTTTCAAAAAGAAAAAAAGAAAAGAGAGAAAAGAAAAAATTTAAAGCCATGGTATTTTTGCAACACTTATTGAACATTTGTCAGTGTTATTGCTTATTGGTAAAACCATCTATACTTAAATGACACATGGCAGGAATACATTTCCTAGGAATTTTTTTTCTAGATCTTTATTATCAAACCATATCGTTTTATTTTTTCTTGTTTTACAGTCCATTTCAAGATTGTTGTCCCCATCATTTCTCTGCAATATCTTTATTCTATAATTTTTCTTCCCTACAACTTTTCCAAACAAAATTTAACTTCATTTAATTATGTTAAAAGAAAGAAGACACAAATTTTGTTTAAATTGTTAATAAATTTAACAATAGCAAGAGTAATAAACATGCATGCAATTTTTGAGGAAGTCAAATCTTTATTATATTTTTAGGTAATAAAAAGAACACTTTTGAATGAGTAATATGCACATGCTTTTTGCAAAAGTGAATGTCTATAAAATAAACTAATACTTTGGGAAGGGTGTAGTCAAAAATTCATTATAAAGGCTGGTAATGTGGAACTACTGTTCATGTGCAACTGCAAAAGCTTACATTTATTTGTATAATTCAAAAGGAATATTTATACTCCATGTATGTAATGATGCCAAATTATCAATAAGCCAGAAGACAATCATTAGAAGGGTTAGGAGCTACAGAAGGAGTAAAGTAATAACTTCAATAATAATCACGATAACAACTTTGTTTAAAGTAGAAAAGAAATATATCTCTGGGAAATAAAATTTGTGTTTTTAAAGACTTTTGAGAATTCTGTGCATTTTCTATAGTGATATATATATATATATATATATATATAGTGTTCATACTCAAAGAAAATAAACAAATCTCAGAGACTTTCCAACAACTCGACTTCATGGAGATTTCAAAAATACACTATTTTCTAATACAGACTCATTTATTGCTCAGTTTTTCAGAATAATTACTTAGTAAATGAACGATCTTCGTGATGTTCCAGGCAGGAAGGCTGTTGAGAAGAAGATGGACTTTTTGTTGCCTTTCTACAGGCATTCTCAGCCATTGCCCAGGGAGGTGATCTTGCTGGTAGGTAGGAGCCTTCTCAGGACTCTGCCCACACCTTCTGTCTGACCTCCCAGACCCTCCCTGTGAAAGCCTTCATCTTCCTGCAAGTGGCAAAAGTCAGAGAGAGCGTCTTAAACTTTTTGGTGTCACGGACCCTTTTCTTTCTTAAACACTGGTATTATATTTGTATGAGCAATATATGTTCGTGCTTAACATATTCTAAATTAAAACATATTGATAGCTGTTTATTTACTTTAAGTTAGAAGAATTGCCCCACTATAAGTTAACACAAACAACAATTTTATGTGAAAAGATAAATTGTATGAAACAGGTAAAATGCAGAAAGACAGTGGCCTGTTGTGCAGCGCCTGGCATCTCTGATTTCTTTCTGGCTGGGAAGTAGATGGATCCTGCATTTGTTTCTGCACTCATTCGTTGTGCTTACTCTATGCAGCTTCTGGAAATCCTCGCTGTACCCATGGGATAAAAAGGATAAACAGCAGCAAATGACATCTTAGTATTATTATGAAAATACTGATAATCAGAAAAAAAAACATTTAGGGAAACCCAGAGGTTCCAAGGTCTTACTTTGAGATTAGCTATTGAACTGGATTGTGGTAACTGAATTATAATCCAACATCTTCCTCTGCTTTTTTTCTAATATCTTTAGCTAAAATTGAAACATAATTTTGAGGAATGATGATTCTTCATAACCTATGTGCTGATGTCAACCTAGGGGAACATGTTAGGCTGGATCTGCCCATCATGCTAGAGGGGACTGAGGTTGATGACATCATGTACACCTCCATTCCATCATGGCTACCGCCATCTACTAAGTTACTCCTTGTTATCTTTAAAGATCCTTATGTTTTCTACTTTCTAATCCTACCGCTCTCCAGCTTCTTAGTGAGTCTGTCCCTGTGGCTGATGCTTTTCAAATCCTCCCATTTCAAATCCTGGAAGATGCAACTATAGATTTATAGGTAGAGAACACACACACACACACACACACACACACACACACACACACACACCTCACACATAGCCACACACACACACCATACACAAACACACACATACCACACACATACACTCACACTCACACACACCATATACACACAAAAACACACACACCACACACACACTCACACGCACACACTCACACACACACACCCTTGACCACTCATTTCTATTGATTCTGATCAGATGTGCAATGCTGCGTTGTCTCCGTTTTGCTTACCTTTCTAACTCTTAATACTATTTCTTTAGTTCAGTTCCTACACACCTATACCCACAATCCCTCTATCCAACCATCATCGTCAATTAATGGAATCTTCAGGTTTTGCTTAGTTCCTCCTGCACCCTCACTGCTCCCGCTACCCAGCTCACATTTGTCCTCAGCTTCCTTGCTTTCTTTGAACTATACTGAATAACACCCATTATTCAGCATTCTGCTCACTTCTGAGCCTGCGCCTGAGCTGATATGGATGAACGTATCTAGAGAAAATGCACTGATGATATCAATGCAGGTGCAAGGTTGTGGATATGATGAGGGGATAACAGTGCTGAGCAATTGCATCACAGTGTCCCAGTTATTAACTATTGCACTGTCATATTTACTGTGTCTTACCTTCTCTTTCTTCAAATTCCAATCCCTCATTCACAGATGATAGTTTTGTATCCTCTGTAATTAACTGACGTAACCACTCACTCACTTACCTGTGTGCACAAATGTTTCATTTCCCTAAAAGTGCTATTGCTAATCTATCTATGCCCCCCAAAACCAGCCTCCAGGGTGGGGCCCAGCACAGCACAGCCCATCTGCTCTGACCTACTTAAACCGCAACCACAGACATGTTCCTTGTCTACTTCTCTTTCAGCAATGATCAATTCACTTTTATTTTTCTATTGCTGGTTTAACAAATGTCCTTTCTTCTATTTCTCTCCAGCTCTTATCCTTGCAAGGGCTCCCTGTACCTGCCTGACTCAAAGTTAGCTATTGCTGCTAGCTCCAGTTAATCACACTTCTGACCCGATTTCATCAGCGGTTTGCACGCTGCCAAACTCAGTGATCAATACTTAGGTCTTACCTTCCTTGAGATCTTAGCAACATTTTCCACAGTTCTTCTTTCCATCCTTAAAAACAGTCTTCACTTGGCTGCCAGAACACTTGGTGTCCTGATTATCCTCTGTGACAGCTCCAAGGAAAGAAAGGAGAAGAGCGTTGGCTGAACTGGAATTTTACAGGTTTCTGTAGTCACTAGGAAGTTAGGCCAGAGAGAAGAGTATTCCAACAGAGAAAGCCATAGGAGACACACCTGGGATTGGAAGGAAGTAGCTGGCCTTTCCATGACCCAGCAGGAAGACAGTGTCCCTAGAAAAGAGTCCAGAGAGCAGATGGATGTTGGCTTTTATTCTGTTGGGTCCTAGACCAGAGATCTAGGCAAGGGATAGGGGAGGCAGAGATGGTAAGTAAGTATAAAGGCACAAATGAGAGAACTGAGAGGCTCTGCTTTAGCTCAGTAGCCAGATGATGCTAACACCACACATACACCTGTTGTATGTGTTATAGTTTTTACTAAGATGCTGTCATGTCTGTTGGCTTACCTGTTTACCGTATCCTTGTGTTTATCCTAACTGTGTGAATGAAGACACTGAGCTTCTCTGAGTTAACACAATCGTTTAAGGTTGTGCGGCATTTTAGCAGAGCTGAGACTAGAACCCAGACCCAAGAAAACCAGGAGGATAAGAGCAGCAGTCAAGTCCCCAAACAGAAACCCTTGGCAACAGAGTGAGAAGCATCTTGGTCCAAAATGTCAAGAGCTTTTAGCTTGGGACTACTGTCCAGGTATACGTGAGCTGATAGCTGGGTGGTGATGTCAGCCTCAAGGAGCACTGCATAAGTGGTGGAACTCAAGAAGCAGATGAAATGGGCTGGAGAGATGGCTCAGAGGTTAAGAGCACTGACTGTTCTTCCAGAGGTCCTGAGTTCAATTCCCAGCAACCACACGGTGGCTCACAACCATCTATAATGTGATCTGATGCCCTCTTCTGGCCTGAAGGTATACATGCAGGGAGAACATTGTATACAGAATAATAAATAAATAAATCTTAAAAAATAAAAAATAAAGAAATAAGCTGAGCTCACACGGAGAGATCCCACTCATTATAGAAGAGACTGCTCTGTCCTTTAACTTCTGGAGCTAATAGTACTCTACCCTGGCTGGGTTTGCTGTTTAAGGCCTCATCTCCGTCTGCAAGTGAATTACTTGTCTGAGGTGTATAGTGGCAGTGAGAGAGGCTTCCGTCGATCAACGCATAGACTAGCTCAAACGATGGTCTCTGTGGGAGATTTGGCATCACCTCCTGGAGGTGCTTGTCGTACGTAGGAAAGAGACAAACAATGAACTCCTGCAAATGGGCCCAGGTGGCTGGGTGAGGAATGAGAAGAGCGGGAGTCTGTCTGGAAGATTTTTAAATAGTTCATGGATGTGCATAATCAATCCCTTAGAAGTAAAAGAATCAGCATTTTCTTTTTTTTTTTTTTTTTTTTTTTTGGTCCTGACTTCTTGTTTGGTCACAAATGGGTTAAGGTTTCTGGTATGCCCAGCGTTGAACAGATGTGCCCAGTGACAACATCACGTGAATTACTTACTCCCTGTCTATACGTATGCACTGGCGTTGGCATTCCTTTGCTGCTGGCTGAACACCTGAGCGCGTTGCAGAACTTTACCTGAGTGTCTGTGAGGACTACTCACCCCAGTCTCCTCAGCAGCAGAGAGAGTTAAACACAACTGGAACAAGCCCTCACCTAACTTCTCCTTGCTCTTTGGTGATATTCTCCACTGTGGTAACTTACTCTCTCCACCTCTCGACTTCTGTCCTGACTTCCAGAAGCTACCTTGAAGCTTACTGGTCAGTTTCTGAGCTGATGTCCTTTTAGGATTACCTTTCAGTATTCTGGGCCTGGCAAGTGTTTAGAAATGCATCTGTCCTTCATAGGAGCTTCCATTGGTACCCTGCAGGGTCTCTGCTAGACCACACCTCTGGCTGCAAGTGGATGATGCATCTGACTCTGACCGAGCAATGATGGGCAGCTGGCCATCTCGGATGCAAATGGACATATATGTCCATTTTAGACTTCATGATTCGCTAAGTGCTTTCATTATACCTCTGTAAAGGTCTCACCTTGATGATTTAATGATCTCCTCCAGGCCCTATTTTCACATGGAAAACACCTCAGTTCTGGCTAAGCAGACTGGCTAAGCTAAGCATTCCTTTTAGGGACCACCTGTGAACCTTTCTGTAGCCCTTAGTTACCTGGTGTCAATTTTAGCTTCTGGTTTCTGGCTCCTCTTCTTTCGAGGATAGTAGGAGCCAAATGCAGAACCAATTCACACTGACTCACTCGAATGCCCGGTACATTATAGGAAATATCTCTCTGCCCTTTGAATTCTGGAGCTAGAAGTACTCCGGGCAGCCTGGATTTGATATTTAATGTACTCATCTTCTTCTGCATGGGAAAAGCAGCTCACTCACCACCCCTCCCTTTTTCTCTCCTGGGAGATTGCCCTGGACCTATAAGAATGGCTCCTCCCTCTGAAAGGCTTCAGGGGTATCCATTTGGGCTTGGAGAAAAAGCAAACAAACAAACAAACTTGCTAACCCATGTGCTAAAGTATGCTAAAGACCTTAAAATGAATTTTGGTGAGCCTCGGTGTTTCCTACCCTGCTTGGTCTGTTGGTAAATGTAGCTTTAAAAATACAATGCTCAATTTGATTCCACTGATCAACTAGCCTGTTGCTGTGCCAGTACCATGCTGTTTTAATTACTATTGCTTTATAGTACAATTTGAGATCAGGTATGGAGATTCCTCCGGAGCACCTTTTATTGTACAAGATCGTTTTTGCTATTCTGGGTTTTTTGTTTTTCCATATGAAGTTCAGAATTGAACTTTCAATATCTTTAAAAAATTGTGTGGGTATTTTGATAGGGATTGCATTGAATCTGTAGATTGCTTTTGGTAGGATGGCCATTTTTACTATGTTAATTCTCCCGATCCATGAGCAAGGAAGATCCTTCCATCTTCTCATGTCATCTTCAATCTCCTTCTTCAGAGTTTTGAAGTTTTTTTCAAACAAGTCCTTCACTTGCTTAGTTAGAGTAACTCCTAGATATTTTATATTGCTTGTGGCTAATGTGAAGGGTATGGCTTTCCTAATTTCTTCCTCTGCAAGCTTGTCATTTGTGTATACGAAGGCTACAGACTTTTTTGAGTTAATTTTGTATCCAGCCAAATACCCTATGAGCATATACAGGGGGAGGTAATCCCCCTCAGGAACAGTCATAGGGGAGGGGAATAAGGGGAAAATGGGAGGGAGGGAAGAATGGGAGGATACAAGGGATGGGATAACCATTGAGATGTAACAAGAATAAATTAATTAAATAAAAAAAGAAAAGGAAAATAAAACAAATAGCCAAAATGCTAAGAATGTAACATTTATATAATTCCTGATTGTGTCATGGTTCTTCTTGCTATAGTTTATTGTATATATGTGTAGTAATATAAATGTATATGTAAAAAATAAAATGTTTAATTAATAAAAAAATAAAAATAAAAATACAATGCTCCTGGCAATTAAAATCATAATAATATAAAACAGTGAATTTAAGAAATTTTAGTAAAATATGATTTTTTAATAATAATTAAAGAAAGCACTTTATATATTTAGTTGCAAGGGTTGAACTGAAGCTTCACACTAGGCACATACTCTGTCCTGAGTTACATCCATTTTGTAGTAATCCTTTATCCTGTTGTCATTATCCTGTTTCTCTGTGTAGCCTTACTGGACTCACTTGGTAGATCAGGCTGACCTCAAACTCACAAAGATCCGTTTGCCTCTGCCTCCTGAGTGCTGGGATTAAAGGTGTTTGCCACCATGCCCAGCCTCCACTTTGACTTTTTAAAGCAAGTTAGGCTCTCACCCTCTGAGAATCCCAACTATGAGATATATGATTCAAGACCCTCCAAGTGCAGAATAGCAAAAACAATCCTACATAATAAAAGATCCTCTGGAGGAATCTCCATACCTGATCTCAAGCTGTACTATAGAGCAACAGTAATTAAAACAGCATGGTACTGGCACAGCAATAGGCTAGTGGATCAATGGAATCGAACTGACGACCCAGAGATGAATCCACACACATTTGGTCACTTGATTTTTGACAAAGAAGCCATATCCATTCAATGGAATAACGACAGCATCTTCAACAAATGGTGCTGGTCTAACTGGATGTCTACATGTAGAAAAATGCAATTAGACCCCTATTTGTCACCATGCACAAAACTCAAGTCCAAGTGGATTGAAGACCTCAACCTTAAACCAGAGACATTAATCCAGTTAGAGGAAAAAGTGGGGAAGAGTCTGGAACACATAGGCACAGGAGACAACTTCCTGAACAGAACACCAACAGCCCAGGCCTTAACGTCAACAATTAATAAATGGGACCTCATGAGGCTGAGAAGCTTCTGTAAGACAGGTGACACTGTCAAGAGAACAAAGTGACAGCCTACAGACTGGGAAAAGATCTTCACCAACCCT
>OU015750.1:36218760-36230726 GCA_907169655.1 Acomys percivali | reverse complement strand
CACACCAACATAAGTGACACCACAAGTCTGGTTTAACCCCATCCTCAGCTCCCATGGTCACATTGCCAAGTTCTGTGAGGGGAAGCTTCAGATGCCTTCTCAATCCTCTTCATATTCAGGGGACCAGGCCTTAAGCCTCACGCCTGGAGCTGCTACTGTCAGGTCTACATATAGTCTACCTTGTTACTAGACTTAAAAGGCAGGTCTCAGATGTACCCTTTTACCATTTCTTTAGCTTAAAAGACAACGACCACTCACAGCAGTCTCACATGTGTCTCATGGTAAATTATTAGATACAAGGCCTAAGATTATAGAAGTTTAAGTTAAAAAGGAAAGCTTCTAAGAAAGTATTTGAGAGTCTAAGAAGGCATTTTAAGGTTGATAAATCCAAGGTATGAATGTTAGAAGGTCTAAAATGTTGTTTTTAAGGTTTTGAAAATAAATAGGTAAAAATGATTCAGATTTCTTTCTGTTGCTATGCCATTGTTGTATTAACTGTTCAGAGCTTTGACTTTAATCACTGGAGCTCTGATTTATTAATCCAACTCAGATAAAACATTCTACTATACAATCCACTATCTTGAGTCCATGCTCAAGATTCTAAATCTCCTTTGGCTTATTTTTTAAGTACAGACAATATGTTTCTCATTTTGCTTGATTTATATACATCCAGTCCTCTGAATAGAGGGAAGAAGCCCCTCTTTCATGATGTGTGCTCATGCTGAAAATTAAGATCAAGTGTGATTTTGCCCGTCTGCTCTACAGGAGGTTTCTGTCCTCCCTGAAGACACCCATGCTACCATTTCACAGATGTCAGAAAGATCCATAAGTCTTCTAACCCTGTCTAAGCTCACCTCAAAGAGTATTCATTCTTTTAACCCAAGGTTTTGTCCCAAACCTCTGCTTTGCTACCTTTTTTCTACAAGGTATGTTTCACTGCAGACTGCTAACATGTCTAAAGTTTATCTCCTTTGTAAACTTAAAACAAGATTCTTGTAAGCTTCAGGAGATCCACTCTGAGTCCACAGATCACACTCCAGATAAGGACCACTTCCAATCAATAGCCTAAGTTTCTATGGCTTATTTCAGAGGGTGGGACTCCCCTTCCCCATCTACCAAGACCATGGGCCTAAAGTTTCAAATGTGCACCTAATTTTTTTTTCCTCCCTAACTTACTTAAATTTATCTTCTGCCCTTACATATGTTTCGGTACCCTGACAGGTCCAGGTGCTCTCTACATCCAGGACAGCACGGACTCAGCTACCCACAGGTGCTCCAGTCTAATTAATTATGCAGATTGCATCAGCTGGGCCTGTACTTTTTAGATGTTCTCACAGGTCCTGCCTAGAAGCAGAGCAAACCAGCTGTCTCCCCCGGGACTGTGTTAGCCCACCTCCACCCCACTCTCTTAGGGTTCCCCAAAGATGTCTTCGCCCCTAAGTCAGCAGGAAGCAACCGTTTTTCACTTTTGAACAAAATGCCCTCATTCCCACTTCACCACCCTTTCCTAGTTCCTCATTTTTTTTTTTAACTAAACAAAAAGGGAGGAATATTATGTTAGTGTGCAGGCAATTCAATTTGGCCTGCCCTCAGGGGCCTTTAGGGACCTGACAATGTCCTATGCCACCACTTGTGCCAAGGAGTGAGGGATATAATCCATCTGGAAGCCCTGCCCCTTCCCTTTCCCTCTGACTCCCAGAGGCATCCCTGCCCCCTTTCTTTCTCTTCCATCCCCCCTTCTACAATAAATCTCCTTATAACAAATATGTATCATGGAGGGATATTTATCAATATTACAATAGCTTCTATTCCTAAAACCCCTAGAAAACTTTCCTGCTTGCACCCTCTACAGCAGGGGTTCTCAACCCTCCTAGATCTTAATGTTGTGGTGATCCCCCAACCATAAAATTATTTCTTTGCTACTTCGTAACTGTAATCTTGCTACTGCTATGAAGGATAATGTAAATATCTAATATACAGGATATCTGATGTACTATATGTGACCACAAAGGGGTCACGATCCACAGGTTGAGAACCACTGCTCTAGGAACACCATTCCAGAGGAGCTTTCTTTTCTTTTCTCCCCAGGCAGGCAGGCTTCTTGTCGATTTTCCCCCTACTCTCTTCCCTCCCTAACATTGAGCTCTAGCTACTATTTCTCGCTGTCTAAACTCTAAATCACCCTCTCCTTATGACTCCTATGCCATAACAGAACCTCTTCAAAAGCTAAGAAAAGTAGCCGATAACAGTGACCAGCTTCTCTTTAAGAGGAAAGCAGAAGGGGCAGAAAGCCCAAATGGGAAAGCTCATGTGTTCTTTTTCTATATAGCATAAAGCTTTCCTTTCTAGAAGTGAAGCAAGAAAAATATTCAAATTTTGAGAAGGAGCCTTTCAATGTGTACAAGCAGCTTCACATGGAGAAGAGCTGGGGGAGCAATGGCCGGGGGGGGGGCGGGTGAGGGGGGTGAGGATGCTGCAATCCGAGGACAGTGAAAGAGGGTATCCAGACTCAAGAAGGAGATGGAAGACAGCTGAAAAGCACTGGGAAACAGGCAGGGTGGAGAAAAATAGGAAGCAGTCCCCAGTTCTAAGTAACTCTCTGGGAAGGGAACTGAAAGCCACAACCACTAGAAAGCCCCCGAGATTAACACAGATTAGCAGTCCTAGCCAGATGAAAACCCCCACAGTTTTCATGAGCCATGAATTTGGGGCAAGGCAGGGATTTAATATGACACTGTCCCTTCTTGCTTAGCAAGCCAGCAATGAAGAAGAAAGCTCTTGAGTTGCCCCCTACCCCCACCTCTTGCCATTCCAGAGTACTAGATAGCCATGTACCATCTTAATAGCCTGTTGGTTGAGACTAAGATACTACGGGGTGTTGGAGGAGGCTTCTTAATGAATTCATTCTATGATGGGGAACTAAAAACAAATGCTCTCTAGCTCAGCCACTTGGAGATATGCTGGCATGGTTTCTGGGCATAGCAGTAAGAGACCAAGTAGAGACAGTTGTTGAGAGAAGGATCAGGTGTTGAGCCTCTGAGCACTGGCTGTGGACGCGGCATCAGCCTGAAGCTCTGTGCTCTGTGCAAAGGTGCAAAGCCATCTTCTGCGGATTACGGAACTTGAAAGCTCTGAGTCTATGGCTGGAGGATGGCTTGGCCTCACAGACTGCTGTGTGGAGCTTGCAGTGAGGCATCACTGAGCTCTGATCCACTCCCTGCAGGTCAGCTGTTTCCTGCAGACTTGTCTCTCCCAAGGTGGTTTCCTGCTCAACAGGATGTGAAAGCCTAGAGGAGCAGCAGGCAGAGTATGATTCCCTGGGGTCAGTATCTCCACTGCAGACACCCGCGCTCTGTTTGCTTTCTCCACTCTCCTCTACACTTGGGGAACACCCTTTGGATTACATGTTTTACATCCCCGAGGTCACAGACTCTGGATTTAATTGGCAACTTTGCTGAAAGCCCAAAGCTAGTTAGAGCCAGGAACAAAGAAGCGAAAATCTGAAAGTGGACTTCATTCTAATGGTGACAACATACTTAGCCCACTTGTAGAACCAATTCTTTTAGCCCACTTGTAGAACCAATTCTTTTTTTGTTTTTTAAGAACCAGTTCTTAAGGTGGGAATTCAGAGGCAAAGTAGACACAAGCCAAAGCTCACTCAATACCTCCCACACCGGACTACAAGGAGCTTCTCCAAGTCTGTGTCTAAAACAAACCATAACAACAACAACAAAACCCCAAACAAACAAACAAACAAACAAACCAAACAAAACAAAACAAAACAAAAAAACTATTAAAAACCAAAATATCAGCATTTTTACATTATTTTCTCATTTTTTAGCCTTTTATGTTTATATTTTTCTTCCTCTTTTTATTTTCATTTACTTCTATTTGCATATTTTTCTTTAGTTTGGAGTTGTTGTTTTTTTAGTTTTGTGTCCTTTTTTCCACATTTATTTCATTCTTTTGTTGCTATTACTTTTATCTTTACTAATGGTAGTTCTTCATGGTCCTTTTCCTGTTATTTTCCACTCTCTTTTCTATGGTTGCTAGTGGTGAAATGGTGTCCTCGCTTTTTAAAATTGTACTTCTCTACGTGGCTTGTTTTAGTGGTGTGGCCTTTACAGTAGCGTGCTTTCTTCTCTGAGTGGTGTTGTTGGACCCTCACGCCCAACTCGGGAAGGGGGTCGCCGTGAGAGACCACACAAGGCACAATGCACTGATGCAAAAGCAAAGGTTTATTGCTGACGCGCCAGGGTCCCTCAGCACTCCGGAGGTGAAGGACCCCCCCAGTGACTGTTACAGGCTAGTTTTAAAGGCTAAAACCGCAAAGCAGGTGGGGTTGCTTATCAAGCTAGACCATATGGACATTAGGGCATCTGGCGTTGGGAGACCTCTTGTGGGGACTTGGGTGTGGGTCCCTAGGGCGGTTACTGGAAACCGTATGGGACCTCTGATATTTGGGAGCTTGCATGTAGCTATTCTGGGAACTAGGGTGGAACTCCTGAGGCTAGGAGTAACGAGAACTGGGAGAAGCCTCTGGGTGGGCAGGGCAAACAAGCGTCTTACATTTTATAATTTTATAGTTTCTCAGTGTTGTAGCCTATGTTTTCAGGGAAAGCTACTCACTATGGTGACTCTCCATAAAACCAGAAGAGACACCCATTTTAACAAATGCACAAGTTTATGAACTAGTAACACAAGAAACATGACAAACAAGGAGGTATGACTCTACCAAGAGTTTATCGCTCTTTAATGGCTGAATCCAAAGATATTGAGAGGGTTGAGAGAGTAAACAAAGAGTTTTAAAATGTACTATTTAAAAAAAATGGTCAGTGATCTCAGAGAGGGTTCAAATAATTAAGTAAGTCAATTCAAGACTCGGGGGGGAAAATCCAACTGTTACAGATAGAGACACTGGGGAAGAAAGGCAGGTGGATCTCTGTGAGTTCGAGGCCAGCCTGATCTACAAGTGAGTCCAGGACAGCCAAGGCAGGGCAGAGGAACCCTGTCTTGGGGGAAAATAAAAAAGAAAAAAGAAAGAAAAGAAAAGAAAAACAAAACAAAACAAAAAGATAAAGACCCTGGGGGAGGGTGAGACTTGTTGAGAGCGAAAATTTTTATAAATCACACCAAAAATTCAATGTAAGCTGTCTCCAGGAGACTAGACCACATAGGAGAATGAGTACTGGGACTTGAAGGTGAGATTGAGACATTTATAGTCAAATAACAAGAAAGAAAAATACAATCAAAACCTTTGGAGCATAACTAGGGGATTAAAACCTCTTAATCAGGTGTATAGGGTAGGGAACTGATGTGGAAGGAAAGAGATGGATGTCCAAGCACAAGAGGTATCTAGAGCCTCAAATAAACATGACTAGAAAAGAATCTCTTTACATCATGCCATGCTTCTTAAAGTATAAAGTCACACAAGAAAGAAAGAATACTGAAAGTATTTCCTCATATTTGCTTATGAAATCTTCCAGAATTAAATGAAAAATGCCATGTTCTTCAAACTACCTATAGAGCAGAAGGGGAAAGAACATTTCCTAAATCATTCTGATGTAAAGGTCCCAAGACTTTAAACACAACTTCCATTGGAAGAACCATTCTTGTTGGTGGTCGGTCTGATGTATTTTGATGTTAATTACTGCTTACTGTCTCTGTGACCCACCTTTTGCTTAATAAATAGCCATCCCACCTGGGCAGGGCAGGAGATAGGTGGGGTAGGAGAGAGGAATTCTGAAAAGAAGAAAGACCTCCGGGAGGAGGAAGGAGAGACACCTGAGGGGAAGAGAGGAAGAAAGGAAGGCCGCCATGGGTTAGATGGAGGAGAAGCACATGCTGGCGTGGATAGGAAATCTGGCTCAGATGAAAAACATTAGCAAGTATTTGGGATTATGGATGGGAGGTAGCTTGACAGACATTATTGGAAACAAATGTCATGGGATTAAAGCAGGGATCCCATGCCTGCCCTACTGGAAGGTAGTTTAGAGGATTGATATCTGCCCTGCCCCAGGTTAACTAAGGCTATTTTAAAATATAACAAGTGTCTGTGTCTTAATTGATTGCTAGCCATACAAACTGATAATATACATTCTGACCTTAGAATCAAGCAGGTGCACCCCAACACCTACCAAAACAGAAGCAAAGACCTAATCCAACAAAAGCCTCATCCATACCTCCAGGGGTGGGAATATCATATTGCATGGAGAAATGTTTTTACATTTCAATACAAATCAGTCAAAGTGTCAAATGTCCCCATTCCTACTCAGTACACTGCTTGATTTCTTAGCCAGGGGATGAAATAAAAGTGGTCCAAGGAGTTAAAGACCAAGGATGACACTATTCTATATCTAAAATATCCTAAATACTGTACCATCAAGCCCCTAGAATTGATTAACTTTATGACAACGGAGTAGAATTATAAAAATCAACAGAAAAAAAAAAAGTAGCTTTTCTACATAACAGTGCCAGTCCTATTCACAATAATCTACAAATTAAATGTAATTCCCATCACAATTACAATGAAATTCTTCATATTAGCTTGGAAGAAACTCTACATGGAAGCACACAAGATCCTACTCAGCCAAAGGATTCTTATGCAAAAAGAGAAGCATTATAGGCATCACAATTCTTGATTTTGGCTCTCCTACAGAGCAAGGGAAACAAAACCAGAAAAACCAGCATAGAGACCGGCGAGTGGAAGACTCACAACTAAGCAGATAAAGACACTTAATTCTTCACAAGGGGACCAAAAACATACGTTGGCAAAAGAAAGCAGATTCTACAAATTGTGCCAAGATAGTCAGATATTCTTT
Organism: Acomys percivali; assembly: GCA_907169655.1. NCBI lineage: Eukaryota > Metazoa > Chordata > Mammalia > Rodentia > Muridae > Acomys > Acomys percivali. The sequence continues at coordinate 36,223,905 of OU015750.1, read as the reverse complement.
ATAGAAGACAGAACCTAGATACCTATCTTGCCTCATAGAAAAATCAAATGGATTGAAGACCTTAATATAAAGCCTGAAGCTGCTAGAGAAAACATAGGGTAAAGATTTCAGAATAAAACTATAAGCCTGAAATAATAGCAAGAATAGACAAAGGGAAATCACGTGGTATTGTCTGTACCACAGAGGAAATAACTATCAAAGTTATGGTATAGCCTACCAGAATGGGAGAAAATAGCTGGCAGCCATTCCTTAAACAAGCTATTAGTACAGATACCAATATCCAGAACATGTAAAAGAAAGCTTAAATATCAAAAGAATAATAACTCCATCCAATTAATGGGCAACAGCAAATGGTGGTTCTCAAAAGAAGTGCAAATGACCTAAATACACACACACACACACACACACACACACACACACACACACACACACATTTAACATCTTTACCCATCAAGGAAACACAAAGCTACACTGAGGTTCTATCAGCCAGTCAGAATGGTTGTTATCAAGAGAAAAATTCAAGTGACACCACATGCTGGTGAGGATGTGGAGAAAGAAGAACACTCCTTCATTGCTGGTGGGAATGCAAACTAGCACAACCACTTTGGAAATCTATCTGGCACTATCTCAGAAAACTCGGAATAGAGCTTCCTCAAAACCAAGCTATTCCATGCCTTGGAATATACCCAGAAGATGCACTAACACACAACAAGAACATTTGCTCAACCATGTTCATAGCGGCCTTATTCATAATAGCCATAATAGCCAGAACATGGAAACAACCTACGTGACCCTTAGTAGAAGAATGGATAAAGAAACTGTGGTACATTTACACTATAGAATACTACTCAGCTATTAAAAACAAGGAATTCTCGAAATTTGTGGACAAATGGATAGAACTAGGAATGATCATAATGAGTGAGTTAACCCAGAAGCAGAAAGACTCAAATGGTATATACTCACTTATAACTAGACACTAGCCCATGGGACAGGTCCCATGAAAGTCTTCACCTACCAAGAAAGTGGGAAAGATGTGAGGACATCCTATTGGAACTCTAGGTGAGAGAAGTATGGGAGAATGGGGAAATAGAAGGATCCAGTGGGTCCTAGAAACCTACAAGTAGAACATTATGATTGGCAGATCTGGCCTCAGGGGATCTGCACAAACTATGGCACCAACCAAGGACAATACATGCAGTAAACATTGAACCCCTACCCAGATCTAGCCAAGGGACAGGACATTCTCTTCAGATGAATGAAAAATGGGGACTGACTTTCACATGAACTCTGGTGCCCCATATTTGACCACATCCCCTTAATGGGGAGGCCTGGTAGCACTCGGGGGGAAGGATAGCAGGCTACCAAGAAGAGACTTAATACCCTATGATCATATACAGAGGGAGGAGATTCCCCTCAGTCACAGTCATAGGGGAGGGGAATAGGGTGAAAGTGGGAGGGAGGGAGGAATGGGAGGATAGAAGGGATGGGATAACAATTGAGATGTAATATGAATGAATTAATAACTAAATAAATTTTTAAAAAGACAGAGTGTCATTCAGCTGCAAAAAAGAATGAAATAACATTGTTTGTAGTAAAACTTTATGCAAGCCTATTGAAAATGCATGGGGTTTACCTTCTTATTGATTCCTGTATTGAATGAAGACTTGAAGACAGAAGGTTGCCCAGCATTGAGAAATAATATTGAATAAAGAGCAATAGCAATCCAGGCATAGCCTTTTGGTTCTTCATCTCTTACACACATACAACATTTGAATCTGGGCCTCCATTCTGTCTTGAAATGCCAAACCACAGCTTCTGACTCTGGAGAACTGATGCCATTATGATCTACCCCCTACACAATTAGAGCTAAGCACAGTGGGAGAAGAGACTTGCTCAAGTTTACATAGCATGACGAGCTCTGATGAGGGTCCTTAGTACTGGTGTGGCTTAGCAGGAGAGGATCTGACCTTGTTACACCTTGCCTTCAGGCCTGGAGATGTGATTGTGTTTGGCTACTAATGTGTGAATTCAAGACCAGTCCCTGATAGCAAATTGGTTTTAAGACAAGTTTTTCTTCCTTATCCCTGCCAGAAGGCAGGCATGCCTCAGGATAAAGTGAGGTCACCCCTCAAGTATTCAGAGTAGAGCCATTGTATAATCAACATGTAATCTGAGACAGAACAGATTTTATATTAGAACATTTATTCTTTTCATGAAATTTAATCTAAGTTGACTGGTTAAAGCAAATGGCACGTAGTGTACGTGATTCAAAAGCACATGAGTTACAAGCTCACCCCATCCCAAGGGACTTGCCTTGGGTACAAACAAGACTGTGCCTGCAGGCATTGTGGTACTTTTCTACTTTCAAAGTCAGCCTTGCTGGGCATGGTGGCACACGCCTTTAATCCCAGCACTCGAGAGGCAGAGGCAGACAGATCATTGTGAGTTCGAGGCCAGCCTGGTCTACAAAGCAAGTCCAGGACAGCCAGGGCTACACACAGACAAACTCTGTCTCAAAACAAAACAAAAAACAACAGCAACAACAAAATGTCAGCCTCTTTTGCAACGTGGTGTGAAGTCTTCTTAGGCTTGGCAATCTGTTCACTCAAACTAGCATGGGCGTTGCTGCTGAGCCCCAGCATTAGTTGCCAGGCTGCCACAGGGGTAACTTTGGCACAGAGCACTGTGCGCTGCTTCTCTGTGGCCCTTCATGCCTTGGTGGGTCTTGCTGTCACTTAATCTCAACTTCTGCCTCCACAGATAAACCAGAAGGAGCATCCAGAAAGGTCTATCCCTGTTATCATCCCTGACCCAACTTTGCAAAGGGAAGGAGAGTCTGCAATTAGGTATATTGTTAAAGTTCCAAGTCAAGGGGCACTAGGAAGGCCTCATGGAAAAGAGTGCCTAAACCTCCGCTAAATTAAAGATCAGACGTCAACTCATGCCTTATCAATGTCCAACTGGAAGGTCAAGGGTTGCCATACAAGTCATAAAGAGATCTGGGCTTGTGATGGTTTGAGTAAAAATGGCCCCCATGAGCCCACAGGGAGTGGTGCTGTTAGGACATGTAGCCTTGATGAAGATGAAGTAGGTGTGACCTTGTTGGAGGAGGTGTGTCACTGAGGGTGGGCTTTGAGGTTTCAGAAGTTCAAACCAGTCCCAGAGAGTCACCTTTTCTTCCGGCTGCCTGACAATTTAGATGTAGACAGCTCAGTTCTTTCTCGAGCACTAGGTCTGCCTGCATGCCCATGCTTCCTGCGTGATGATAATGGGCTAACCCTCTTAAACTCTAACACAGCACCAATTAAATGTTTGTTTGTTTGTTTGTTTGTTTGTTTGTTTGTTTTCTTTATAAGAGTTGTCGTGGTCACGGTGTCTCTTTATAGCAAGAGAAACCCTAAGTCGGGGTCACAGTTTTGTTTCTATACACCAACAGTAGCTCCAGTGACTTCTAAAAACAAAACAAAACAAAACAAAACAAAACAAAAACAACAACAAACAAATGAACAAAACAAACCCTAACTAAAACAATCAGCTTTCCTCACAGTAGGAGTCACCAGCTTGGGGGCAGGGAAAGGGGTTTGGGGGACACAGCCATCACATGCCATCCTCTCCAAGGAGATGTGGTCTGAGAAAGCACAGTTTACATTTCATTTCCACAACACACTGTATTTGTCATGGCAGTTGCTTCCTTGTCCAAAGTATCCTTCTGCCAGTGACAAACTTGTATCTACTCATGTCTTCCAGCTGTGAAAATCTCCTGACATCCCACCAGCATAGGCTCATTGTTGTCTCTCGGAGAGGGCGATGGAAAGATTTCAACATCAACAAGGAAAATACTAATCCCTATGTGTCACAGTGTCAATTTAAAAACTGTCTTTGGCTTTTAGTCAGCAGCATTAGCACCTTAGCAAACTCATTTAAGGATATGAAAATAATATTTATTCGCTATAAGCCTTTAATAAAATCTGTAAGAGCTAATTCCTTAGGGAACATATCTTTTCAGCAGGACAAGCCATGTGAATAAATGTGGGAAGAGACAAGATAATTTTTGTTTTGTTTTAAAAATTGCAACAAAAGCAACAGTACCCCTTATGTTATTTTCATACTTACTTAATTTGGGTTGATTCTGCACCTCCCTCCATTTTATCTTGGCCTCTACTGCGTTCTCTTTCACAAAAATACAAATATCTGAAAACTAGGAGCTAGCATCCTCACATGAGAGAAAACATGTGGCATTTGCTTTCCTAAGCCTGGGTTACTCCGCTAACTGTAATATTTTCCAGTCCTGTGCATTTTCTTGCACACTTCTTAATTTCATTTTTCCTTATGGCTGAATAAAATTCCACTGTGTATGGGTACTATATTTTTATTATACATTCATTAGTTGATGGTCATGTAGGATGATTCCATTGTTCCTGACATTGTAAATACCCTAGCAATAAACACGGGGGTGCAAGTATCTCTGTGGTGGACTGCATATTGAATATATGCTCATCATAGCTGGGGCAGATAGGTATTGTTAGTTTTAGTTTTTTGAGAACTTTCTAGACTGACTTTTAGAGTGGCAGAAGATGCTTACATTCCCACTGGCAGTGAGTAAAAGTTCTTCTCTCCCCATGCCCCCACTAGCATTTGTTGTCGTTCTGCTACAAATAAGATATTTACAAATTCATCAGGTACATGCTCTTCTGGACAGAGAAGCCACAGTCTTTCTCTTCTGCCCACTTCTACTTCCAAAGATAGTGAAGCCTGAGGGAAAATGGGGAAGAACAGCCCAGAGCACAGAGTTACTTGAAAGTACAAAGAGGAGCTGTGGGTTGCAGTGTTCCACGCAGTCTTGACTTGTCTCCCCTATGTGATGAGAAGGACCAGCTAAGGCTGTGGCTGCTTTCTTTGAGTAAAGCCAATGTCTTGAAAAAAGATTTATTTCTATGTTTCTTTTGTTGTTGTTTGGTTGGTTGGTTTTTTGTTTTGTTTTGTTTTGTTTTGTTTTGTTTTGTTTTGTTTTGTTTTTCAAGACAGGGTTTCTCTGTGTAACAAGCCCCAGCTGTCCTGGACTCGCTTTGTAGACCAGGCTGACCTCGAACTCACAGAGAACATCTGGCCTCTGCCTCCCAAGTGCTGGAGTTAAATGTGTTTGCC
>OU015750.1:36186885-36217997 GCA_907169655.1 Acomys percivali | reverse complement strand
GATAGATAGATAGATAGATAGATAGATAGATAGATAGATAGATAGATCGAAAGATCACATACATGTGTCATATTTGTTCCACTCTTCTGAAGATCCCCGGTCAATACAGGAACACCTTGTAGAGCCAGGGTACCATGGCACCAGGAAGAGCGTGATTGGAGCAGGAGTCTGTTTAATCCTGGAGATCTTGTCTTGAGAGTGGTAGGAGTGGGATCCGCTCCTTCCCACACCCCCAGGCCTGAGTGTTCCAGTACCCATAGTCCTGCAAACCCCACCTTTGCCCACACCAGAGGAGATCATAGTCTCAGCAGCGTTAAACGTCCCCTCTCCTTATAAGGTCATGTCCAGCAAGCACTTGGTATCCCTCTTCGTGCAAATAAGGCATTCCCAGTGAGTGGGCGCTGGCCAATGTTGTACACTCACCCCCGAAGCCTCTACCCACTCCCCAGAGGTTTAAATAGCCTATGTTCCCACCAATTAAATGAACTGTTTAGTGAAGCCTGCTTCCTAAAAGTCTGTTCTCGTCATGTTCACTCTCTGAATGAGGTCTCCATCATGCCCTGGCCATTCCTGCCTCCCGCTTCCTCCCCTTAGGATCCACTGGTTGCTACATCAGCCTAATCCACCAGGAAGGGAGGGGGAAGCAGAGCCCAAATGGCACTGCCCGATGCAGCCCTTATGAATTAGCCTTCTCAGGGAAAACCAAGGCCGACTAAGATGTGAAGTGCATGCAGGGGTGTGAGAAAGCCGAAGGTGCCAAGCTCTTTTTATGCTTTTGTGAGATTTTAATGCTATGGTCTATTTTCAGCAGTGTTTTCCCCCCGAACTGTTTAAGTCTGCCCACACTGTGTCTACGTTCTCTGCATGTGGCAAAAAGTTTAGACAACATTAGTTACCTAGTATTTGTTGAATTAAATAAGAACATGGCATGAATACTCTAAGCATAAATGGTCTTCTTGAATATTCCTCAAAATCTATTTTTAATATTTTTTTCCCTAGGCAGCTTCTGTGATTTTTCATTCTAAGCACAGAAGCTATTTGTATTGTCTTTTTGTTTGTTTGAATTGTGTTACTGAGATTTTTGTTATTTGGGCCAGTTAAGAATATATCTTTGAGCAAGTTCACTTTAGTCTGTTTTATTTTTGTGTGTGTAATTTTGAGGCAATTTAATTTACAGAAGAAGGTACATTTCTAGCAAGTAGTTTAAAATTTTCCCTTACATTTTTTCACTGATTTCCCAAATTCCTTTACAGAATTTATATGGATCTTGTCAATCAAATTTATTCTGTATACGAGATTAATAGAGAAATGCTACATTATAAGGCTTCCAATTTCCTTGAATGATTTTTAGTATTCTGTAACACTTTTTTGTAATTAAGATTTAAATACCCAATCCCTCAAGACTTGCCATACAGAGAGCTGTCAATCAAGGAATTGGCAGTCTGTATGAACCACATGATGAAGTCTTTATCTTTCCTCTCTGGTGCCTTCAAGACCAGCTTTCCCGAGCTGATCCTTCATTTCACATGTCTTAGAACTCGCTCACACTTCTTATGCTTGGAAATGTAACACACACAGTGACAACGTAATCCACAGCTAATAAGTTAGCGGCTATAAAAATGAACATCCACGCTAACGTGCCAAGCATGGAGGGTGGAGGTGTTACACTGCGCTCGTGTATACATGTCTGCCAGGGCAGTAGTACATATGCCTTTGTAGATGCTTCTAAGTTATGCAAAAAAGCCGACGATAATTCTTGAACTTTCTTGTCAGGATCCAGTTTCATTTAGGAGTCAAATCAGCTGCATCAAAACACTTGGCCATGATTAGCCACAGTTGAGCCTTCAAAGAAAACACCGCAAAGTAGCCCCTGATTTGGAAGTTTTGAAGAAATAGGCTGTCCTGATTCACTTTGCAGATTCCTCCCTCAGGGCTTATGTCGTGTTTCTGGACACATAACAATAGAGCTTGGAAGCCTTCTCTACCTATCCTCTAATTCACCATACAATGACGTAGAATTAATAACTACGACAATCATTTAGTGGGAAGGGTGACTCTAAAATGCATGCCATTGGTTTAAGTATAAGAGTACCAAGAATACAACTCCTTTTTTTTTAAATTTTCATTCAAAATGTAAGTTTTTAAGTTTATTAATTATAAGCAGGGATTTAACGTCATTTGGAGGCCAGAAGCAAGCCAAAGTTTACCCACCACAAGCTGAGCTCTGTACATTGCGATCTTTCTTTTCACAGGAGTGGGAAGAGGAATGCTAAGACCGGGGTCTCATTCAGCAGCCTAGGTTAGCCTGGATTTCACTCTGTAGGCCAGACTGGCCCCAAGCTCTTTCCTACTGTCTCAGCTCACCGAGTGCTGGGATTAGGAGCACGAGGCACCATGCCTCCAGTGTTTCTGCAGTCCTGAAACACGAACCCAGAGCCTAGTACATATCATGGTCTCTTGCTGAGCTACATCTACAGCCTGAAATCCAACTGTGATGTCTACTTATACCACAGGAGAAGATATTTTATAGACATGCTCTACAAATATTTTAAATATATTATAGATGTAGATAATAGATATGCTGGCCACTCACAATCATCCTGTCTCCAACCCCCCTAGAGATGGAATTCCAGGCATGTGCCATCTACTTTGTAAATATTTCTTAAGTAAATGTGATGCCATGATATAAGATCATCACCTTATAAATATGAGGGGCATCTCTAGTCTGTGGACTGGGTAAGTTAAGTGACAGCAGATAAGAAAGAAGTGAACACCGTTGCCCATTAGAGTATAAGGCTAATGTTTCCAACTGCAGTGAGACCCCAGAGGTATGCTTCTTTTGTTTCTATGCTGATTCCGGTTACAAGACTTAGGAAGGTTGGGTAAATTACCTAAATTGACAGCCTGTAAATTGTAAAGCTGGAACATTAACCCAAATCTAATTAAAAAGTGTGTTATTTTTATCATTCCCCACAGTTTTCTAACATACTGAGAGTAAAACAGGCCACATATTCTTTGAAGATAGAAGCTCTACCCAAAACATAGCCGTGTGTCTCTGTGTTTGTCTATTCTGTCACTTACTCATTCATTCAATAGGCATGAATGCGTTTAGCATCTACTCTGAGTAAGGTAGTATGTGCTGAAAATACAATAGTGACCAAGATAGCCTAAAGACCCCTTCCTCAAAAGGCCTCCAGAGCAGGGTGAGTGTCAGATAAGGAAGAAAGCAATGGGGACATAGTGTGGTTAGTGATGCAAGGAATCTTAAGGTTCTGCTGGGGAGCTCGTTGGAAGTGGTCCTGAGTGAGAAGAGGGTGAGCATGAACGACTGGGGTACAGGAGGAAAAGGTGGGATGATAGGGAGATGGGAGTGATACTGTAAAGAATTTTAGGTATAAACACATAAAAGAACTTAGAAGCCAGAGGATCGCACCTCTCTATTTGAAGCCTGCCTCTCTGAGCAGAAAAGTGACAGAGGTAGAGACTGATGTGGTTGACGGTCTGAGGGCAACGCTTAGCTCAGTGGTCTAGTAGTGTCAATCCAAAGTAACACTGTAGGCTAGGAAGTGGAAGAGCCAACAATGTGGATTAGTCTGAGAAAGGGAGAAATACACTGGAGGTTGGCTACCAGTAAGGTTAAGTTTCTCTTAAAGGGACCACCCCTGAGTATCCCATACCTAGAGAAAAGCATCCATACAACCTGCTGTCAAGGTCAAAACCATCCTGAGGTGTTCCACGGGAAAGCTATTGCAGATGCCACTATCCAGTAATGACAACTGGGTCTTCTCATAAGCCTTAAAAGACAGCTCATCCTTTAAAAATAATAATATAAGTAGATAAATAAATAAAACAAAACCTTCAACATTTAGAAGGAAAATATCTAGTAGTGAGGCATCCAAACATCCTAAGGTGTTTATCTCTGAAAAGATTAAGGGGTATTGCCTGACACTGTGGGGTCAATAGTAGAGTCATATCTCTCTTGGCAAAATAGAGCAGCCATTCTACAGTATTGATTTTATTTTTCTTTTCCAAAAGAAATGAGATTTACTCTGGATGAGTGATACTGTTAGGTTTCTCCTTATGTTTGTGGTGCCCCATGCCACCGACACTAATTAGTTCCTTTATTAAGACTGTCTATTAGATTGATGGTAGCCGAAAGAGAGTGTTAGCTGTTTTGGTTAATTCTGAGTTGTGAATAATTAGTGAACCGGAGACCCAAATATAAAATGAGAAGATGACTTTTGGACAGTAGCCATAACCCCAAAATGCTTCATTACTTCAAATTCTCATTATAATAGTTAATTACACTTATTATTGATCAAATTTATAAATTTTATGTACTATTTTATTCATGTAAGGATGACATAAAAATTGAAAACATTCCATGTGTGTGTTGTGGGATATTTGTGTATGGTATATTCTTCAGTGTGTGTGTGCATGTGTGTATGTGTGTGTGTGTGTGTGTGTGTGTGTGTGTGTGTGTTGGGCGCAAGAGTGTACAGATGTGTATGTGCACATGCCCATACAGTCATGTGTTGATGCAAGCACATGAGGATGTCAGAAGAGGTTGTTGTGTGTCTTCCTGTATTATTCTCTACCTTGTTTTGTTTTGGTCTTTGAGACAGAGTCTCGCACTGAGCCAAAGGTCACTATTTCAGCTTTGCTGACGGACAGAGAGCTCCCAAGATCTTCTTGACTCCCTCCCCAATGCTGGGTCTGTAAGCACACAAGGCTGCACCAGGGTGCTGAGAATTTGAACTCAAGTTCCCCCATTTTTCACAGCAAGCTCTCTCACCCCGAGCCATTTCCCCAGCCTCTAAAACATTTCTTGCCGAAGTAATGTGGTGCCCTAAACGTTTGTGTCTCCCAAACTTCACGTCAAAATCGTCAACCCAGTGTTACGTGTTTGCAGATGAGAGTTGGGGAATGTGGTCAGAATGAATGAAATTGTGTCTTGGACCATAAGGAGAGAATCCATCATCTGCTTCCTGCTGTTTGAGGACAGAAAAGAGGTCACCTGCAACTCTACAGAGGACTTTCACCCTGGCTTTGGATTTCACCCACCAGAATAATAAGAACTAAATGTGACGGCTTCTAAGCCACCAAGACAAACAAGCACTCTACAGTGAGACAGTAGAAAGTCCCCTGAGCCTTCTAAACACAACTCACCCCTGACTCAAAGAACGTAATGAAGGGTTGTGTTGTAAGTGTTACTGACATTAGGTTTTATAGAAAATGATGATATTTTGTATAATCATAAAGCTCATAGTTAGTTATTGTGTGCAGAATAATATAATACAAAATTTCATTCGTCATTGGCTCATCATTGCACTTTTAAAACTATATTAAAACAATTTTCAAGCTTAACTATACCATGCCAGGATTGTAATGTCAGATTTGTATTTGACATAATGTAGAATGTGTTGCCTTATGAATAAACCTCACACATGGTAGTTGTACTATATTAACTGTTCATTTTGGTAGCTCAAAGGTGTGCATGAATGAGCTATTTCTTATGATTCAAGTTACTCTTCATGTGTATTTTTCCTGCCCTCACTTTTTATAAATCTTCAATAGAGATTAGCTGTGTGAACCCAATCAGTCATGAATGGATGCCTAAAGCAAACAGTATCCACATAGTATATATTCTATTACACACTTAATCAAAAGTATTCACCAAGCCATAGGAATGGACTTTCACAGAGATGGCTGAGTAGATGAGAGACTCAGAAATATGACTCTATGTGTTCATAATTTTCACTAAAACAATAAAGACTGATTTGTTTTGCAGTACAAATAGTAAAACTGGGCGGGGCATGGTGGCGCATGCCTTTAATCCCAGCATTTGGGAGGCAGAGGCAGCCTGATGGCTGTGAGCTTGAGGCCAGCCTGGTCTACAAAGTGAGTCCAGGGCAGCCAAGATATCATAGAGAAACCCTGTCTCGAAACCCCCCGCCCCCCAAAAAAAAACATCAAAGAGAAATCACTAAATATAAATATAAATGACCTATTTTCTAATCTAATAAGGAGGGAAAGCTGTCTGAAGTTTGTCTATCAGCAGTAATGAGTAGGGGAAAACTCAGAATCTTTTTCTGTTTTGTTTTGGTTTTGGCTTTTGATTTTTCAAAACAAGATTTCTCTCTTACACAGAGCTGTGGTTGTCCTGGACTCTCTTTGTAGACTAGGCTGGCCTCGAACTTACAGAGATCCACCTGCCTTTGCCTCCCGAGTGCTGGAATTAAAGGCCTATGCCATCATGCCCGGCCAAAACTCAAAATCTTGATGAAGAAAAAAAAAAAAAAAAGAAAAAAAAAAAAGGTTACAGATTTGTCCTGGAAAACCTTGCCAATCCAGGTGGTTTAATTTTGCCTTCTTTGGAAGTGAGAAATCCTTGACTGCTCCTTTCAAAGCAACTGCAAGGCCTAGAGGGGCTGACAGCATTTCAAGAACAGTTGTGCATGTGCAGGGTCTTTGATCTTCTGAGGAGAGAACTGGGCTAGACAAATAGGGTGGACGCCTCCAAGCAGCTAAAGGTTTGTAACTCCACTCAGAATGTCCAGTATTCTGTGACCATAGGTAAAATGTCTCACCACTTATTCCTTCCATGAATAATACTGATATGAAACACTGCATATGTTTAGCAGTACAGGTATCTTAAATTACTAGCCTTCTTCTGTGCACAGGTGTATTCTTAGCTCCTAAAAAACCCGAGGAGAGTTCACAAAGAGAAACCAAAAGAGAGCTACCTTGTCCATATAGGGACTCTTCCTGGGCAGGAAAGATGAACTTGCCTATCATAAGTGGAGAAGGTATCTCCCATAAGCCCTTTCCTCCCTAAGGGAGCCTGTTACTGCTGTGCACATACATAGCACCTCCCTTCCTAATAGTCCAAGGACTAGAAGCAGAACAAGCTGCTGCATAAATGCTTCTCACAGCCCCCTTTCAACAGGAGTCCATCCAGGAGACCAACTCCATCCCTTCACTCTAGTCAAAAACAGTTCTGACTTTAGAATCTATCTCGATATATTTCTTTATTCATATAGCAAGATCTTAGAAATTAAATAGTAATAATAATAATAATACAAATGAAGACTCCACTGTTATTCACCGACCCACTGATGTCCCTCAAAAGAACTTACGTCTCTGCCTTTTTAAGCCTTGTAATAATGCTTGCAGGGAGTTACTTGGAAAAGACAGGGAGGCACCGCCTGATGTGAATTGCTAAAGTCATAAAGAAACAGAGGCCTGGGGACTCTGCTCTGCTTGCTAAGGCAACAGGGTTCTCAAATGCCAGGAATCAAATAAACCAGGTTGACCACTTAAATTTAGCATATGTACATAGTCACCCCAAATCTTACAACTTCTACTATAGAAAGACCATAATATTTTTTTTCAAACGTACTGAGAGTTTTAAGTGTTCACTTGGAAAAGAAAAACACACAGTGCATGTGCTGCCTCCATCGCCTCCCCAGAAACACTGCTATTACTAATGTTGCCCCAACCTTGCCAGGATCACAGAGAAGTGAGGATTCCCTTTTACAAGATTTTTTTTTTTTTTTTTGCTTATTTTTAACTTGTCTTGCCTCCAGTAAAATTATCTTTCCCCTGTATCAGCTTCTCAAGAGGTACGTGGAATACTGTCCATTTCTCTCCTCTGTGAACATCTGTCCTCCATCCTCCTAAGGGAATCCCATTTGTGCACAGCCCTTCAGCACTCTACAATGTTGAGCCACCATCTTTTGCTCTTCAAAAGGCCTGCAATTATTTTTAGCCTGTGAGCTGTAGTTTTCAACATTTCAGTCTTTTTTGTGTCTATAACCTCCACCCATATTTCCACGTTGTGCTGTGTGATAGCTATTTGTGTTATCTTTTTCCAAGGAATTCAAAGAACTTAATTGAGGAGCCCTCCACCCACACACTCACAGGAGGCAAAAAGGTTCCCTCCCTGTTTTTCAGAAGTATGGAACTGTTTGGCTCCAGAGAAAGTCTGTTTTTCCAGCTGTGAAGTAGCAGCTGACCAGATGTTTTTTCTACACACTGAAAAAATGGGCAGAGCCAAGCATAGATGATGTGCTCAGCGGATACAAAGACTCAGAAGAGTGTAAAGCAAAGTTTCCGGATCTCTGAATGGGTCCATCTCTAAAAGCAGTGAAACTAGGAGAGAGATGGATTTAACATTTAACTTTTAATTTTTTTTTTTTTTTTATGATGTGCTGAGTACTAAGTGGCTGCATGCTGAGAAGAAACAAAAAAAAGCCCAGCCTCTCCCCTTTGGGAAAGAGAGACCCAAATACCCAAATGAGTCAGCGCTCAACTCATTCCTGTGAGCCTGGAACACCTAATAAGCAGCTAGTGTGTTTCTGTCATCATTTTGAGTCTCAGAAGTCCATCAGCAAACAGACAAAACCTTTGGGGCTCTTAGATAGAAAAACACAGAGCAAATCACTGTGCCGTGCCCCGGATCAAGCCGTCTGGGTCCAAATGCTGTCTGTTGGATGCAGGAGAGGGAAGCTGCCTCTCTGTGCCACAGTTTCCTCTTGCAGATTACAAGGAAGACAGTAGTACCTACTGCACAGTGTTGTTACAAAGATCAATGAAGACAACACCTTCATAATAGCTTTTCTCATTGTTGAGGCCAAAGATCTGACAATAAGCACCTCAATGGGGAGGTGTATTCTGCCCTGTAATTAGGAGAGTCTTTTAAGGCAAAGAAGGTATGGCAGCAAGAATAGCTTGTAGCTTTGGCAACAGAAGCTTGCTCAGATTTGGGGAGATCGGGGCCGGGGAGATGTTGGGATTAATCTACAAGTCTCCATTTCCCCTTTTTATTCAGTCCACTAGGCCTGACCATGTGATGCTGCAACTTGCAGTCAAAGAAAATTGTCTCTCTTTGGTTAAACCACTGAAAACACCTATGGTATGCCATATTGGTACCCGACCTTGGCAGTCAAAACTGAACATCAAATACACACGGATCTTTCATCCAGAAAACAGCACTGTGTCCATGATTCTCAGCTATAGTTTTATTAACATTATACTATTACTTTAGACAGTAAGGGATGCTTTGTTGATGATGTGTGTGTGTTTTTATTCTGGCACAAAGCTCTCTGGGTACAATGAGGCCAAGCATCCTACTAGGACGTGTCTTCTTATAGGACATGATATTGTTATGCCCAGATCTTGAAATCCCCAAAGACCACCAGGAGTCCGAAGTCATATGCAAAAAAACCAAGAGCCTTTATTTCTCTACCTTACCAAAGCAGTGGATCAGTAGCAAGAGCCTCGAACCATTGTTAGGCAGGGTTTTTTATTGTGGTTATAGCAAGCAACTAGAATTTTAGCAAGAATGGAATGGCACAATGGGTTCAGTCAAGCTTGTTCAAAAGAGCATAATCAATCTATCAATAGTATCTGGGGACATTAGGTACATTCCTGATATCCCCTGACTAGGTCTCAGGGTGGTTATTGTCCTAGAACAGTTTGTGGTTTTTCCAGTAACTAGGATGAACTTGAGGACAGGCTTAAGATGGGGTCTGGTGACAAGATGAAGCCACCATGGCTCAGGTTCCACCACACCTGACTCCTGAGTGTCTGCTAAAGCCAAAGTGAACAGAATTCCTAACCAGATTACACTGTACTTTAAGGTTCTGAAACAAAGGGCAGAGAGGCTGCACTTCAGTTCTTAGAAATGCAGGTAGCTTAAGCTATGCGTGGTGGGCACAGGACTTAATCCAAGAAGTTGGAGGGTGGAGGGAAGAGGATCATGAGTTCAAGGTCAGCTTCACTTACCCTAGAGGCCCAATCTGCCACCTTGAGGCACAGTCTGGTGGAAGACACAGTCTGGTGGAAGACAGTCTGGTGGAAGACACCCAGAAGCTAGGTGCCACTGAGATGAACAAGTATGTGGTGGAGAGATGTGAGCTAAAAAAGGAAGCAGAACAGCCAGGTGTGGTGGCACACACCTTTCATTCCAGCACTCTAGGAGGCAGAGGCAGGCACATCACTGTGAGTTCAAGGCCAGCCTGTTCTACAAAGTGAGTCTAGGACAACCAAGGCTACACAGAGAAACTTTAGCTTGAAAAACCAAAAAGAAAAAAAGAAAAAAGAAAAAAAAAAAAAAAGAGGTGGAACTGCAGATGTAAGAGTGGTAAAAACAGCCTGATGTGAGTAGCCTCTGCACTGCCACCTGAGGACATGGTGTTATCTGAGGGCTGCGTAGAGCTGGCCCCACCCCTCACATGGGCAACTCAGCCACCACCCAGGCCCAGATTCAGGGCTTTCAGTTGGTCCACTTCAATATCTACCCCATGTACTAAGTGCTGAAGTGTGTCAGGGGGCTGGTCAAACAGAGCCAAAGTTGCAACATCTCCTTGACACAGGGCAACAACAGGAAATCCAGGAGGAATCCCAGTGAGGGTCCAGTACTGGTAGCATAGCCCAAGCGAAAGGCCTCAAAGCAGAACAAGGATTCATTGCAATGAACATCTGTAAGTAAAACTGTTGGGCTAAGTATATTGTGTGACACACAGAAGCTTCCATAGAGAGATTTTGTTTTCTTATTTTATTTTTATTTATTATTTATTTTAGGGGGAAGGTTGAAAGAGTGGAGGGCAGAGATTGTGGAACATGATGTGAAATGCACAAAGAATCAATAAAAAGCTTAAAAAAAAGTTTGATGATACCTGAACTCCATGTGATCCTCAAAAAAAAAAAAAAAAAAAAAAGGAAGGTAAAAGGGAAGGAGGTGGGAGGGATGGAAGGGAGGGAGGCAGAGAAAGACAAGGAGAAAGAGAAGGGTGAGAGGACACCAGGAAGAATGTGGCCTAGCAGAGGTTGGGGAGGAGCTATGACAACAGCTGGCAGACAATGGCTCAAGGGATTTGAACAATCTTTAACCTGGTGATGCTAGTTTTAAGCAGGGCTGCAACAGAGGCTGCCTTGTAGGGCACTGGCCAGTCAGAAGGGGCTGGACAGTGATCCTGGCTGGGAGAGAGGAAATTGTGCTGGTCATGCTTACAATGCAGCTGGTAGTCTTCTGTGTCACCTAAGTAGGGGCTTTCTGGAGGCTTGGAATCCATAAGAGAGGTACCAACCAGAGGGCTACACGGAGAAACCAGTGGTGCTTGGAGCTGTGTGAAACCTGAAGAAGATCTGCTGATGACTCAGGTATTATTACAGCTCCCCACCCTTAGGAATTAGGTTGTAAAAGTTAAGAGCCAAGGGCAGATAATTGCTGAGTGGCAGAGCCAAGTTTGTCTGACTGTGAAGTCTTCCCTTTCCTCACTTCAAGGCTTTCCAGGTGGCTGGGTGAGCCATTGGAAGATGCAGTTGCCACTGTTTGTAGACAACAGCCCAGCCCAGCACTGGTGGCTTTTCTAAAAATACATGCATTAATAAAGTATGGCTGTCACGCTGCAAGCAAGATAAGACAGACAGGAAGGCCACAGATTACTTCCATAAAACACACACAGCTTAGAGAAGGAAGTTTGTGCAGGGTATAGTTGGCACAGGGTTTAAGAATCAAGGAGGGCCTCCAAGCCAAATGCATCGTCAGTCTTACCTACCGCTTTCAGGCTTGTCACAATAGATTCAATCGAAAATATAGAGAAGGAAAAAAGTGTCCTATCTGTGAAGAAGATAAAGAGTTACAAAAGAGGATCTTCAGTGTGGGAGGGAGATTGGAAAAGAGATAGAAAGAGCTGGAAGGGAAATAGGAGGTGAGGCACTTATTTCAAGGATCTAGTAAGACTACCTCATCCGGATTGAACACTATGACATGCCAGTGCCCCGCCCCTTGGAAATGCTTCTCATGACCAGCAAACACTGACCAGTCTTGAGTTTTGCTTGCTCTGGTAAATTACAATTGTAAGTTATCTTGTAAACCCTCTGATGATGGGGACTTGCCTGACTCATCTTGAGATCTGTACACTGCCTGGCACAGCAGCTCTTCAGTGAGTATGGAATATGTTTTAATTTCCCTTGGGGGAAATTTTAGTTTACGTGCTGCTGCCTTCAGGCTGCTATACTAGTGGATGTGACAGAAAGTCTTAACTATAAAGACAGAAACATTTCTAATGAAATCTTCAAAAGTGTCCACCAGAATATAGTTTTTTTCTTCTTCTTGTTCTCCTCAATAATAAACTTTTAATAACTTCAGCAATGTCTTTTTGTATAAGATTGCTTTAGAAGGCTCCTTACCAGGTATTTTAGCAATGATCTAGATATTTATCATCAGAGTTATTAAAAGTATGGTGGGCTAAAGAGATGGCTCAGTGGTTAAGATCACATTGCCTTTGCAAAGAACCAGATTTAATTCTCAGCACCAACAGCGTGGTTCACAGATATATGTGCAGGCAAAACACTCACACACATAAAAAAGAACAGATTAAATACAACACACACACACACACACACACACACACACACATACACAGTGGGAGGAGGAAGTATAATGATAAGAGAATGGGGTCAGCAATGTCAGCACAGCTTTTGGGGGGGGGGGGGATTGAGGATATAGAGACCAAAGAATGAGCCGTTGAGCTGTTCTTCCTGCCAAAAGAGGAGTATTATCAATGGTGTCTCAAGACACATAAGAAAAATTCCCAGAAGCTGCACCCTCATTCTGCATTGTGGGAATACATGAAGAACACCGAAATGAAAACACAGAGCTTGCCTTTTCACAACTTACTGTCACATGGGAATCATCCATCATCACATGGGACTTGACAACACTAAAAGCAGGCAGGGGAGTGTGAAAGCTTTGATAGTAAAAATGAGAAAGGCTTCAGGTCTTCCCTGATAGAGTCTGTTGGCTTACAAAAACAGGAAGTAGACTAACTAGAAAAGCATCTTATAAGACTGGTGTGAGGAACACCGGAGATCTTTTCTGATTTGGAAACATAGGTCAAAGACAGGGGTGCCAGCAGTCATTTGATGACCCCTGACCATTCTGGGCTGACTTCTATGAAGGTTGTAAGTCTTGGCCTCATTGCCAGATATGGTTTTTGTTCATATTGAGTCTTAGCACTAACCTTTCAGAGGTTCCTTCTCTTGGGATGAATGCAGAATTTCCATGATGTATATGGAGCCAGCACACAAAACTGATCTAGAGAGATTGGAATGGTCATACTGGAATCGTCTATGCATGTTGAGAATGCACACTGAATAAGGGCTTGTGTCAGATAGCTTCTTGAGGACCAAAAACTTTTGTTTTTGTCTCACCAATATACATTTTTTAATGATTTGTACATTTACTCCAATTCTTTCTAAAAATAAATGGACTTATATCTCACTCTATTCCAATCTTTATTATGTAATTTTCCCTTATTTTGTTATTCATAAACAGACCAACCAAATCATAAAGCTTCTTATAAATCATTTCCTGATTATGTGATTTACCAGTTAAAATAGAAAACGGTCGCTCCCTTAACAAACTTGAGATTTTTTTTTAAAGTCTTGCTTGGGCCCCACCTTTAGCACTGTTTCTCTCCCTAATCATAAGAGCCACAGCCCATCCCCCACCTCAGCCCTAATGCCAATTTCTAAAGATCTCATAAACTTCTCCCATATCAGCACATCATCCATGTACTTACAGCCCAGACAGCACAAAGCAGGAGCTGTCTTCATAGCTACATCCACTTTGGAGAACTGGGTTCTAAGGACTTAATGTATTCACTCACGAACCATATAATCACTTCTTAAAGCAGAGTTTAAAACAAGCAAGTTCTTCAAATTACAAAACCCACACACTCTCCAAAGGGCACCAACAAAAGAAGAGCACAAAGGTCTCCAGGAGACTGGCTGGTAGCTGGTTTAACAGGTATTTACTGAGCACTTGAAGGTAACTGGGGAGAGGTGAGCTTTGATCTGAGACCCACAGGGCATGTGCTATTTGGCCCAAGATCAGCAGGATCTCATCCTCCGAGGGAGACTGGCTTTTCCTGCTTGGAAGGAGGCAACTCTCCAGTGAGGAGCAATAGGCATCCCACACTAGCTGTGCTCCCTCTTTATCAGTTTCCCTCACCCCTGCCCCCAGATAGCCTCTTCCCTCACTTCCTCTTTTCACAATAGGATCCTGTTGCCACCAGGCTTACAGTTTCCTAAGAGCACACACAGAAGGATATGATGTTATTATTTATTTATCTTTACATTTATTCAATGACTGTGGCTATTCATATTCCCCACATACTTGGAGAGAGAAGTGAAGGAACAGGTGAGACATTTCCACTCTCCATAAGGAGGCGGTTCAACAGACAATAAGCCTTAACTTGGTTTCTACTGTTTACTTGGTTCCTTTCTGTTTGTGTTCCTGCACATCCTCTTGGGAGCCACCCCTATGCCAACACCATTGTCTTCTATCCACTCTGTTTCGCCCCTGCATCTCTTGGGCTCAGCCACAGAGGGCCAAAAAGCACTGAAAGGAGGAAAAATCAAAACAACAACAATAGTAAAAACCTGTAGCATTTATTTCTTCTTAAAGCTTTACATCTGCTTTGTTGTTTATTCTCGGTTACTTCAGATCCAAGATCCAGGTTCTCTAAAGAAGCCGTGACTACGATGGTTGCATGGATAGCGTGTTGTTCTTGAGTCTCTGGCCTATAAGTGTAGCCATGATAGATGGGCCACCATTATGATCACGTGTAGCCTTCTGTCACAATAGCAAAACAGTTGAGATCTTAAAATGTTAAATGGAAAAGCTTCTGTTGGCTCATTCAACCCACAGCCAGTTGGTCCTGTTGTTTTAGACCAATAATGAGGCAAAGCATCACGGCAGAGAACACTGGGGGAGAGCAAAACCGCTTCTCTCGTTCCTAGGAGGCAAAATTTTAAAGGAAGGCTTACATTCCTACAATCCTCTTTGAAGTCCTGTCTCTATGCCATGAACACCTGCCAAAGAGCCACATTGCCTAAAGGCTCCACTTACCTCACAGTAGCTCCACTTGGGAGACAAGTTGTTAAGAGTGGACCCTGGGAGATAGCTAAACATCAACAATGAGGTACTTAACAATGGAATGAGTAGATGGCAACAGTTTAAAATATAGATAGACTCACGCAATGAGAAAAAGTCAGAGTCTGAGCTGGGCGTGGTGGCGCACGCCTTTAACCCCAGCATGCGGCGAAGCAGAGGCAGGTAGATCATTGAGAGTTCAAGGCCAGCCTGGTCTACAAAGTGAGTCAAGGACAGCTAAGGCTACACAGAGAAACCCTGTCTTGAAAAAATAGAAAAAAACAAAAAATAAGGAAAAAGAAAAAGTCAGAGTCTGATAGGAGGAAGTCTGACATAAGTGTCTGCTACTATAACAGAACACAAGAGTCTGGGTAAATTATAAACTTCAGAAATGTATTAGACTCTGAAAAGTGATGACGGCCTCCTCGCTGTGTTATAGAATGGTGGTGCCTACATAGTGAGAGTAGGAGCAGGGGAAAGGGCTAAGCCTCCCACTCACCTCTTTTTAATTAGCCCACATATAGGAACTAACCTCAACCTACTCCCACAATAATGGCCTCATATCCATATTCATGAGGGCAAGTGCCCCAACAACCTAATCACTTGGAAAATGCCCCAGCTCTTCACATTATCATGATAGCAATTATACTTCAACAAAGGTTTTTGGAGAAAGTACTTGGGTCATGGTGGTCTCGCAGTTATGTTTCCACATTCAAAAATTTACAGGCCCTGGATGCCTGGTAGAAATTAATCTTTTCAAGAAAAGACTCTGACCGAGGATGCTGTCACTGTACATAACTTAAATACTTTTCCAAGTCTTCCTTAATACACATGAAATCTGGGATGCCTTATAAAAGGGAATAAATTTTGACCTCCCTGGAGTATTAAATACCAACTCTGAGTGTATATGAATTTCTCTGGAGTTAAAACACCTCTGTGAGCAGTAGCGCACACTTTTAATCCGAGCAATTGGGAGGCAGAGACAGCAGGATCTCTGCGAGTTCGAGGCCAGCCTGGTCTACAGAGTGATTCCAGGACAGCCAAGGATACACAGAGAAATCCTGTCTTGAAAAGTTTAAAACAAACAAAAAAACAAACAAACAAAAACACTTCTGTGGTGACTGTATAGATGGCTCAGCAGTTAAGAATACTCGCTCTTGAAGAGGATCTGGGTTCAGTTCCCAGCACCACATGGCTGCTAACAACTGTTGTTTGTAACTCCAATTGCAAGGAATCCAGTGCCCTCTTCTGGACACTGCGTGCACAAGATGCCCAGGCATACACTCAAGCACAATACCCATAAACAAAAACTGCATCTCTAAAAACAAAACAATACCATCGTCTCCTGACAGTTTTCTATTGTTGCTGCCACAGAATGGCCACAAACTGAGTTGCTTTGCTTATGTATTTGCTTGGTTGAATGAGGATGCAAAGTATTAGGCTTCCTCATGGAATTTTCAAAGAAAAATTGCTTTTGTTGCTTCTCCTACCCACATCCTCACCTCCATCATCCTCCCTGACCCTGTTGTTGCATAGCACCCACTTACTACAGGACAGTTCTAGAAGCTGGAAGTCTGAGACAGCTTTCGCTGGTTATCAGAAGGCCCCTGCTCCATGACAGGCTGTAAGGAAGCATCTGTTTCCTCCTCAGCTTCAGACCCGAGAGACTGACTGTGATTAACCTCTAAACTAGGAAGCTATATTAAGGAGGATGGTTTAGGGAGACTCTGGCACCATCCCTCCGCACCAATATGGAAATTCAAAAGCGCATTCCTGTGTAAGTGGCATCGGTCATAGGTCAAGTGGCCCGCTACTCAAGAACCTCACTAACTCAAAGGCCCCTCTTATTCAAAAAGTTTCAGGGATTTAGTTACGTGCAACTAGTCAGGGCATCCCCTCTATTTGGAAGATAAGTCACTCCAGCCTTCACATCTACCACAAGGGAGAGTGACACTCGCCAGAACTCTGGATATTGCAGACACTGTGATTCGGCGTGCTTCTCCACCCCTTTGCTCGGTGATATGCTGGGCTATTTCTCCTGAATAGAACTTGGAGGGAGAGAGAATTCTTCAAGTCTATGCTATTACACAAGTTTCCTTGCAACTTGAATTTTATGACCCAGTGCACGCAGCCCTTAGTATGAAATGGCCAAAGCAGCCAGGTCCAGTGATAGAGTCACGAAAAATGCCTCAGGTTTGAGAGCATCTCATCAGTTTCTTAAAAAAACAAAACAAAACTGTATTTTACAGGTATGAGTGGTTTGTCTGCATATATATCTGTGCACCACAGGCATGCCTGGTGCCCAAATAACCCTGAAGAGGACATGGGGTCTAGTAGAAATGGAGTTATAGATAGTTGTGAACTCCCGTGTGACTTAACTCAGACCCCCTGGAAGAAGGACAAGTGGTCTTAATCCCTGAGCTATCTCTCCAGGCCTGCTGCTTTTTGTGGACAGGATCTCCCTATGTAGCCCTGGCTGGTACTGCCTCCCCAGTACTAAGATTAAAGGTATGCCTTCCACCAACATCTTAGCTATTCATTATTATGATTATTTATGCCCAAACTCAGGGGACCTCCTTGAAGGTGGCTAAAGTGACTTGGGAGGCAGAGGCAGGCAGATCTCTGTGAGTTTGTAGACCAGAATGGTCTACAAAGTGAGTCCAAGATAGTCAAGGCTATACAGTGAAACCTTGTCTTAAAATACCAAAACCAAAACAAAAAGGTGGCTAAAATGGCAAATGACTGCTCGCTATTTGAATTTCAGCAACTACCTTGGTCCCAGTTTCTAGGAGAGGCTGAAGGGACAACCTAGAAATAGCAAGGGCCTCAGTTGGCCAGAGATACTGTGACTAGCTACGACAACCTGGGTATTTTTTTTAATGTGATTTGTTCCCTAGTTCTGGGTGCTAAAAGTCACAACTCAAGGGGTCCTACACAGAAGATTCCTTCTGAGGCCTGTGAGGAAAACATTTGCTCTTGGCCTTTGTGGCTTGTAGGTGACCATCTTCCCCTTCTGCCTCTCTATGCCATTCTCCATCTTTGTGTGTCTTTGTTTCCCCATTTTATAAAGATCGGAGTGACACTGTATTAAACCCTCATGGCTTAACACGCAGAAGACCTATCTCCAAACTGGGGCCAAATTCGGAAGGTCTGGGAGTTAGGGCTCAAATATAAATTCTTGTTTGAGAGATTCACTTTAAGAGAGATCACCACTAGCTAGACAAATGAGTTCTCCGCATTGAACAGTGTCTTATCTGAGCTTCTGAGCGATCAATCTGGCATGTGCAAACACATTGGACCGTTAGATGGAAATGGGCATGTACCTGTGGAAGAGACAGCCCACCAGTTCCTCAAGGCAAGCACTGTTGCCGAGAACTTGGACTCTGCCATCTCTTCTCAAACTGTGTTAATGTCTTTCCCGGGACATTTCTCCTCAGTGGCTCTGTGGAGAGGCCCCTCTAACCAAAGAACAGTGGAAGGAGAAGCATCATTCTGGGGGTGGGGGGAAGGCTGACACAGCTGGGGGTGGGGGAGATAGCTGCTATATCAAAACTCCATTCAGAAAATCTTCCTAAGGAGCATTCTGTAAGGGAAAAGAGATGATGGGATGGATAGCTATGCCGACTCAACTGGTGGCTAATGTGGTCCCTAGCTGACTCATTAAGGATTTATTAAAAACACCATCAAGAGGCAGATACATGAAAGTCTCTCAAAATGGGCAGAGTGTGGAAATTACTGTGTATAAATGGAAGATGTATCTCAGAGAACAAGATGATATATTTTATAGATTCATCCTCGGTGCCGGCTTACAGGTTAACCCAAGGGTTGGTATGGTTTTTACGGTTGTTAAGGGCCCCAACTGCTGAGAGCAAGGACAACAAAGAGCCTTGTGCACTGTTCCCTGTATGCCTTTTTAGGCTGCCTCTGCAGCCCCACCTCAAGACTCCAGTAAGTCTTGACTCAACTTCCTCTGGTGTTAGGTGAGGAAGGTAGAAACACACTGGGACACTTGGGAGACATATTAAGAGGACATTTTTTTTTCCCACCTTGGTCTGTTTGTGTGGGGTGCCACAGATTATAAAGAAATGCACTTCTCTAAGTTGTGGAGCATAAGCCTAAGGGCAAGTGGCTTCATTACTTCAGCAGTTTCCTGCACTCTTAATGTAAGTTCCAAAACTTAATAGCTGAGTGACTTGGTGTTAGTGACTTAATGTCGCTGTGCACAATGCTCCTCCCTGTAAAATAACACAATTTTTAAAATTTAAGTAATTTATTCAGATTACATCTCATTTGTGACCCCATAACTTGTATCTTCCCATTCCCCCTCCCTCCCTCCTTCATCCTATTCCCCTCCCCTAGGGCTGTGACAGAAGGGGACCTTGTCTCCCAATATATGATCACAGCCTATCAGGTCTCTTCCTGGTAGTCTGCTTACTCTTCCACTGAGTGTCACCAGGTCTCTCCACCAAGGGGAAAAGGTCTAATAGAGGCCACAAGAGTTCATGTCCTAGTCGGTCCCTGCTCTCCACACAACTGTGGAGAATGTGCTGTCCATTGGCTAGCTGTGGGTAGGGGTTCTAGGTTTACTGCATGCATTGTCCTTGCTTGGTACAGTAGTTTGAGCTGGCCACAATTTTTAAAATAACACAACAACGTAGGACAGTACTTACAGTAACGTTCACCTAAGAAGTGGTAGTATTGGGGGCTGGAGAAATGGCTCAGAGGTTAAGGGCACTGGCTATTCTTCCAAAAGTCCTGAGTTCAATTCCCAGAAACCACATGGTGGCTCACAACCATCTATAATGAGAACTGGTGCCTTCTTCCGGAGTGCAGGTACACATGCAGGAAGAATATTATATACATAATAAATAAATATTTTTTAATAAAGGAAGTGGTAGTATTATTGTTTTTTTTTTTTTTTTTTTTCGTGGCTTAATGAGAAGAGACACCCGCAAAATAAGTGGAAATTCTCCTGGGAGAATTAATACAGATATTCAGCCTGAAGTGTCCTTCAAAAGTAAACAATCAGCCATTCTCTCTTTTTGCCAGCCAGATAGCATGGGACACTCAACCCCTTCTCTTAGCAGGACATACCTTTCAGGGAAAGAAACAGAGAACTGGTGGTTAGTTTCAGCAGTGAGTGAGCTGTGAATCTGCCAAACTCCATGCCCTCTTGGACCTCAGCTTCCTCACTTGTCCACGCAAGTGAGCAACAGTTAAACCCCAATGTGCAAAGTCTCTTTCAGCAAAGGGAGATCGCTGTCCCCACGTCTTCCACAAATGGGAATCCTGCGTGCCACTCCCTGAGTCTCCTAGAGGTCCTTACGCGGTCCGTCCGTCCGCTGCCTCGCGCCCACACTGCTTATGAAGTCTTTACACCGAGCCCGCCTGGCGCTAACTAATGTTTAACTCGGGCCGAAACTTGGCGGCGAGTTCAGGGTGACTGTGTGCAGAGCAGCGGCGCAGGGCGCAGGACGTCCGTCTCCGCGCGCGCGGTGACTTCTGCCTGGCGCTCAAGCCTCAGAGCTCAGTTCCAAGGATCCGCCCGACCATGAAGGTGAGTGCACCTCGAGTCGCACAGCCCTGGCCCCAGGCTGGAGTTGTGGGTACTGTTTCGCCAAACTCTCCTCCAAACTGCCCCAGATTTCCTAGAGGCAACCAGAAGCTACCATTAGGCGGAAGCCACGGGGGGCCACTCTAGCAGGTGAAGGAACATTGCCTCCCGCGCACAGGCTTTACTCTTTCAACTTTTTGCAGTATCCTACTGGGACCCAAACACCTAGCCTTGTAGGTCGGGGAAAGTCAGCCTTAGAACGCTGGCGGCACCGCACCTTCATTTGGCTTCAGAAGGGTGGGTGGGTGGTTGGGAGGAGAGACGCCAACAAGATCAGATGATCATGCTGGGGCCAAAATTCAAGGACTCCTACCTGAGTGAATCCCAAACCCCACCAATCTACTGGTGCACCTGCAACCCCCTCTGCCTCTGAGGGGGCCTAGGTCCCAGCCCTCTTCCCAGAAGAGGGACAAAGGCTTCCCTCTAATTGTTTGCAATCTGACCCACTTGCAGACACTGTGGAAGGTTCT
This sequence comes from Acomys percivali, assembly GCA_907169655.1. NCBI lineage: Eukaryota > Metazoa > Chordata > Mammalia > Rodentia > Muridae > Acomys > Acomys percivali. Next base: position 36,196,966 of record OU015750.1, on the reverse strand, counting down.
CCTGGGACTGCTTGGTGCCGCCGCGCTTGTCACCATCATCACCGTGCCAGTGGTTCTTCTGAGCAAAGGTAGAACCTTGTAACATTTTAAAAAGCTAGGGTGGTTGGAGACTGGAGTCTGGGTCAGGTGGCTTAGTTTTTTTTCGGTGACCTGGACAGATGTGCCGGGTTACGGCTGAAAAGACTGTCAAGGCTCCAATTGCATTTGCTGCTTCTGGGGGCTCCAGTGTTTAGGCCTTGAGGCTTCCTCGTTTTGTTGTGTATCACAAACACACACTTCCTGAAACTGGGGGAGAGGTGCGGTTTCTTTTTATTAAATGCAGTTGCAAAAAAAAAAAAAAAAAAAAACTTAACTTCAAGTTGATTTTAGAACGTTGTGATTGCAGAGCTTCTAAGGAAATAAGTCAGCTTTTGAAGATCCAAAACATAGTAATGAGAATGTCTTAGGTGGACTGGGAAATGAGAAAGCGGGGTCCATGATACGATTTGAAAGAGAGAGGGAGGGGAGGAGAGAGAGACAGAGAGAGACAGAGACAGAGAGAGACAGAGAGACAGCGAACAAATGTGTTTCTCCTTCAAGAGTGAGGAGAATTCATCAGTTCGAAGATCCAGTTGTAGAGAAGTAATTATTTGAGCATTGTAGAAATACTGCAGAACTAAATTGCCACTGTGCATAACACAGGGACCTGAAATCAGCCAGCTTTTACTGGGTTATTTCATTGAAAGCCATCTGCATGTATTTTATGCTCCAGCTCAGCTCCAACTTTAGGCACAAAACAGATTAATGGAATATCCACTACTGATGCAAGCAACTGAGGATAGCTAGTCTGCATCTCCGTCAGCTCCTTTTCTCTTATGAACTGCTATTATGATTTTTTTTGTATTGTGTATTTATGTATTTGTTGTTGTTGGTGGTTTTTTGTTTTTTGTTTTTGTTTTTCTTTTTGTTGTTGTTGGTTTTGGTTTTTTTGAGGCAGGGTCTCTCTGTCTTAGCCCTGGTTGTCCTGGACTTGCTTTGTAGACCAGGCTGGCCTCAAACTCACAGCAATCCACCTGCCTCTGCCTCCCAAGTGCTTGTATTTATGTATTATGTAGTAATTTCCCAGAACACATTGTGCACATTCTACATCAGTCATCACTTGAACTGGTCTCTCCTAGTGGACGTGTAGTTAGGTGGTCTTTGTCAGAGTTCAAGGCAACAACTGAGAATTAACACGTAGAGCTATCAAAAACATTCAAGTTCATAGTGGAGCAAAGGTACCAAAGATTAACCATTGAACCCACTGCTGATGATATTTAGTTACGATAATCAGTAGTTATTGCCATTAGAACTGTTGACTCAGAACTAAGGAAGACCAGAAGTTCAAGGTCATCCTCAACTACAGAGGAAACTGAAGACCACCCTGGAAGGCACAGGGCTCTCTACCTCAAAGTACATAAAGATAAAAATTAAATAACATTCCTCACAAGGGTGAGGAAAAGATGGGCCATATCTAGAATCAAACAACCTCAAGTCTAGCTTTGGATAGGCTATTTTTCTCCACCAAACCAGGGAGGCATCACAACATCCAGGAAAAACTGTAACCACAGAACTTCCTTAAGGGGAGCTTTTGTGGGATTATGGCATGTGGATAAAAGCCCGCTTGAGGTGGACGAGGAGTAATCATGGGGCCCAAGTCATGAACTTGCCTTGCAAAGGGCTTGCTCAAATTATTGTTAGCTGTACCGATTCTATTTTACTGGGTAGAGTCTGCAAACTCCAGAGGGCATGTTTGGCCCTTTCTTGTGAATAGCATCCATTATCCTCTCTGAAAAAATATCGAGGATGCTCCTCTGTTGAGGACTTCCCCAGACTCACATGTCTGCTTTCATTGACTCTTTAAGCTGGTGAGGCCTGAGCACACTGTCCTAAGGGCCAGAAGAAGATCCCTTGGGAAATCTAAGAAAGCTTGAAGAGTTAGCAAACATGAGTGGCTTGTGCGGCAACTCACAGAAGAATGATATTCTGTGCTCTGGGGCTAGAGAGAAGTGGGGTTTAAACCACAGGGCATGCAAAGCTATGGCAAACTGTATATATTTAGATGTATGTATTCTATTTTATGTATATGAGTGTTTAGATGCTCCAGGTACCACTTGAATACCTGGTGTCTATGGAAGTCAGAAGAGGGTAGTGATCTCCTGGAACTGGAGTGACAGATGCTTGTGAGCCTCAGGTGGGTGCTGGGAATCAAACCCTGGTCCTTTCCAAGAGTAGTACCCATGCTTACCCACTGCTGAGCCATCCCTCCAGTGGCCCCTCTGAAATACTTGTCTGGGAGAATTTTGAGCATGCCTGGACACTTGGGCTTGATAGTAGGAAGAAGGAAAAGCAAGGAAAGTAGCCCCAAACAAGGTGCAGTTCACAATTTGGAAACTGGAAGCTACTCAGATGTGAATGGCTCTAACTTTTATACTGGCTAACCTAAAGAAGGTGTGGGGGAGAGTAGCAGAGGCTGCCTCCTGGGAGCCTGCTAGAAACCTGGCTTCCTAGTAGCTTGTTTATAGTTATATTGCCCTTTCTTTTCTTTCTTTTTTTCTTTTCTTTCTTTCTTTTTTTTTTTTTTTTTGTTTTTGGTTTTTTTTGTTTTTGGTTTTTCAAGACAGGATCTCTCTGTGCTGGCCTTAGCTGTCCTGGACTCGCTTTGTAGACCAGGCTGGCCTTGAGCTCACAGCCTGCCTCTGCCTCCCGAGTGCTGGGATTAAAGGCGTGCACCACCACGCCCGCTTATTGCCCTTTCTTTTTACTTCTGAATTCTGTGTGTTTAGACAGGAAATGAAAGTCATCTTGTTTTAACTCTTATGTTATCATAAGGGGAAGAGATGACAGCCTGGGTGCCTGGAATTGCCGCTAAGTCAGCAATACCTTTCCAGGGCCCCACTGTAAGGGACTCTTACAAGGACCCAGCTTCGTCTTGATGAGATAATGAGGTGCCTGCCTGCCCCACCCCATTCCCAAGGTTTAACATCACACCAGCTCAGGCAAGGAAGAGGCAGGGAGAGAGAACGCAAAAGAAAAGAGAAAGAAGAGTGACGGGGCAGAGAAGGAACCCAGGGGAGGGAGAGTTTTGAAAACCAAAGAGGCCTAGAGTATGTGCAAAGCAAAGAGTTAAAGAGACAAAGGGCACGGGCCAACCCAAGTGCTTCCTCCTGAGAGGCTGGTTTAAGACAAGGTCAAGCTTTTCCATAGGAAATGTTGATGTCAGCAGAGCCAAATGCCCTAGATACACAACCGGACTGGGAGGAGAGACCTCGGAGCATTGTCTTTTTGTTTGTGAAGATAAAAAGCTTTCTCCCGGAAGTCAGAAGGTATCAGAGAGGCTTGCCCCTCTTTAGGAAGAAGAGAAAGGAGCCTATGCAAAGGCTCTCTTTAAACTTTCACCTACTGTGATAGAACATGTTAGGTTTCATTTCCCAGAGAACCAGCAGGGAAACATGTCAACACATTACCTGTCAGAATAGCCAAGTGGGCATGAACCTTTCTCAGAGTTTGTGACTGTTTCACCTTATGGTATGATATTGGAAATATTTACTTGCTAAATGGTTTTATTATTCAATTTAATCTTGGAATAGAAATGTCCTCCTTCTTCTGTTCTTTTTCCTGCTCCATGGTAAACTTCCTGAGTACCTTCCTTCTCTTACTTCATAAGAAACTTGATTTTTTTTTTTCTATCCACCCCGAGTACTAAAAGGAAACCCAAATATGAGGAGAAAGGCATCACCAACAAGAGAAAAGATAACATCTTTGCCCGAGATGGTCCAGGGTTGATTCCCACTTGAAAGAACGGAAGTGAACCTGAATGAAAGCTTTGTATACCTCAGCGGGCAATTTCTAAATGGCCTGCTCTGTAAAGGCTCAGTTGACTGTTGTCAACCGCCTGTCATCAGCAATTGGTCTTTCCAGGCCATCAATTTGAGCTTTTGGTTCCCTAGCTCTATGGTATGTGCCTTGACTTTCTTTCTTTTTTAAATTTATTTTAACTTATATATTGACTTTACATCCCAATCATAGCCCCCTTCCTCTAACCAATCTGATTCCCCCCTCCTCCCTCCCCTTGCCCTTAGAAAAGGGGAGCCCCACCACCAACAACAACCCACCCCAGCACATCAAGTCGCATCAGGACTGAAGTCCTCCTCATCCACTAAGGCCAATGCCTTAACATTCTTTGCCTTGGAAATCTTTTCCTTTCTTCTCAAAAGGGATCAGAGACTGAGAAAGAGAAGGTTGTTTGCCTGGTTAATGGTCAAAGAATAACAACTTAAAGGGACTAATGGTTGGTTCAGTGTGCTTTTAATGTCTAGTACTGAGGCCCCAGGGGTAGGTGGTTTGTAAATAACAGCTTGCTTTGTGGGGAAGAAGATGTGCAAGGATGAAATAATAGTGGGGCGAAGTTCACTCTGTGCCTGGTACTGGGTTGCCAGCTTCCACGAATTACCTATTTAGTCCTTCAGACAACTCTTATAGACAGCACTATTATGATTTCTATTTGAAACGGGGAGAAGAGGTTACTTCACTGTTGTAGAACAAAATTCTCCAAAGCTCCAGGCAATAGGCATTATCTCCTAAATTTCGGGTGTGGATCACCTGGGGATTCAGGCTTAGGGTCTCTCCTAAGGCTGTCACATGAAAGATTAACTGATAGTGGGGGCTCCTATGCAAGGTCTTTCACCTAGTTTTTAGCTACAGACCTCAGCAAGGCAACTGCATACTCTCTCAGGAATAATCGCAAGAAGGCCTAAGCAGGAAGGCCAGGTGCCTGTTGTGACTTAGCTTCAGAAGTGGCCATCACAGCATCAGTTCTGCTGTTTGGCATTAGCAGTACAGAACAACCTGATACAACATGGGGGCTGACAAACACCAGAAGGTGCATATCACTGAACCATCTTGGAGGAAGGATGCCAAAGAAATTAAGAAACTTTCTTAGTGTTCCATAGAGTAGGGATTCACACCTAGACCATGTGACTCTAGCTGATACTTGATACTGTTAAACCCCACAGTCATTTTGTTAGCTTGTGATCAAGTATAAACTCAGCCGGGTCTTATTAGCATAATTGTCACAGCTTCTAATTTACATAGCTATAGCATAACGTCACAGTCACAGCTGTTAATCTCTATGTTCTAAATGTTTTGAGGAAAAGAGCCTGTTCCAGGGGCCTCCCTTCCTATCTATACACAGGCAACAAACTTCAGAATTAATATTTCAGGCTTTGCCACCCCCTCACCCTATGTGATGCTGGAAAATCCTGGGGGTTACATTGAGGGCCTCATAAGTGCTGGGCACATGCTGTAACCATTGAGATATCCCCAGGGCAGCATCTGTGTTTTTGAATGGTCTTATTGATAGTGAGAGTGAGCATGAACCAAGAGTCAGTTCCACCTACAATAACCTGAAAAGTTCCTTTCAAAGGCCTCCACTCACTCAGGTGAAGCTCAGATTCTTGACTTCACCACAGAAAAAAATTTCAGGACACATCAAGGACCCTAAACCAGAATCCCAAGGTAATTTACATTCAAATTCCTCACCCACAGTCTAGGAGATAGTACCTGCTGCCTCAAGATTTGGAGAAATTTGTTCTGACACAATGAATAAGTAATCCCTGCTCCATTATCTTTTTTTTCCAAATGGAAATGTAAATAGTACTTTTTTCAAGAGTTGCCTTAAGGATTAAATGACATACATTGAAGCCCATAGCCCAATACAAGAAAAAGAGTTGGAGTTTATTATGAATTATTATTCCATTAATGTAGAAGGTTAGTGGAGAGAGGCACTCAGAGAATAATTAGGTTCACCTAAGCATAGGTATAGCTTCTCAAGAGAGAGCTGGCCTTAAGTGTCTGCAGTAATCTTAAAGGAAGATTTTGGTGCTTTCAGAAGCTACATCTCAAAAGGTTGCTAGGGAACTCAATGAGATCATAGGTCTGTTACTGGGTGCACCAAACAGGATTACAGCTGATAAAATAAAACCCAGTAGCCAAGGTTGCACAAAGAGTTAAAAATGTTCATAGGCTCATTTGTAAAATAGCCAGAAAACTGTAGGTTCGCACAAGTGTTAAAACCATTATGAGAGGCATATATGCTCAGGACTTGACCATGGTTCCTATTTGAAACATCTCCATATAGACCACCTTTTCAGCAAGTTTTGTTAACTGTCTTCTTGACTCTCAAGCAGATTCCTGTGTGTTTGTGTAGGTGTATGTGTGTATGTGTGTGTGTGTGTGTAGGGGTGTGTGTGTGTGTTGTAAGGGTGTATGTGCATGTGTGTGTGTAGGAGGGTATGTGTGTATATGTGTGTGTGTTGTAGGGGTGTGTGTGTATGTATGTGTAGGTGTGTGTGTGTGTGTGTAGGGGTGTGCGTGTGTGTCTTTTCCTTCTCATGTCTCTTTAATTGTCCCTGTTTTTCTCTCCTGACTCATTACGTAGTTTTAGTAGTAACAGCTCATTCGAATTTATCACCAACATTAAACTTGCTTTGTCTCTGATATAAGTTTTATTACTCCAACTAATCTTGACAAAATAGTTGATTTCAGAGAGATTTATATCTTTTTAAACTTGGGGACACTACGATCTGGACAGCTCAAGGTCTTGAAAGTGATTACGAGATGTTGCGAATCTAAATCTTTTGCCTTATAGCCTCCCTGAGCCTGTATGGTGGTTCTCAGAAACAACAGATTTGAGGAATCAGTTTTTCAAAATTAAATGTTTAATCATTGCTTTATGGATGAATGTTAATCCTTTCATTGTTATAAATCAATATTTTGTAAATATGTCTACATTTAGTCCTCACATCCCCAATGTGACGAATGGAGGAAGGTGGCCTTTCAACTTGAGAATAATGGGAAACCACAAAATTAGCACTTCTGAGCTGTTTTCCTAGTTTCCAAGTACAGGGTTTTCAGTCTTATGTTGTACTCTAAGGGTATAGTTTTATACGAAGCTTTTCTATAGTCTACAGACCCATCTCTCTGAGTGTACACATTGATGTACATAGTTCTTAAGTATTTGGTTTACTGTGTGAAAAAAAAAAAGAACCAGGAACATATATTATATAATTTACCCATTGTAGGCCTGAAAAAAAAAATAAAGTAATTTAAAGCAGGACCAAAGCCTGTAGTGATCTCATTCCTGGTTTTCTGGAAGCCATGGTCAGGAGGTGTGATCGAGGAAGATGAATTACTGAGAGAGGAGCATTAAATGTGGGACCACAATGCACGCCTCCCCTGACTGCACAATCCCTAATCTGAGGTAGTGGTCCTATCCATACCCACCTTACTTAAGCTCAGTACCACAAATCTTGTGGGTTAGTCTTATTTTTTTAACACTTATTTATTCTTTTATTCTATATAATATAATTACTTCATGCATGAGAAATAGCACCTCTTCAGAGATAGTCTTAGAGTAGCCAAGGCAGTATTTGTCAACGTAACACATTTACTTATTTATTTACTTATTAACTTACTTACTTACTTACTTTACATCCTGGTCATAGCCCCCTCCCTCCTCTCCTCCAATTTCCACCCTCTCTCCATCTCCCCTATCACCCCTGCCAAATTCTTCAGAAAAGAAGAGCCCCCACCCCATCCACTCCAGCTCATAAAGTCATGTCACGACTGAGCACCAACACTTTTTTTCTTTTTAATACCAAGAACTATTGTGAGTGTAGGGACATTTCTGAGAGATATGCACAAAGACCACCTCCTCTGGGCCTTTATAGTCCACTGCAGGCTCATTTCAGGCAAGTACAGAAATCATATCAGAAGGTAGCAAATAACTGGTACGAAAGTAAAATGGGACTGGGAGATGATGGGTACAGATGACGGATACTGGAGAGTTTAAATGCATGAATCGCATGGTATTTCAGTTACACTGAAAAGTATGTCTCTGATTCCTGCGTGGACAATGTTTTGGGGCAGGGGCTAGTTTGTACTGATGAGAGGGAGATATGGGTGCCCTGGAGATGAAATAAGTTTGTTTGTTTTACTGAGCTGTATTTCAGAGATAAGGCAGTGTGGGAATGTGAGGAATTCCTGGGAGAAGAGGAGAGAATGCCTAGAGCCACCAACTGAGTCTCCTAAACTGCAGAGGTGTGTTTGTTGCCCAATTCACCATCTCCCCCCCCCCCCCCCCCCCCCAGCCAGGCTTTGGCTTTTTTTCTGTAACATTCTCCCAGCCCAGCCTTGCAATTCTCCTGTTCAGGAAGTATCATTGGAGTATATTGTGAACGGTGGAACTTTGTCCTGAGGAACATAAAGATGAAAACTGTGATCTCTGTCCTCCAATGGGTCAGAGTATTAAAGGACACCTGAACATTAACTGTGATAAGAGACCTCAGAGCTCTTCTCGTGCACGATCAAAGTGCTATGGGAGTATTCAGAAGCAAAAGTCAAGTATTGTCCAGGAAAGTTAGTATAAAACCAACCTAGCCAAGCATGAAAGATTAATGATTACTGGGCCTATCAATTGCTGGAATGTGAACATGATGGTGTGACCTGCATGCCTGGAGTGATCTCAGGGGGTTGGGGAAGTGGAACAATTGTATTCAGGCCCAGGATTTGTTATGAAGATCAATGAGATATTTTCATCTGCAAGAAATTAGACTACCTGACCAGAGTTGTTTAACATGCAGAATCTCACCACTGCGATATTATAAGCATCTTTTATAACTAGGAGTCTACAAGTAAGGCAGTGTCATATGTCAGTGCCATAACCAGACAGCATACTCAAGGCCGTAGGTCTTTTTGTCTTTCAGATCTGTCACCCTCACATTGTTTGGCAGTTTTTCTCCAGCGAGTCTTCTATGGGATCTCTAATGCCCCTTTTCCTGGTCGAGCACAGGTACTTGAGTGCACCATCTGCTCACAGGGCTCTCCTGGGGAAGGAGCCAAGGCTGTTTAGCATCTATGGCCTATTGCATCATTGGAAAAACTAGTTCTAGAAATCCCCTGACCTGGGGCAGACTTTCCTTACATTTCATTGCCTAAAAATGTTGTCTCTTCTCTATTTCTACATTTATTATTAGCAAGAAAAACAGATGCTCGTTATTGGGCTAGACTAATAGATACCAGCCTTTCCAGGACGGAAGAGGAATGCAGTTCTTTAGTGCAGGGAAGAGGGACAATTTAGGCTGAGCTGAAAATTCTGAAAGACAGGAGAGAACCGGGCTGTGCAGACTGCCATACATACGTCCATAGTGCCCCTTTCTTGGCATTAAGAAGATACACGTTCCCAGCAAAAGACAAGCATCAGGATAGCTCTGTTCCCCAGAGAAATGGATCTTTTAACTCTCTTCTCATTTTCTTTCCTAGCTCCCTAAGTTTATTGTAAAACTGTATTTTAATGGTTCTTTTCTTTCCCAGGGCACACTGACTCCAAAATTGTCCTTATCTTGGCCTCCAAAGGAATTATAAGCAGGAAAAAGTGAACTTGCACCATTTAAGATACAAATTTGAGGCAAAGGGAAGTCAGAAACATTTAAAGAAAATTACTATCCCGCTTCTCATATGAGAACACAGAAACTATCACCTTTTATCCAATTTGCAGCCATAAACCTTGACAAAAAAGTCAATGTAAAATGAGCAATGTTTTTCTATATTTATTTATTTTAGTTTTTGTGTATGGATGGTTTGCCTGCATGCATATCCTTGCACTATGAGTATGCTGTGCTCTGAGAAGTCAGAAGAGGGCATCAGATTCCCTGGGGCTAGAGTTACAAACAGTTGGGAGCTACCTTGTGGGTGCTTGGGATAGAACATGGGTCCTCTGAAAGAACAGCCAATGCTCTTAACTGTAGAGCCATCTTGCCAACCTCTAAATGAACATTTTTTTTTAAGATGGTGAAAATTAGATCTACAAAAATTAACTCAGGATAAGAAAGACTCAAAATAATTAATGACCATAAAAACAAATGAAAATCAATCAAATTACCTCAAGTCCCTAGAAACTATGACAATTTTACATGGACAGAAGAACGCAGCTGATCTCTCAAATCCTTTTAAGTCTTTCTCTCTCTCTCTCTCTCTCTCTCTCTCTCTCTCTCTCTCTCTCTCT
>OU015750.1:36135395-36179754 GCA_907169655.1 Acomys percivali | reverse complement strand
TATCTATCTATCTATCTATCTATCTATCTATCTATCTATCTATCTATGCATCCTGACTTTCTACACAATGCTTGGAACAGCAAAATAATATACACTGTAGAGCTTCCTAAATTCTAGGTCTTGAATAAAGCACATTAGTTATGTTACTTCATATTGAAAACTCCCCTTGGCTTTTTAATGCCACTATGTTAATTTTGTGGATTGAAAACTTGAGTCTTTTTTTTAACTTTTTAAATTAATATATTCATATTACATCTCAATTGTCATTCCATTGAGTCTTCTGTTTTTTGTTTGTTTGTTTGTTTGTTTTTCTGAGACAGGGTTTCTCTGTGTATCCTTGGCTGTCCTGGAGTCACTTTGTAAACCAGGAACCTCTGCTTCCTGAGTGCTGACATTAAAGATGTGCGCCATTGCGGGTGGCCAAAAAACTTGAGTCTTTAAATGTCTGTCTTAGCTATTTTGTGTTGCTATTAAAAACAACAACAATAACAACAATGATTAGATAATTACTAAACCAACAACAACAACATTTCTTCACATTTATAGAATATGAGAAGTCTAGGATCATTGGACTAAGTAGACGTCTCCTCAATAACAGAAAGCCAGAAGGGCAGAAGGACACGTTAATTTACTCCAGCTCTTTTATACAGATCTGATTCCTCCATGAGAGCAGAGTGCTTGTGACTCAGTCACTTTACTACAAGCCTTGTCCCCCTTTTTCACTTTTTCCTTTATTGAAAATAGATTCTTTTTGTATACGATGTTTCCTGATTACAGTTTCCCCTCCCTCTGTTCCTCCCACTTCCTCTGCACCTCTCCTCCTCTCCAGACCCACTGTCCCTTTCTGTCCCTCATTAGAAAAGATCAGGCCTCTAAGAGATAACAACCAAACATGACAAGAAAAAATGTGATAAGACAAAGCAAAAACCATCACCTCAGTGCTGGACAAAGTAATCCAACACATGGAAAAAAACCCAAAAGCAGGTACAAGAATCAGACACCCACTTGTTTACACACCTACGAGTCTCATAAAAGTATTAAGCTGAAAGCTGTAATACATGTATATGGAGAAGACCTGGTACAGACCCATGCAGGCCCTGGGTTTGTTGCTTCGGTCTCTGTGAGCTCATACAAGAAGCCTTGCTTAGTTGACTCAGAGGGTCTTGTTCTCCTGGTGTCCTACACCCCCTCTGGCTCTTTTTGTCTTCTCCTCTGTGGGAGCTTCCTGACCTCTGAGAGTTGGGATTTGATGGAGATTTAGAGTTCTGTATTCCAAGGACTCTCCCTCTTAACATCACAACAGAGAGTAAGTTTTAATTCCTGATTTTTGAAGGACCTTCAGACCAAAGCATCCCACCACCCTAAAATTCATGTTCTTCTTCATGCCAGATACATTCAGTTCCCCCTCTTTAGTCTCAGAAGCTAATTCTAGCATCCACTCAAAAGGCCCACGTGAAGAGCCTCATTTAAATCAGGAGTGAAACTCAAGACTCATCCTGAGGTAGACTTTCTCCAGCTGTGAAACTGAAATCAAGTACATTAAGTGCCTTAAACTACAATAGTGAGAAAGAAATGTGATAGGGGTTCCTATTTCAAAAGAGAGAAAAGGGCAAGAGAGAAGTAGGTCCTCGGTAAGCCCAAAACTCAACAGGGAAAGCTTCATTAATTCTTCTGTGTCCTGAGAAAAACATTCGGCTCAGTACTCACTGTTAGACACACGAAGGCAAGTCTTATGTCTCCTGGTAAGTACAACCCACATCTTATCTCTTATGGGTTGGGGCCTTGTGCCTATAGCTTCCCCAGGATGGCATTTCAAGCTAGTTCCCCACTTCCAGGCCCAGTTCAAGAACCTCATGAACAGACATGACTCCTTTGCTCTACTGAACTTTGTCCTCCTGGGGCTTTCTAGAACCTTACCAAGGCAGTAGTTCTCTCTGAAATAACCTTGAGGCTGGTAACTGCCATACCTGTGAAGGTCATGCATCATGTTTATCTGTAAAGATGTTCTGTATGTGTGCCACCAAATATTATGACCAGTATCTTCCAAAGCGGCCACTGAGCCACCCCTAGACCTAGTACAGCCACACACAAGGCAGCAGAAGAACATTATACCAGAATTCAGGGAGTATAGATTCAAGGCAACTCCTAGTAGTGAAAACTGAGTTTCTGTGGGCGTGCAAGGCTCCTATTTTGGTACGGCTCCTTGTCTTGACATGCCCACATCTGTGATGAAAAGGCCAGCACCAATAATCTCCAGCATGCATTTAAAGTCATTCTTCCAGTTTCTTTGTGAATGATGCTACGATTTGTGATCTTTGAACTTTATGTGTTGAAAATTTAACTCTCAGTGCAGAAGTGTGAGAAATGGGCCTTACAGCAGATGTGAGGTTGTGAAGATTCCACTCTCAAAAGTGGGTTATTGTTGTGTTTGCACAAATGGGTATTTTATAAGAACAAGTTACACGTGCCCTTGCCATAGCTTGAAGACTTCATTGCCATGTGATACCTTTTGCCTTTCTATAACACAGCAGCAAGGTGCCTGCAAGACATGAACAAATGAACTTGGACTTCCCAGTCTCCAGAACTATAAGTCAAATAAACTTTCACTGTTCATGTCTTACCCAGCCTGTGGCATTCATCTGGAGCACCTTAACACAGATTAGAGCACACAACCTCAGGCTCCCTCCTTGTACACTGACCTTGTATCAAATAATTATTTGTCCATACCCTTGGTATTCTTTCCACGTATGCAATTTCATCTTTATGACCTAGTCAAGCTAAATTTTTCCCAAGTATTTAAGTTCTGTTTCCCTTTTGATTGCCAACAATGTCTGTAGTTCATGTCTTTACTCTTACATTTTACTATAGGCAGTTAGGACAACCCACTGAACACTGTCAACAATTTGCTTAGAAATATCTCCCACCAAATTAAGATCATAGCTCCCATATTCTACTTTCCAGAAAGCCCTCGAGAATAGACGCAAAGTCCTTTGCCACTGTAACAAAGGATGGCATTTCCTCCAGTTTTCAAAAGGATGCTCATTTCTAAGACCTCACCAGAGTGATCTGTACCATCCTGATTTCTCCTACCATTCTTAGCTATCACTTAGAATAATTTCAAAGATGACTTAGGCTTTCTCTGAAGTACTGTCCTTTGGAGCCTGTGCTAACATTGTCACACTAACAGCATGAAGCATATGTGACATGTGCTTCAAAACATTTCCAGGCTCTATCCACTACCCAGTTCCAGTGTTGCTTAGCAACTCCTCACTTTTCTGGTACCAATTCCTGCATTGGTCACTTTGTGATGCTATGACAAAATATCTTATCGAAGGCCGGGGGTAATTATAAAGAATAGAAATTTATTTCTCACAGTTCTAGAATCTGGGAAAGTCAAGGTCAAGATACTAGTCAGTTCAGCATTGGCTAAGAGATTGCTCTTTTGATGACATCTTCTACCAGCAGCATCCTCATATGGGGGAAAATAGAGGGACTCACTCCTCCTACCCATCTCATAAGGTGCTAACTCATTCCTGAGAACTGAACCTCCAGGACTCAGTCACCTCCCTCCAAGGCTGCACCTCTTAAAACGACTGCAGTGGCTTAGATCTGAGCCATAGCAAGGATGCAGCAGTTCCCTAAAGCCAAATTCAATAGCCAAGTCTGTGCTCAAACCTAGGTCCTTGGCTTTCAAAACCACCCACTACGCCATTCTTCTTGTGCTATGGCTCAGTAGAGATGGGAGGTGGCTGTGTGGTCCAGTCTTAAGGTCTGAGAGGCCTGTCCATTAATTGCTTCATTTTTTTTTCATGGAAAAATTTCCCTTTGTCTGTGAAGACTGTTATTTTACAAGAGTGAATTCTAAAGTAACACCTGTTTTATTTCTTTGTACTCATCATAGAAGCAAACATTAGTGTGGAATGTTGACTGGTTGCCATATGGCACCCACAAACTATAACCAGCTACCTCTTTTCCCTGTTTTTTTTTTAAAACAACTTTATACATTTATGAGCTGTAAGAAGCATATTTCTTTTTAAAGGTATTTCATTGAATATTTAATTTCCAAAACAATTTATCTTTGCAAGTTGGAATTTTTACAAATCCAAGCTTTAAGAGTTAAAAGATTAATGATGAATGAGCATAATAATTTAAAATGTAATACTTTACACATAAAGTAACATCGGTCAAAATCAAGGCTGCTCTGCAAAACCATAGTCTCCCTTACCTGGATTTTATCACTCTGGGATTACTATTGATCTAGATGTAATTCTGATCCTGAAGATAGGATTCCTTATACTCAACCTTTAGGGAGAATTTATTATTAGTCTGATCCACTTTAAATGCTGCTATTCTGATTTTTATGACTGACAAATGGCATTTTCACATGGTTGATCCTAGTTGTTCAAGCCAAGAGAGTAAGGCAGAATACAGCTACTCCCATCCTAAAATTCCAAATTAAAGAGGATTGCATTTCTTTATGAGCTGATGGATAACATATGATTAACTGCTTTCCTTGGCTGGCACAATGCTTTGAACCAGTAAGTCAAGTGAACGGCATGTCCCAGGTCACATCACGGAAACCACAGGAGCAGCCAAGGACCTTCATCTGTTGCTGCAGCCGTGCCGTGCCCTGTCAGGGAGCAAGGACAGGAGGAGGAGAAACACGAACAGCAGCACGGCCTGTATGAGTTTGACAGGAGAGGTTGTACCTTGGCAGCAAACTGGGAAGTTGATAAAGGTCAAAACCTGGACTTGGCACTCACGTTTCACAGAACTCGCATATCTAGATGTTTCCAAACTGTCTTCCAATGTGCCGTGCTTGTCACATGGCAAGACAAAAGAACAAAACCCAACAACAACAACAACAAAAAATCCAAACCTAAAAATACAAAAACAGAAAAGCAAACCGGCACACACACTACACACACACACACACAAACTACACCCACACCCACACACACATAGATCGTGTGTGGTTCTGCTCCAGTGTGGCCAGGCTCTGCAAGTGTTTGTGAATATATAGAAACCGGTTTGCATTTGGCTTGCTGAGCACTTAGATGAACCTAACACAAGGCGAGGCAGGTGTGGGCCCTGCAGGGCCACGGCGGCAGTGAGCCATCCTCCTCCATCAGCGTGCAGACTCACAAGGATACCAGGAGCAGAAGGAAGCCTGAGTGAGGCACGGAGGAGGGGCTTAGAAAGCTATGGGCTGATGAGAGAATGAACTGAACAGTGCTGGAGCAGTGCTAAGAGGTAAGCGTTCAGTGGGGAAGGCGGCACCCATCAAATACCAGCCCACTGGATACAAGGTGACCTCAAGGGAACTTGGACTCAATCATTACTTTAAAATATTAATTGCTTAATTAATCAATAAGTTATTAATTAAATTTTTACTATTTTAAACAAGAAAACCTGGGAAAGCAAATTTCTATAAAATATCATTTAAATAAAACAGAACTGTGTGACCTATTATTGGTGTCCATCCATTTCCCTTTTCCCTTCTTACAAAACCAAGAGCCAATGATGTATGTTCTGTGGTGGTGCCTCTTTCATTATATATCCATATATATATATATATATATATATATATATATATATATATACACACACACACACACGTTTCCTTCCCTCTTATGGGTAAATACCAGCTCTAGGCCAGAAGAGAATCAGATTGTGAATGCTACTGATTTGGGACTGTTTGGGACTGTTTGGGACTCTTTTGTGTGGTTGGTAGAATAGTAGCACTTTTTGTTTGTTTGTTTTTGTTTTTCAAGACAGGGTTTCTCTGTGTCATCTTGGCTGTCCAGGACTTGCTTTATAGACCAGGCTGGCCTCAAACTCACAGCGATCTGCCTGCTTCTGCCTCCCGAGTGCTGGGATTAAAGGCGTGCACCACCACTGCCCAGCCTAAAACTTGCTTCTTAACGATCTGACGTAAGAAAGAATAGCTGGATGGGCACAAACAGTTGAGAGCATTAGTGAATGTATCTAGTTATGTTGTTCCTTTCTGCTGTTTTGGTAGTACAATGCTTAACTTCTTGTTCAAAGGTGATTCAAGAGTAGGTTTTGCCCATTTGCTGTATTTCTGCTCATAAATGTCATTATCTTAACAACATACAGGGTGACACGTGGGGTTGAACTGAAAAACGAGTGGATTTTGTATGTCTCTTTAGCCTATCTAACACATTTGGTTTAAAGAACATCAGTGAAGTAATCAGGAAAATGTAGCAATTTAATCTATAGAAACAGAAGGTTTGATGACCAGATACAAGGTACTGCCAAAAGGAAGTACCGTTAAGAACTTTGTTTGAAAGAATAGTTTCTATAAAAGAATTACTTTCCCACGGCCTGTGAAAAGGAAACATGGAAGGGACAGCTTTTAACGGAATGCTCGCGACGTGCCTGGTGCTGTGGGTGGTTGTCTCCATGCACGTGAGACCACTGAGGATGTGGAGAAGGACATTAGGCTCTCTGCTATTAGTTTCTGGCATCAGGGAAACTAGTCACTTACATCAAGTAATAAAACGTGTGTGTGTGTGTGTGTGTGTGTGTGTGTGTGTGTGTGTGTGTGTCCTTCTACCATCTAACTGAGCTGTGCCAGCTGAAGAGAGTTAAAGCAAAACAAACAAACTCCCCTCCCATCCTGCTTTTTAAAAAAGCACATGGCCTGGCTGAGAAGACTGCATGGAATGGTGTTCTCACTGCTAAGAGTGGCGTTGGTGTCTATGCCTCAGGTGTTTAGTTTAACTAAACAACAATAATATGTTTACCCAGAGGGGTCTGTGACTGTCTCTGGTATGGTTGGTTTTTTTGTTTTGTTTTGTTTTGAAACCAGGTTTACAGTATCAGACATGAATTCCCTCCTGTGGGATGGGTCTTGAATCAGACAGAAGTTAGTTACCCCTATAACAAATAATTGTGCCATAGTGATGAATGCAGGGACTCCTGTTTACTTAAAATATCAAGCGCCCAGTCTTTAACACGATGAAGATGCCATCTCTCTGAAGGCCCAGGGAACACTGTAGAACCAGCCAGAAGATAAGGAGACGGGTTGCATAATACAATGACACAGCTATTTCAACCTTGGACAACAACTGCAACTGCCCTCACAAGACTGGACCTGTCAACACCCAGTCATGGATGAGAGAGGAACCCTCAGATCCCTACCCATCCTGGCTAGTGATGGATTCTGAGAGAGACAGAGAGAGAGACAGAGACAGACAGAGAGAGACAGAGATAGAGAGAGACAGAGAGAGAGAGAGATGCATCCGTGGGTTTACCCACCAGCCTCCAGTGGGTTGTTTCTTATCCATGCTCTCTTAGATGGCCTGGTTAAATTCAATGGGTCACAAAACAAAAGACGTGAACTCAGAAATAGAATTTGTAGCACAGCATGGTGGCACATGCCTTTAATCCCAGCACTCGGGAGGCAGAGGCAGGCAGATGGCTGTGAGTTTGAGGCCAGCCTTGTCTACAAAGCGAGTCCAGGACAGCCAAGGCCACACAGAGAAACCCTGTCTCGAAAAACCAATAAACAAACAAACAAACAAACAAATAAATAAATAAAAAGATTTTGTATGGAAACATAGGAATTGCCAGGGGAAGGTGGCTGACAGCGATTAGAATGCATTGTATACATATATACATTATTTGAAAGAATACATTTAATTAAAACAATAGCTCTCAGCACAAGTCATTAAGTGATAAGAGTCAAAAGACTACGAGAAGCAAATTAGAGGGACCAGAATGGGAGGCGAGAGACAGAGAAAGACAGTTGAAGCCTTTGCAGGGAAGTAGTTGAGGCTGAGGAGCAGAGGTGGGAAAGCCGCAGAGGGCGCCTGTGGTCACTAGCAGATCACAGGACAGGGTGAGACAGCATCTGCAGGCAGTGGGCATGACTGCTACAAGAACGCTGTATCCCTGTATCCGGCAGTGGAGGCCTGCCTGCTAGTGCCGAGCAAAGACCTTCAGATGCTCCTGGAGGCAGCAGAGAAATGCGGGGGAGCTTTTGAGGACGAGATCACCAGGCTGAAAGGCGTTCTGTTGGTGGTATGGTGGAGGGACAGCAATTGAGAACTCGAAGTCCCAAAACCTAGAAAACACATCTCTCCGGAAGACTCGACAGGGTCATTTATGTGCAAGTGGAAGGAACTAATAAAAATGATTAAAAAAAAAATGATTTCGGGGACCAGCAAGAAGACCCGAGTTAGATCACAGCTGCAGTACGGAGAAAGGAAAGGACCAATTTCTGTGAAGTGTATGCTTGCTTTCGTTCATATTCCGTGGCACGTGCGTGCTTTCTCTCAAGCAACACACACGCACCCAGAAAACAAAACAAACAAACCACGATCACCACAATTTGTTGTTTTTTGAGACAATATTTCTTTGCATAATCCTGGCTCTCCTGGAACCACTCTGTAGACCAGGCTGGCCTGGAACTCACAGATTCCCTTGCCTCTGCCTCCTGAGGGCTGGGGTTAAAGACGTGTGCCACCACTGCTGGGGCCCGGGAGAGAGGATTTTTAAAAACTGATTTGAAGAATAGGGACTGCTTCTAACACTGACATAGATGCTATTGCCTATTCATTGGTCATTTCCCTCTGGCTGGGCGGCCATGCCCACCCACAGAGGAAGAGGATACAGGTAGTCCAGATGAGATTTGATAGGCTGAGGTCAGATGGTAGGGGAAGAGGGCTCCCTTTTTCTGAGGACTAGGGGAAGGGGGAGGGAGGAAGAGGAAAGGAGGGTGTGGGACCAGGAGGAGAAAATGAGGGAGGAGGCTACTATGGGGATGTAAAGTGAATCAACTAAAAATAAACAAACTTATATTTTAAAAAACTGATTTGAATTTGGGTCCCGACTAGCAGAATGTAGAGCTTCACTGATTCCAGGAGTTCAAGGAAGAATAGAAACCAAGATCTGTGTGTACCAAAGGTCTCAGAAGATCAACAGGACTTAGAACGGTTTGAAGGCCAGAGCAGAAGGGGATCTGGCCCTGCACGCTCTCCTAGAGTAGACACTGGCCTCATGCACTTATTGACTCGAAATGAACATAGTTGAAATGAAATGTGCTGTAACTCAAATCTAGGTACCAGATTTTAAATAATTAGTACAAAAACCACTATGGAAATTCTCATTAATAACATTTCAATATTGGTTACGTGCTGAAATGATAATATTTTTACATGTTGTGCTAAATACAATATGCCATTATAATTAAGTTATCTTTGTCTTCAAGTATGGCTGCTGGAAAAATGCATTCATTACGTTTCTGTTGATACCACTGATCTAGACATTCGCCGTGAAACTTGCTTTTATAATAGTAAACACACACTCGCTTTATACTTAAAGGGATTCTTACTGCACTTACCTAATCTAAAATCTTTCAAGACATATTTTGCACTCATTCTGTGAGCTTATTTTGACATTTTGTGATCAGGTATATTATTTTACACCAGACTTAGCTACTCTATCTTACTGAGTATTTTTCCTCTTTTTGTTTTCCTACCAACAGATGATGCGGCAGCTGACAGCCGCAGAACTTATTCACTATCTGATTATTTAAAGAATACTTTTCGAGTCAAATCCTACTCCTTGCGCTGGTTTTCAGGTAAGGTTTTTGTCTCTCGGGATGGGAATGTTAGGCTTGCATTTATTTTAGTGAGCTTGGGTTGCAGAGGGCTTTGGGCAGTGAGAAGATACAAGCCTCGCTTTTAAACCACCATGCAGAGTATTCATTCTTACGTAGACGTGCAAAAGGGAGCCTGATGGTGGTGGCAAACACTTTTAATCCCAGCGCTCTGGAGGCAGAGGCAGGTGGATCTCTGAGTTCAAGGCCAGCCTGGGCTGGGCTATACAGAGTGAGTTCCAGAACAGCCAGGGTGACACAGAAAAAGCCTGTCTCAAAAAAAAAAAAAAAAAAAAAAAAGTACAAAGGAGAAGACAGGAGGAAACTGAAATATTTCTTTGCAATATACTGTAAAGAGTTCAATAACATAAGTGATGGACGTATGGATGGGTATTAGTACAATGTTCTTGGTTTCTGTTTGCCTAGCATAGAATGTTTTTGTGCCCCGTAGGAGCTTGAATTTTTTAAAAAAAAAAAATTTGCTTATGGAAGTGTTTAATAGCAACTTGTAATACTTATCTGGCCATTTTCTCTCTTTAGATCATGAATACCTCTACAAACAAGAAAACAATATCTTGCTATTCAATGCTGAACACGGAAACAGCTCCATTTTCCTGGAGAACAGTACCTTTGTATGTTTAGCCACACGCTTAGTTCATGTATGGAATTCTGGGGACTGTTGTCATTTCTTTTCCAATCATGAGGAGTCACTTCTCATCCTGTTGGACTCTGCAGCACACGGCCCAGTGGATCTTTCTCTCCTTCTTGACATACTCCCCGCCTTGGCTACCTTTTAGTCTCCTTTGATGATTCCTCCTCTACTTGTGTGTTTGAATGTAAGTGGCCCTCGGGCTTTGTCTTCACTCACTGGCCCCTCTCTTCACTCTGGGTGCTCCCCTTTGGGTAAAACCTCAAGTCCTCTCGTGGCATGGCTGTTTGTCCTCCATGGCGTTGATTCTCATACATCCGTCAGTACTAATCTCTCAAGATCCAATTTTCACTTTCCAAGAGCCTGCTAGCTGCTACACACCTCCCTGGGCATATGAGACTCAGCATCCCGAACTGCACTAGTTTTCCTCCCTCCAGTGTCCTAGTCTCTCAAGCCGTCATACTTTTCTTGCTTAAATCTCAATCTTGGAAACAATCACTCCGTCCTCCAAGTCACTTAAGCCGGAAACTCCTTTAACTTCCCAGCCATCCCCTACAATTAGCTATGCAACACTCTATGGATTTCCTCCTTTTCGTTTCAACTGTCTCTCAGATTTTCATTTTCATTGTGCCTATGTCTCCATTGTAAAGACCAGACTGATACAACATCCTTCTTCTCCTTCTGATCTCAGCCATGTGTCACCAGAGTATCTTGTGAAAAATAAACAAAGTCGATACGCTACTTTCACTTCCACGTACTAAAACCCTTAGTTTGTAGTCCATGGCCTGTGTTGTTGTGATGTAATGTTCTACCATTTTCCACCATGTTGGCACAGCCATGCTGTACTGGGGTTACATGCAATCCTTGAACACTCTAAACACGCATATTCTTTTCCATGCTGGCTCTCTGTCCCTGAACCATGCCCCTTCAGTTAATCCTTCCTCTCTGGATTTCTAACAATCACTGTTGCTCACCTCACATGACTGTCATTTGTGTGGGTGACTGTGCTCTCTCTTTGTGACTGGGCATCTCCAAGGCACAATCCACATGTATAGGGTTCCCTCTACCTAGAGAATGGTCAGGGATCGTTTGAACCATTCAATTTTCTGTCTTCTATTTGACCAACAGGAAAGCTTTGGAAACTCTGTAAGTGATTATTCAGTGTCGCCCGATGGACTGTTTGTTCTCATAGAATACAACTACGTGAAGGTAAAGGATCTGCCTTCTTACGTGGCATCTTAAAATCCAATGACTGTGTTGTCTTCTAACTGACTTCAGGTATAGGCATGTTTGAGGGTGGTATCTAGTCACATCACTGACAGAAAAACTAAGTCAGCATCAAGTGTGTGTTCTCTTTTATAAATGACAAATCTACTGGGTATGTTCAAAGAATGTATTTTAATGATTTAAAATACTAAAAGGCATAATCAGTACATTAGGAATACTTATGAATAGCTTAGTAAAACATATCATAGGAGTTTATGATATAATTGTAAAGTATCTTTGTGTATGACTTCTATACATAGTGATCTAGTCCAGTGCCTCCCACTTCTCAGACTACATATATATATAGTCTGTTTATATTTGTGTGTGTGTGTGTGTGTATGTGTGTGTGTGTGTGTGTGATGACCTTCAGTAAGAGCTTGCTTTAAAGATGTTATCATCCAAGCTGGGCATGGTGGCACACACCTTTAATGCCAGCAGTCGGGAGACAGAGGCAGGTGGACCACTGTGAGTTCGAGGCCAGCCTGGTCTACAGAGTGAGTTCCAGGACAGTGAAGGCTACACAGAGAAACCCTGTCTTGAAAAATGAAACAAACAAACAAACAAAAAGATGTTGTCATCCCCATCTTCCAGAGGACACTCTGGACAAAGCCACAGCCTACAGCCCAACCTTCCTCAAGCCAGTCTTGAATGGAGTTTCAGCTTTAGTCACAAAGGTCCTACTGGGTCTCTCCCAGTCACCCTACTGAATAAAGTCTCTCTGGCATTTAAAAAGGTTACCATCAAATCATGCGTTCCTCTTCATGGCCAACCATCACTTTAGCTGAATGTTTTAGTTTTAGGGGTTGAAAACAGTTGTCAAGTATAGAGACTTTGAAAGAGGGTTGGAAGGACTGAAACTCTCTAGAGATACTCCATACTGAAAACAGAATACAAAGGCAATGGTTCCTACTCTTGATTTCCCCGCCTCTGGGATAAATAATGTTGAATGGCCTTATCTCAGAGACCAACCCTGCTGGATTCCAGCCAGACCAAGTGTTCCCTCTTCCATTTGCCACCTCAGAACAGTGTCGCTCAATTGTACTGTTTACCTTGGACCTAATGCATGGGCTTTATTTCCACGCTGCTAAATCCATTAGCTCTAAGCAAATCAGATGTCTGTATCTCTTTTACACATCTGTTCTCGGTTAGTGTGCTTGTGTGCATAACCCAGGGCTTCTTGTTTCAATCCCCAAAACAAATGTGCTTGAGGAAAACTTTAAAGTCCTGATGCTCAGCTTTAATCTTCCCACCAATCAGTTCCACTTGCTGGCATTAACTCACTGTCAGAATTGTATAGAGGCATAGATTATTCTAACAAGCAACCAGGGCTGTGCACTGGTGGGTGACGGTTATGAATAATGAAATAATAATGCGTGGAGGTAACGTATAAGCAGGATGAGAAAACCAACTCAGTTTACTGTTCAGTCTGGATTGGCATGTGTGGTATGATGCACTACCAGATATAGCTCCCTGGTTAGCCATAGACGTCAGCATTAGTGATGCATGTTAGCATGTTTCCGTCACTGATTTCAGTGTGCTTTCTAGACCCTCCTATCCACTCTGGGCGGTAGTCTAGGTGTTTCCTTTACATTCTAACTTAGGTTTAGTTATACCTGTGGTAGCTATACCATCCAGGGGTGTCCCTTACAGAACAAAACAAAACAAAACACAGCAGCAAAGCCAGGGCACTGCAGAGCCTCTGTGCATGGACCTCGGTGGCCTGCCATCTGAAGCACCCTGCCTCAGGCTCAGCATATTTGATCAACACTTCTCTTCCTTGTTGTGTCACTTCAGAGTCACATGGCTCTTTTTCTTTCTTAAGCCTCACTCCTGTGCCCATCAAAGAGCCAAAGTACTTGTTATTTCTTTCTGCTGGAACCTTCCTTCCCCACGTCTTCCAGTTTTCGGTCTTTATGAGCTCCGTCCCAGGCTATCTTGGGTCACTTTGGTACGGCCCTCCATCATTGTGCAGATCCCACACCCACTCATCACTCTCTCACATTACCCTCCTTCATTTTCCTCTTACTGTTTACACTGTTTTGATATTTCTTTGCTTGGCTATTGCCCGTCATATTTCTTGCAAGTTTCCCCATGTTTTAGTCTTTACTGTATTTCTAGCCCCTAGGACTGGACCACATAGTAGATGTTCAAGACATGTATATTAGGGGAATGCGTGGTTTATTGCAAAAAATTGAACTCTTAGGTAGCTGCAAACAATGGACTGTATCCATCCCCCCTTCTCTCCTGAAAGTATCCAATAGAATTTGAGGATAATAGCATCAATTTCTTCAAGCATAAACATCTTCAAAAAAGAAGAAAGCTAATTTTATTGCATCTTCTTAGACATGTAACGTCCAGTGTTTTCTTTCTTTCTTTCTTTCTTTCTTTTTTTTTTTTTTTCTTTTTGATTTTTCGAGACAAGTTTTCTCTGTCTTGGACTCACTCTGTAGACCTGGCTGGCCTAGAACTCAGAGCCACCATAGTTAGATCCTGCTCCATCACATTTTCCATCACTATTTCTAAGTTGTAACTGAAGACTAATGAGTGACTGATTCCGTGAATGAATAGCTGTCCAGCCATCTGTACGGACGCTCTCCCAGTATCTCTGCTCGCTGCCACACACTTTGGAGATGGAGCTGTGGTCTCCGTCACATGGTGATCGTGCTTCACAGTCTTGGAAGCACTTCACACACAGTCACACACACCTGCCATTGTTGCTTTTGTTATCTGGCTTTCCTCAAAGATAAAACTAAAGTTTCGAAAGCAGCTTGTCTGACCCTTATAAAGTGGAGACTTTGGCTTTCAGGGTGGGAGACGTCAGAGCTTACAGTCTTACACTTGACCTTTCTTGTTGTTGCATTTTAGCTTCTGTTTTAGCTGCACTTTCTCTCTCGCTCTCCGTGGCTATCATCCACTAAGAACTCAGCCCGAGAATCCTGTTTCCCAAAGGTCTCTGTCTCTGTCTCCGTCACTCTGTCTCTCTGTCTCTCTGTCTCTCTCTCTGTCTCTCTCTCTGTCTCTCTCTCTGTCTCTCTCTCTCTCTCTCTCTCTCTCTCTCTCTCTCTCTCTCTCTCTCACTTTCCTTGCCTGCCTCCATTATAGCTCGCGGTAGATTTTATTATGGTTTTTGTTTTGTTTTGTAGCGCACAGTCTCATGTGCTCGGCTGAGTTAGGAGGAGGCCTTTAGTGGGAGGCAATGTCTGTAGGTAGGTCATAGAACCAGTGTTTATACACTAAGTAGAATGATAAACATATTTCATCTTATACCTCATGAGGATTTTGTCATGATCCCAGTCTTTCTTAGTATTTCTAGACTTTACCACACCTTTTGGCTTTGGGAACTATTGTGCTTGAGGTTGCCAAGAAACGAGCACGGGGCGTGTTGAAGTAATAATCCTGGATCCAGGAAAGGAATGTATGACTTACAAGATATGGGAATTTAATAAATACTTGTTGACATGAGGGTGTAGGAGGGTGAGGAGTGATAAGTTGCTAAGGCTAGGAGCCCTGACTGCATCTCAGCTTTGCTACCATGTAGCCAATTTCCTCCTCTTTGGCAAAACCTAAATTTTGTTTCTGAAGCAGCACAATATTGTTTGCTCTAAACTTCAGCTATCTACTGATAATAAGACTTGCTTTCTTACCCATGCAACCATTAGAGAATGCAAATGCACACACAAGGACTTTCAAAAGTACCTTTAATTTTATTGAATATACGCATATAGATGCAGTTTTCCGCAACTGTGAGGGTGTGCTCATACACATCACATATTCCCCTCTCTGTTTTTACTTAGTTTTCTAAAGTCTAGTCTATTTCTCTGAAGTCTCTATTAATTCATACGATTCTATGAAAATACTTAGGGATCTTTTTCCAGTTACTGCATACTCTATTGAAATGGAATGTGATACTCCTCCTTCCAAGTCATAGCTCTAATACATTGCAAAATTGACAGATATTTGGAGCAGCCTTAGTTTTGCTGAAAGTAAGCAAAAGGTCCCTACATACTTCC
Organism: Acomys percivali; assembly: GCA_907169655.1. Classification (NCBI taxonomy): domain Eukaryota; kingdom Metazoa; phylum Chordata; class Mammalia; order Rodentia; family Muridae; genus Acomys; species Acomys percivali. Next base: position 36,164,201 of record OU015750.1, on the reverse strand, counting down.
TTACTTTCCATTCCTCAGTCCTATATTGAGGGTGGTCCATTGCAGCAACACAGGAGCCAACACTGACACATTATTATTAGCTCAAGGCTACATTGGGTCCTTTGTTAATTGTGACAAGTGAACGCTGAGGAGGCCTGGAAATGAGAGGTCTTCTTGTGGGAAGGCCCTGTAATCTGTCTGTTCTTCCCTCCCTGCTGCCAACCACCACTGTCTTCACAGTTTTGCTTTTTCCGGAAGTCATATAATTAGTTCAGTATGCAACCTTTCTGATTGCTTGATAGCTATTTCTTTTTATGACTGAGTGGTGTCCTACCACATTCTCTGTCACACTCTGTTAATCCATTCACCTGTTATTGAAGGATATCTTCGCTGCTTCCAAGTTTAGTCAATTATGACTAATGCTTCTTTCTGTAAACATGTCTGTTGGTTTTAAATACTAAGAAATTTGCAGATAAAGTCATTTGAATATGGGATTTTTCTTTATTTTTACTCATTGATTCATGTGTTTATTAGCTGTGGGGCTATTACAAGAAAAATTTCCTTGTTTCTATGCTTTATGACTTATTGAAAAAATGTTCACAGTAGTTTCAATCTTTTAATAATTGTAGAGTCTGTTGCTGTGTCTCATTTTTTCATCTCTAATAGCGATTTCTTATTTCTTTGTTATGTTAACTATGCAGCAGTTTTTACTGTCTTATGGAACCAACATTTGACCATGTTGATTTTCACCACTATATGCTTTGTAGTTCATACTGGTCTTTACTGTATTGTTTTCTTTTTTTTCTTTCTCCCTTAGATTTAGTTTGTTTTTCAAGACATGCATATATTAAAATTTAAATATAATTCCAGATAGTTTTAAAAAAATCCCAACACTAGATGCTTTCATTATTATTGTACAAAGCATTAAGTAATCCTCCTCATCATGACCACCACCAAAAACAAAAACAAAAAACAAAAAACAAAAACAAAAACAAAAACAAAAACAAAAAACCAATCTTAATAATTTAGAAGTGATGTGGGGAAAATGGGAAAATGTGTGTGTGTGTGTGTGTGTGTGTGTGTGTGTGTGTGTGTGTGTCTTAAACAGGCACTCTTATTGTACTGTGCTAAGAATAATATCACTCAGTATCAAAACCAACACTTTGCCCCTCAGGGATCCTGTGGGAGGACCTTGGAAGAGCTAATACAAAAGAAAATAAACTCTTCATGGCTGATTACTAGATGATTTCAAAGATATTTTTGATTCCAAAATTCTCAGAATTTAAGGAATGATAATATGTGTTGAAATTTGAAATTTATGCACTGACCTGTTACCACACCTGTTGTTATCTTGAGCAAATGGCCAGCCCCCCCATCAGAACCCCAGAAGCCTGAGATGTCTGTTTTCTCTTGCAGCAATGGAGACATTCCTATACAGCTTCCTACAGTATTTATGACTTGAAAAAAAGGTCAGTGATTTCCCCTATCAAGACTACTGGGCTGTTCAAACATAATTTTCAAAGATATCCCACACAGAGTTATACTTTTGGCAATGTCTCCTCTTATCTTTTCTCCAGACAGCTGATCACGGAAGAGAGGATTCCAAACAACACACAATGGATCACATGGTCACCAGAAGGTCATAAATTGGTTAGTATATTTCTCCTGCTGTCAGAAAAAGAGCACCTGGAGTCTTTCACAGGCAGATGACACTGACTCTAGTATAAAGCAGATATGTGATAGTCCATACATTAGTAACGCGGGGTCATTACCCCAAACAATATTACTAGCCCAACAAAATAGAATTATTAGAAGTTCCAGACATCTATTACAGAGTTGCTTATTCACTAGGGGAAAATGCTTATTGGACTCTTAAGTTCCCCTTGTCTGTTTTGCTTGCATGTTTTGAGTTTCTCTTCAAAATCACTGTAGATATTATTCCTATTCCAGGGTGCTAGAAGAATGTTAGTTAGAAGCCTAAAAGAATTTAAATAACAAGAGGGAATGTTTTTCTGCCATTGCGCTTTCTTGTCCAAGAATGCAGCTGCGTTCCTTCTGCTAATATTACAAACAAGAAACACAAACCTGGATGCTCCTAGGCAGGAGAGCAGTGTGCTAGGTCTTCTCATACATGTCACTGTCCATACCGTGATAGCTCCATGCTTCCTTGTTTCAACATATTAAAAACTTATTTTTTTTTATTTCAAGATTATGGACTGTATACTTGTAATTTAAGAATGATGTTCTTACTTAAACAGACTCTCTATGGTTATCCTCTTATTTGCATAGCATTTTAAGATTCCTAAGATAAAACATACTGTGACGTGATTTCTGATATCAATTTTTTTTTTATCTTTTTAGGCATACGTCTGGGAGAGTGATATTTACGTTAAAATTGAACCCAATTTACCTAGTCAGAGGATCACACAGTCAGGAAAGGAAGATGTAATATTTAATGGGATAACCGACTGGGTTTATGAAGGTAGAGACAAAACCTTTAATCAGAAAGTCAATACAGCTTTTAAGAATACTTCAACATTGTCGAATTAAAAACTGGGGGCATTCAGTAAAATCAAAATGACGTTGTGTACTTAAACATTCTGTGAGCTCTATGTTAGACCTCAAGGCAGGTAATACAGACCTTTAACTGTTCCTGGTGCTGCCTCTGGCCCCATTGTCTCACAATGCCCTGCTTGTCTCTCGTTTCCTTCTACAAAGGGCCCTTCTGTGTCACTCTTCTAGCTTAACCAGGGCATAAGAGCAGCCAGATTAACATCAGATGTTTCTCCAAGGAGGGCTATCTAGCCCAGAAGTTTCCAAGGAAAGTGAAATCTTCCACAATATTGGGAGAGAGAGAGGGAGAGAGAGAGAGAGAGAGAGAGAGAGAGAGAGAGAGAGAGAGAGAGTGTCTGCAGTTGCCAAGTAGAAAAGAAGAAATTACTTGATTTAGAAAGGATTTGTGCTCTGGGCTGGATCGTGATGTCCTGTTTTTAAAGAAAACAAAAATGATTAGGAAATTATAGTAAAAATTAGTATAAAACAATGCTAAAGAGCTTTTTAAAAAAGAGAATATTTTGTCTTTTAGGATAAAGAGATTTAGGAACTATTAGGAAAGCATTTTCCATGTGTTGGTTGCCGAGATAAAGGGCATTTTGAGGCTGTCCTAAATAATTCACAAGGTGTCTCATATTTGTTAGAAAGACTCATCCTTATTTCATCTTGTTATATCTTCTTCAAAGTTAAAAAAAAATGTTTAGCTTCCTGCTTTAATTCTGATTCTTAGTGAGACTCAAGTTAACTTAATAGATAACATATGACAGCAAGCAGAAATGTCAAGAGAAAGAGAAGTTTCCACTTTTCAGAACTGTTTGATTAAAATGGATGATGATGTTATAAGTTCTTAAAGTGGTGGGCAGCCCAGCATGGAGGGTCTTCCATTTCCTTCAACATGGAGCAGGTAAGCCTCCTCCCTCCGCTTGTAGCTGTTCTTGGAAACAGCTGGGAGTTACTAAGATAAGAAATTAACCAACTAGCTAGCTCACAGCTGTCTATCACTCTTGTTCTAGCAGGGTGCAAGGCCTTGGGCCTCCTTGGTCACCTTCACTCATGTGTACACATACACACCAACACATAATTTAAAACAAAACTGAATGCATTTCCAGCTACTTGCAAAGAGGTTATCTAAAACCCTGATTGGCACACATACTTCCCTAACCCTATGACTCTAGAATCTATGCTTTGGTTTTATACTTACACCATGACATGAGATGTAGATGGGGGGGGGGGACTTTCCACCATTTTACCTGTGTGTTTAGCTGTCTTCTCTCATTGTAACAAAGTGCACAGGAAAACAGTTGCACTGTTTGGAGCAGATGTTTATGGTTTCAGAGACTCAGTCCATGCTCCATTGGCCACTTGGTCACATTACTTTGCCTGGAGCAGCACAGTACACCTTAGTAGGGTCATGCTGTAGAGGATTTCTTTACCTCACAGACAGAAGGAAACAAAGAGAAAGGAAGGGGTTGAGGCCCAATATCTCTTTCAGGGTCACAACCACACAGGATCCTCCTCTTTAACTTATCACCACTTTGCAGTCGCACCACAGGCTGGAGACCAAAAACTACTCTCTGGAGGGACTCCAGATCCACCCCATAGCAATACAGATCCTCAGTCTCCCATTGGTGAGAGCAGTCAGAGCATTTTAGAATGTCTGAGATCAAATGTCCCATGGAGAGGTCCAGAGTAAGAAATTGTCTCTGTCAGAGACTGAAGAGGAGTCCAGCAATGCAGATGAGAGCTGTGTCTTCCTCTCCACTGCCCTGTCTCTTCTCTATCCTCTTCTCTATATATCGGGGGTGGGGTGGGGGTGGGGGGTGGGGGATGGGAGGTGGAGAGTTAAGGCAGGGAGCTTTCAGTTTCTAGGCTGGGGAAAAAAGGTGTTTCTCTATAGGGGTCTGCAGAGCTCTCTCCGTTCTAAATTCATCCTATCCACACCTTATTTGTGCCAGAGTAGTAAACTTTGGGCACCATATTGGTTTGATAGCCTAGAGCTATATGTACCACCCACCAGTACCTTGTGGACTCAGTACAAACTCAGCCCAGTCAGGGAGAGTAGGCTGGCATGTTGACTGTTTAAAAATTAGAATGGAAAATCAGCCTCCTGTGTGAAATTTACTTTTAGTATGTTTTGAGGCATAAATTTAGAGGATTATAAGATAAAGAAAAAAATATAGAGCTTATATCCAATACTGCATACTAAAATATTCTAAAATGGTCCAATGGGTGACTTATTTTTTTTTACAATCTAGATATATCCTCTGAGGTTTTATTTTTATTCATTTGTATTACTTTGATTTTGGAATCCCAGCAAATGTGAAATGGTTCATTAGTTGAACTCTACTATAATTACTAAAGCTAATGAGAACAATATTTTGAATGCCAAAGCCAATTTATCAGCTTTCTTGTAACAGAACAATTTATGTCTTTTTTCAGAGGAAGTCTTCGGTGCCTACTCCGCGCTGTGGTGGTCTCCAAACGGCACTTTTTTAGCATATGCCCAGTTTAATGACACAGAAGTCCCACTCATTGAATATTCCTTCTACTCCGATGAGTCACTGCAGTACCCCAAGACGGTGTGGATTCCATATCCAAAGGTCTGTGCCCTTTCTGGATAGTGGCTCTGTGATTTGATGGGAAGAGAATGGTTGCATTTAATCCCTTCCCGCTAATGAAAATATTGTCAGTCTCTCTTCAACAGCTTTCTGTGATTTCTCTTGCTGAAGTCAACAGCATCTGGGCAATTTTAAAGTATTTTTATTATCCCAGGAAAGAGTGTGATTTAAGGTTTTGTAATTTCTCCAAAAACTCTAAGAAATGACAAGCAGAAAAAGATGGTGAAAATGCTTTTGAAAGAGGTAGGGGAGGGGTAGGAAATGCTTGAATGAAGGGAAAGAGCGGCTGTAATTGAATCAGAAGCTCATCTCATTTGTAGAAGTTGGAATGAGCCCGGATTGAAGTTGAAAAGCCTGGTTATGTATCAGATTGTATTACTAATTAACAGGATGCACTGTGTGACGAGCTTCAGTGGCTCCGTTACAGGTTTGGCACTGATGGGAGTTCTGCACGTCCTACATTTGTGATGTTCGTGTTGCATCCTGGGTTTCAAGATTGTTCCCCGCTATCCACGATGTGTGCATTAAAATCAAGGAGCTTTGTGGAGCAGCGTGAGCCAGGAGAGGGCTTTAGGAGGGAGCCAGGAATTCTTCAGCACCATAACAAAAACGGCCACAGCGTCGTCTACAGGAAAAGCTTAACAACGTATTTTTTTTTCCCCGTAAATGATTTGGAAAAAAAAAAAGGAATTTTTATTTTTATCAACACTCACTTAATTTGCCTTATGAAGATCTGCCATTTTAGGAAGGGAGAGGAAGTTAAAAGGAAAAAAAGGAGCCTAAATTAAATATGGAGATGTGTTTTCAGAGAATGTTATTTTTTGATGAGTGAAATCGAGGGGGGAAAAGCGCCATAAAACATTCTCTTAAAATCCTTGTTATTTCTAACTAATCTGTCAATAGAAGATCCACATGTACATTTTTAAAGGGCTTACAGACTTCTGTCATAATATTGACTATTGAGCCCCAGCACAGTTAACCTGGCCTTGGAGTGGAGTGACACCTGCTTAGTTAGCACAGTTGGCCCTGGGCTCAGTACTGGTGGACTGAGCCTTTGATGGTATTCAAGTGATATTCACACTGAAGCCACCAACATCTTTTCTTCAATAGAATCAGAATATATTGGCAAATGATAGAGTTGGTTTTTTAAAGACATTTGTCCTCGCTGGCACAAAGCATACAGATTATGAACAAACATGCATGGTTTAAATATGAGTGTTTGGGCCTTCATGTTTTATAAACAAACACATGCACACATGAGTATATTTTTTTCACCTGGACACATAAAGGATTTTTAAATTTCTATTTCGTTTTGTTTCTGTTTAATTGTTTGACAGTGTCCAATAGTTATAACTCTATAGACACGATTCAGACATTTAATGCAGTTTAAATTTATGTAATGATGAGGCTTAAAAAATAGTCATTATCAATTCCATTTTTTTTTTCTCCTCCTAGGCGGGAGCTGTGAATCCAACTGTAAAGTTCTTTATTGTAAATACAGATTCCCTCAGCTCAGGCACTGGTGTGGCTCCCATCCAAGTCACTGCGCCTGCATCCGTGGCGACAGGGTAAGACACTTCACCTGTAGATGGTTTTGCACTTGCTGGATAGAGCATTGCGGACACAGATGGCGACATCAGTCATAGCATCATCTTGTATCATTGATTCATTCTTTTGTCCAGGAGCTTCCCGTTGGCACAGTTGTAATGACAGGCGTCCACAATGAATAGGGCAGGCAGGCGTCACCGGAGGAGACAGACAATAGTAACCAGAGGAACAAATAAATATCAGTCTAAAATGCCAGGTGGTGATAAATGTTGTGAAGATAACCAAGGTGGGCAAAAGTGATGGGGGGTTAGTGAGGGGTTCCAGTGAGAAGACACAAGGTTAGGGTGCAGTCTCTCCTGGGATGCCTTGTGGGTCTACTACAGGCAGAGGAAATCCAAAGTCTTATAGAAGGTATCTGCTAGAATCTAAGAGGAACCTCAGGGAGGAATCCAATGAGGGAGAGCAGAGGGCAACGCAGGTTAAGAACCACGTGGAGTTTTCTGGGCATGGCAATATGCTGTCTCTGGCAATGTGTGTCTACTACACCTGGTGGTCCCTGCTGGGACCTGTCAGTCTATAGCCCACACATGTCTTGGAGAAGCCTCTCAGGAAACAATCCCCAAATCTGAGACGAAGCTTTAGATAGCAACAGTGGTTTAAAAACTTTTTTTTTTTAAAGGACTGAACACTCTCATTTGGATGAACTATAATCTCCTGCAATGTAAGACCCAGAGAAATTCAGAGAAGCTGTGGGTCACATTTGGGAACCCCAATAGTTGATTATCCCTCAAGATGTCACTGGCTTAAATAACCTTAGATATTTGAAATCCTGTAGCAAGCACTGTAAGACCTGCATAATTTCTTTTCCTCTGGAGACTAGAGTAGGTACAATTCTCCATGTTGCTCTTGAGTTCAGTCTGTTATTTATGCTGGTTTGGTTTAAGTAGCAGCTATCATGTGCTGAGCATTTGCTGTGTGCCAAGCACGGGCTTTAACACGTGATCTCTCTTACCACTTAAGCTATCTTAAGCAGTTCTCTTCCCAGCAGCTATGATGACCTGTTTTTTGTATAGATAAGAGAATGAGGTCCAGAGGTTAAGAACAAGACCTTAACCTTGGGAGGGCCTGCTCAGTCAGTCTCTCTGGATAGAAGGCAGGGTGGGGTTGTGGATGACTTTGAGGAACTTTCTTTGTGAATATAGCTGGTGCTTTCAGGGACCCAGAGATGTCATCAGAGTAATGGTGAAAGCACCCTGTTATTTTGAGTTGACATTATCAAGCTAGGTGCAGGCTGTTTCATGCTTAGAAAGTCATCAACTTGGTCAGAAGCACTTGTTTGGACATGGTTATTCAAGCAAGGAATCTTTTTTTTTTAAAGTAATTTATTCAGATTACATCTCAATTGTTATCCCCCCACTTGTATCTTCCTGTTCCCCCTCCCTCCCTCTTTTACCCTATTTGCCTCCCCTAGTTTGTGACAGAAGGAGACCTCCTTCTCTACCATATGATCACAGCCTATCAGGACTCATCTAGATAGCTTGCTTATCCTTCCTCTGAGTGCCACCAGGCCTCCCAAAAAAGGGAAAGTGGTCAAATAAGGGGGCACCAGAGTTCATGTCAGAGTCAGTCCCTGCTCTCTACACAGCTGTGGAGAATATGCTGTCCATTGGCTAGATCTAGATGGGGTTCTAGTTTACTGTATGCATTGTCCTTGGTTGGTACAGTAGTTTGAGCTGACCCTCCTGGATCCAGATCTGCCAGCCTTAATGGTCTTCTTATAGGTTTCTAGGACCCTCTGGATCCTTCTATTTTCCCATTCTCCCTTATTTCTCTCACCTGGAGTCCCAATAGAAAGTCCCAATATCTATCCCAATCTCTTGCTAAGGGAAGACTTTTAGGGGACATCCCTGTTAAGCTAGTGTCCAATTATAAGTGAGTATATACTGTGTGTATTTTTCTGGGTCTGGGTTAACTTACTCATGATGATCATTTCTTGTTCCATCTATTTGCCTGTAAATTTCAGGATTTGCAAGCAAGGAATCTTCTCAGTAAAAAATTTAAATCCAACAATTTTCCATGAGTTTTTCCCCAAGGTATAAAACTATAACCAAAGATTCTAAAATCTGTTATTTGTTTGTTTCAACCTAACAATGTTTTAAGTCACCACCGATTAAAAGCCATGATTTACAATTCATGGTATGCAAAAGTGTGTGTGTGTGTGTGTGTGTGTGTGTGTGTGTGTGTGTGTGTGTTGGTGGGTGGGTTGTGGGGGGCTGGGCACCCTGTAGCATTTCTAACCAGGGAGGAGCTACCAAAATTTCGTATAAATGACTAGGAGAGTGATGTGACAGAGGTATGAAAAGCAGGTTGGAGGCATAGGAAGTCCAGTGGCCAGATGGGTTTTCCGTAGCCAGAGGAATCAAAGAAAACTTCCTGTAGAATGTGCACTGAAGGGCTGGATTGAAGCAGTGCAGAGGCTCGGGTAGGGGGGCAAGTAAGTACTGAGGTGGAACCCACAGGGCATGGGAATGCATGAGGCTGTCGGAGGTGGGGGGTGGAGCCTGGGTGTACCTGTTGTGACCTCTCAATCTCTAGCCAACACTTGTCTGTGGAGAGGCGCAACCCAGAAAACTGTCCCATCTAGAACCTCTGTAGACCTCAGAAGTGGTGACCAAACCTCTTCAGAGGACCTGGAAGTCTTTATTTAGATGTGACATAACACTGTGGCATATACTTCTAGAGAATGAGTGGAAAAATGGCTGCTTGTGCTGGGCAAGCCTCCGTCTTGCCGTGACTCCTTCCCCTAGGTCCTAGGTCTTAGTAGGACCCGGGGAAGTCCCCAGAACCATCAGAAGTACCCTGGGAGTGATCTGGGGGTCACAGAGAGAAAACAATTTGCTTAAATCACACAGCAAATTAGCATGGGAAATAGAAATTAGGAGAGCAGAGACCTTTATTTATTGAATGGAAACAAAACAAAACAAAACAAAACAAAACAAAACATGGACATGACTACTCCAGGGAATGGTTGAGGACAAGGATTTTACTGTAGATATGAGGGAACAAAAACAGCCTGAGGCATCTGAAGTCACGAAACCTGCTTCTCAGGGATGAGGATAGCTTTCAAAATCATCCTGTGTCCCAGTTCCTTCTTTTCTCCCTGGGACTAGCCACCTGCAAATCCCACTGTTGAAATAACAGGACTGGAGAAGGTGTGTCTATTGAGGTAACCCCTCCCAGAATCCGCTGAATAGCCCCAAGGGGCCCATCACACCCAACTTAGGATTTACCCTGCCCCTTTTCTGCAGGATCCTCAGGGACACAATAGATAGACTCCCTCTATCTCTCTGAACACTGGGTGACCCTTGGTCTACACACAAGGCTCGTCAAAGACTGAGATTGCTAGACAAGAGGAAAACCGGACTGGTATCCCATCCCTCATAGTCAGCAAACAGATGACACCTGCAAAAAAAGCAGACAGATTAGGGTGTGTGTGCTGCATAGTGCTGTGTCCCTCAACCATGTTGCATCTAACCTCACCCATCCCTGTTCCCAGCAATCTGTCAGTGGACCCGGGACGGTTGGCATCCTATGAGAGCAAAGGGTGGCATGGAGCCCATGGCCAGCACTGGCAGTACACCGGCTTCTTCTGGTGATTCACAGAATTAATCACTCCCAAGTCTGCAGTTACTCTGTGTAGCATACTTACTCCCCATGCCCCCCCCACCACTGCCCCATTATTCCTTCCAGTTAGCAAAGCATAGCTTATTTTAAGAATCGTTAATGTAGAACTGAAACATTTATACAAAGCAGAGGCAGGGATGTCACAGAAAAGCCTTTTGTGAAACGCTTCCTCTTTGCTAGGACAAGAAGTCGCTTCACAAGATTTGCAACAGCAAGATATTCAAAAGCAAGTCCTGTGAGTGTAGCCAGCTGAGTTTCTTCATAAAATTTAGCATAAAAGTAACTCTCATGGAATAAATAGATTTCACTGAGGAAGGAATTGTACACTCGAGGAATCATAAGAGTGAAACAAACTAATAGGGCTTCCCAGTGGGACCGGCAGACTATGTACAGGAGAGGCAAGTACAAACAGGAAAAGCTGAAGCCATCTGCCTGATTTGAATCATCATTCTAAAACTTTCTGATTGGTTGGCCCTGGGAAAGTTACTTGACCTCGCTGCACTTGTGTTTCCTCATGTGCTAGGCAGGACCCACAGTGGTGCCAGCCTCCCAGAGTGGTCATCAGCCGTATAGGAAGCATGCAGCCCCCTGCTGGTACAGAGTCAAGTTCACATGGGTCTAAGCTCTTATAAACCCAAAAATCCCTCACCGCTTCAAAATTAAAACAGACCAAATTCCCTTTATGACTAATGAAGCTCTGGTTGGGTCACTCTGCCCAACCTGTGACAAGAGACTCAGGCTTGATTGTAAAGGGCGGGAATCGCCCAGCATTTTCCACTTACCACAAGAGGGGAAGTCTGCTCAGTTTCTGACCTCCTCCTCAGTCAGCATGCTATTCTGCAAAAGATAGTTGAAAATCCTGCTGTAGGTGTTATTTTGTTTTATTTTTGTTTCGTTTTTGCCTTTGTTTACCGTTGGGACTCAAACCTTTGAGTCAAGAATTGAGTTGAGCCATCCATCAGTTTTCATCTTTCTCATGACTCTAAAGTACCATCTTGGTGTGATATTGGCTCAGGGCCATGACTAGAGGAGAGTATGTTTATGAAAATGTCTCCAAACAGACTGTCTGCTACCTTGGTAAAAGGCTTCCACCAAGCCCTCTCATAGTGCAGAGTACAATCTGAGCCACTGACAGTGACGAAGGTATCAGACCCAGGTTCATTAACCTTTATTTAAAAGTGGTCAGGGAGGATGGCCAATGCACATGAGTTTCCTGGCTACTCTCCCACATTCCATTACCCAGTGTTTTCAAATGGCAAAAAAAAAAAAAAAAATAATCACTTCACATTGTAGACTTCCAAGCCTGAGGTACAACTTACAGCTTTCATAGATAAAGCTACATACCATGAGCGACTCATCTGCCTCTCTGCAACCAGAACACTTTTAAAAACAGGAGTGTTTCTGAGTGCCAGCACGTGAGTGAAGAGTCTTTTTGTCCCTAGGAAATGGGTTCACAGATCTCAACAGACTCTCGAGAGTTTTATTTTTGTTTTCTTTTGGTTTTTGTCTTTTGAGATATGGTCTTACTTTGTTGCCTTGGCTGGCTTTGAACTTTCAACTATCTGCTTGCTTCGGCCTTCAAAGGTTTGTTGTGGTGGTGTTATTTGTTTGTTTAATCTAAGTGGTCAAGAATGACTGGGATAGGAGCAAGGTTAAGAGAGGAGAAGCCCTGATTCTAATGCATCGCGGCTGCCACTGACATCTATCTTCGCACCATCCACAGCTGTGAGTATCTTTACATTGTGAAAGGGACAAGAACCATCAAAGCAGGAATTTATGACATCGAAACTCAAGCTTTCTATTGAAACACGGCCACTCTCATTAGTGTCGGCATTGTCTCTCTCTAGCTGCTCCTGTAACTGTGGCTGTGTGACAGTCTATACAACATGTAGACCACAAAGACTAAAACATCTACTCTCTGGCCCCCAATTCAATGTTTCTTCATCTTTGGTCTAGGACATGAATTTCGAAAAACTTCATCTTTCTGTATCTTATTTTTGATTCTTCCCAGTTATTTGCAAGGATATATTACTCTTCCTGGCTAAGAGTTTCCTCTTGTTCTTCTTGCTTGACTGCCCTGCACCGGGTGAGTGCGGAAGAGCTGGGCTAGGTTAGGGTCCAGGGGTCCCTTTCAGGAGGTGAAGAGCACTCTCAGACACTGCATTCTGCTGACTCCTGGAACCTAGTGACACTGGTTTGGCAGCAAAAGCTTTGCAGGAAATACCACTGGCAGGGGGATGCTTCAGCTGGGAACTAGAGAAGTAAGGATACAGCAGTCATTTCAGAATAAGGACCAAAGTGGTAGAAAGAGAGGCCAACTGAGGAAACTATTTTGGATGTTCGGGAGAACATGGCTACCAAGACAGGGGAGTCTGAAGAAGCCTGAAGTGGGAAGACAGCAGTGTGTGAGCTCATGTGATGCCCGGGTGCTGCACTGGTCCTCAGATCCTGAAACCTTTGGTGAAATAACATGAGACCCAGAGTGTCTCCAGGGCACTAGCACAGGAGGCATCTATGCCATAAAAGAGGAAATGCAAACCCATGAGTGTGTAATCTTGGGTGTTCAGTCAATGCCTGCTGTAGGATTCAGAGCCTAAGAAAGGAAGGGAGGAAAAAAAAATGAAATTCTAAAAATGCAAAACATGAATTTTGCCTTTCTGTTATTCTTTTTCTTTTTTTCCTTTTGTTTGTTTGTTTGTTTGTTTGTTTTCGGTTTGTTTTTGTTTTTTGTTTTTCCAGACATGATTTCTCTAGCTATCCTGAAACTTGCTTTGTAGACAAGGCTGGCCTCAAACTCACATCAGTCCACCTGCCTCTGCCTCCCTAAGGGCTGGGATTAAAGATGTGCCCCATCACACCTGGCTAAAGTTTGCCTTTCTTGAGAGCTACATTCCTGGAGAATTTAGTGAGCACCTGTTTAATGAACAAGACCCATGTTGGCCCTGCCTCAAAGAGCTGGTAGCCACTCCCTGAGAACAGGATAGCCACAGGGGAAGATGAGTACTGCCAAACAAAGGCCAGAAAGGGGAGTATTCAGAGTGGCAGAGTGGAGGAAAACAAGGCTGTGGGCCCAGAGGGGGGAAAGTAAGATGAAAGACCCATCATGAACCCTGACAGAAGGGAGCCAGGCTTTGACCAGACACTGGAGAGAAGTGACATATGAATAGTCACCAAAATTACACCAAGGAGGGGCAAAAATTTCTAAGAAAAGAAACCACCCAGAGCACAAAAGTTTAGGGAGGCCAGAAGAGTAAGTTGTAAGTTCCACACATGTCACCGTAAGTCATGACATAATTCTAAGAGTACTTGAAGGTAAGTACTAGGGAGGATAGCCTGCTGGAACTGGCTCTATAAATTTAGGTTAAAATACTACAAAATACTTTTGTTCACAAGGGCCACCTTTTGACTCTGGAGAAATGTGTTTTGGTTTATAGCTCTTCGATTCGAAAAGTGTGTAGAGGCATGGGATCACTTTTTTCCTCCCAATCTAAAAATGAAGCTGATAAAAGGGTCAGCTGTAACTTCTTCCTAATAGCAAGGACTTGTCAACAACAAAGACTAAAAAAATCTATTATCTGGGCCCCAACTAAATGTCTCTTAATCTTTGGTCTAGAAACACTACTGACAGGGGGCATCTCTGTCAGTGTCCCTGACCTCACTGACTTACTCTCAGGCAGCAGAGAGGAGATGGGAAAGCCTCACCGCTCACTCTCTGTTCCAGGGGTCAAGATGAGGACGTAACAGTCCTGACCCTGTGGTTTCAGTCACCTGTGTTGAGCCAGTTCAGGTTGTGCCTTCTGTTTTTTTCCATGGGATATACTTTAACTTCTTTTAGAAATTAAATTGCATATTAAGCTTAAGGGAAGAGAAAATGTTATGTAATCAAATGGTGCTCTTAATAATGTAAAAATCTGACTTCTCATTAGACTACGTCTTAGGTTTTCATTGCTGTGAAGAGACACCATGACCACAGCAAGTCTTATAAAGGAAAACATTTTAATGGAGCTGGCTTATAGGTTCAGAGACTTCCACTGCCGTCATCGTGGCAGGCAGGCAGACATGGTGCTGGAGAAGGAACTGAGAGTTCTACATCTTGATCCTCAGGCAGCAGAAGAAAACTATGTACCACTCTGGGAAAGACTGAACATAGGAGACCTCAAAGCCTACTCCCACTTCCTCCAACAATGCCACACCTCCTAATAGTGCCACTCCCTTTGGGCCAAGGATTTGAACACATGAGTCTCTTGGGGCCATTCTTATTCAATCCACCACAGACTAGATTCCTTTTTAATAAGTAAAATGTTCACTTGCAACAAGGTCTGGAAAAACCATATTTCTTTTGTGTGTGTGTGTGTGTGTGTGTGTGTGTTTTGTACATTGTAGTACTTGCATGTGTGTGGGCTCATGTATGTGTGTGCATGCCTGTAAAGACCTGAAGTTGGTTGGCATGGGGCATCTTTCTGGATGGTTCTCTACTCTTATTTATAGAGCGGGTATTCTGACTGAACTCAGAACCTGCCAATCCTGTGTAGTCTAGCTAGAAGGTTGACCTAGGGATCCCCTATCCCTGTCTCCCTAGTGCTGGGGTTGTAGGTGGCTGCCATAGCTGCTTGGTTTTTACTTGGATTGTGGGGAGGGGGGTCAGAGTTTTAATCCTTATGCTTGAAAGGCAAGCACTTGATCTACTGAGCCATCTTCCCAGCTGCACAATGTTTGAAACCCCTTCTCCTTCTTCTCTGCAGGGACCACTACTTGTGTGAGGTGGTGTGGGTTACAGAAGAAAGAATTTCTTTGCAGTGGCTTAGGAGGATTCAGAACTATTCCATTATGGTTATCTGTGACTATGATAAGACCAACCTAATATGGAACTGTCCATTGGTAAGATTTCATGGGGGAAGGGCTCTGCTTTTCTAACAGCATGGGACTTGAAGGGGTCTGTGTCCTCAGAGTGAATGAAGGTTGGGCCTAATTAAGTGTAGTTTCTTTTCTTTCTGAATCCATATCCAGCGCTGAGGCAGCAGGCTAGTCTTCCCTGTCAGGGCTTGATATGTGATGGTGCTCCCATTTCACCTTCGCGCACTAGTCATTGTGTGTTAGTTGTGGAAAGGATCATTTGGGGAGGGGAGAAGGAGTGACTAGAAGCCCAGGAGACAGAAGTTGATGTCTGTGTTCAAAATAATAAAGAGGACCAGAGCCTGCAAGCAAAATGAAGTTTATTTTAACATATAAACTATAAAGGATGGGAAATAGCTAGCTGAGCATGTGGGCAACAAAACAAATAGCAGAAGGGCACAGCGCCATTACTAGACAGCAACCATCTCTAAGCAGAAAACTGACTTAGAACCTAAACACATTACTGTCAGTCTGAGAGAGTGATGATGCCAAGGGGTCCCAAGTGTTGATCCAACTGTGAGGTGCCCAGCCAGGACAACCTGAAGTCCTTGCAGGTTAAGGAATTAAGCAACTGCCCCCCCGTGAGAGACAGCATCCTTAGAAGGGACAGGAGTGTTGCAGGCATATGCTGTGACCTCTCTGTACCTCCCTTTCTCTTCTGGTCATGAACCCTGCATTTCGCAACTCTTTTCCTAGATGAGCATGGGGCAGATCCTCACCCGAGAACTTCAATGATATTTCATGTCTTGACTCACTCATTTGTTTATGCAAGAAACATTGCTTAAAATGTCCCCACCTTGTTACTAAGCTATGGGATTAGTTTGTTTTGTTTTGTTTTTAATTAACTAAACAGCCTGCATTTCTTTAAAAAAATGCCTTTGTTCTGGTGGGGAGTATAGTTGTAAAGATGTGCCATAAGACTTTCTGTGCATTGAACATTTACAATGGCAGGTACAGAGGAGCCCAAGGCTCAGGGAGGTTAAAAGGTGCTTAAGTCATAAGATGCACTTGTACTTGAACTGCAAAACTGGAGCCCTTTGATTTCTTTCACCTCATCACAACTCCAGGGCTGAAGATAGACACAGAAGGTGATAACTGTTACTCTGCTGGAGTCAGGTGAACAAGACAGGGAGTTGGCTTGGGCAGAAGATAGAGGGCTATCTAGGTAAGATGCCCACGTGCACAGATAAGAGAGAAAGGTCCGTCTCAACTGAGAATGGTGCAAGGACATCCATAGTGAACAGCTTAGAGCATGGAGGGACTGACTGTGTTCACCACCTAAGCTGAAGGTGAGGGACAGTATGGAAAATGAGGCTAGTGACTTAGACCTTGGCTGTAAGGTGTGGGGGGAGGCGCCCATGATGAGGTACTTGTATTTATCTTATAAGGAATGGAGAACTGTTTGTTTCAGGACTCCAAAATGAAGACTCTAACGAGAATAGAGCTGTCTGTTGCCAAATAAGATCAGCAGGATCTGAGCAGGGAGGATCATCCACCAGAAGGAATAGGACGTAGCTGAGCATCCAATTAGGACCATGAGAAATATCCCGATGGGAGTATCTGTAGGAAAGGACAGAAAAGCTGAAGAAAGGGTCTAAGGGAGGTTTCTGGGAGAAAAGAGGAAGAAGAGTAGAAATCTAGACTGAGTGGCTGAGAAAGAAAAAGATCTAAGAATAGTCTGGTGGGCTAGGGGAAAGCAAATGTAGATTTTGTGCTTGTTGGATGTAAAATGCCAGTTGGTGCTTCAGGCTAGCGCCACGCAACAGGGGTTAAACAATTAAATGCAATCACATGAAAAAATAGCTAACATTAGTGGAATTATAGGATGGGAGGTTGTTTTCATTTAGTTTGTCATAATTGCAATCTCACTCGTAATG
The DNA here is from genome assembly GCA_907169655.1 of Acomys percivali. Classification (NCBI taxonomy): domain Eukaryota; kingdom Metazoa; phylum Chordata; class Mammalia; order Rodentia; family Muridae; genus Acomys; species Acomys percivali. The sequence goes on along the minus strand of OU015750.1, from coordinate 36,147,049 downwards.
CATTTTTTTTGTGGGGCTGAGGAGGCAGCTCAGTTGGTGGAACGCAGGATTAGCATGCCCGAAGGCCTTGGTTCAGTTTCCAGCACTACATAGAGCTGAACATGGTGATGGGCCCATGTAATGCTAGCACTTGGGAAGCCAAGACAGGATCAGAAGTTCAAGGCTTTGGCTATATTGTCAGTTTGAGGACAGCCTGAGATACTTGAGACTCCTATCTTTAAAAAAAAAAAAAAAGGATTTCACTATTTTCTTTTTGAAACACTGCACTGTCCTCCCCCCCCCCCCCCTGCAGGAGCAGCAGCATGTTGAAATGAGTACTACCGGCTGGGTCGGAAGAGTAAGTGTTCTGAGTTATGGGTTCTATATATTTCTTGACTGCTACTCGGAGCTGGCATATATGTGACTATCCTGGGTACACTGAGGCACTTGTTACTGATCAAATGTGAGTTAGCCCATTTCTCAGAGTGTAGGCTGTGCATACTCAAGAAGGCAAAGGGACGGGAAACGTCAGAGTCAAGAGCAGAACTGACAAAGCAAAGCATGGTCTCCAGACAGCTGCCTGCCGTTCCAGGGAGCCGAATGCAGCCACTACCGAAGGGGTGCCAGGAGACAGAGCGTGCTTGTCGATCTGTTGTATGAGTTCTGTCCTCTGGGAGACAGAAAAAGATTTTTCAACCCAGTGTGGATAACAGCCACTGGGAACAGTACTGACCCAATAGTGCCCATTGCACACTTCTCTGGAGGAAACCACACATTGGTGGGCACTCTGAGGAAGGTCTTTAATCGGGAAAGCAAGTAAAACCTCAGAGAGTCTTGCACACACGCAGCAGCATCCACCCAAGGCTGAGACTGTGCTGTGGAAGAAAGTGAGGTGGGAGTTGGGGGCAGGACTCCGGCCACCATGACATCTTGCCTGAAGGATGAAAACGAAATGAAACTTAGCTTCGATGAGTACATGTATTAACCCTTCTGTAAAAGGGAAACAAAATACAAAAATGTAAACATTTCACATCTCCCTCGGAGTGAGAGAGGGTGAGGCTTCAGTCCAGGAAGACGACCCCTTTCTGCTGGGCTGGGAGCTACTGCAACACGCACATGTCCCTTTTCTCCAGGCGCTGACTGGGCAGAGGGGAGAGGTTTGCCAACATGAAAAGTGGTTTCCTCCATGGCAAGAGACATGCTACACTTCCTCACGACTCTTTGAAAAAAAATATGTTTTTTCCTCTCTGTATTTAACCAGACAGATGCCACTTTTCACACATTTCTACTAGGCACAACTCCATCCAGGGGAAACAGGGAAATGTATTAAAAAGATAAGGCTGTGAACATAGGTCTAGAGAGGGGAATGTGTTTGAGGGCTCTCTGTAATGAGAACACCAAGTGTACTGCACGCCTCAGCTTGCTCCATAAATGAATTCACTTTGAAACACTAAGTAGAAGAGGCAAGCATTTTCCTTCCTTCCCCAAGTGGGAGCTGATGAGAGAAGAAACATCGAGGGCGAAGTGAACCAACAATCTTAAAAGGCCATCCCCTACCTGCTCATAATATAGCTAGGAAATAGAAATTAAAATGCACCGTGGTCCTTCCAGGCTGGGAAAACATTTTTAATGTAATTTTTGTTCTACATTTTCATGTAACCATTTTTTTTTTTTGTAAATCGTTGATCATCTTTAGCAGAAATGAAAAGGCTCAGGATAAAAATAACTCTATGAATGCTTCCATGGGAAATCTACAGCAGATATTCCTGACGACATGCAGTCCAGAAGTGCTTAACGAGTAAGCCCGACATTCACAAAAAAAAAAAAAAAAAAGAGAAAGAAAGAAAGAAAAAAGAAAGAAAGAAAGAAAGAAAAAAAAAGTGTAAAAACAGAAATGAAAATTCCTCATACTCTAAACCACTCTCAACCTGAAACAGATAATAAGATGCCTCCTAGAAAGTACACTTCTCGTGTCAAGGAAGTTCCTTCAAACAAAAGCGAATGCTAGGTTGCATGCCCACATAGCTCCATTATCCTTCTTGAAATTATGTCCGAGAACAACAGAAACATCTCTGCGTATTCAGTATCCGCTGTGGGCACCTTTATGTGCATTCTCACGTTTACCCCCACCAAATTAGCCTATGAGTTTGTTCTCTGCTCCACATTTTCTACTTAGGAAGATGCTCATTTTGAGATTCTTAGTTTCACTTGACAAGTAAAAGCGGCATAAGGATTTTTGTTTTTTTGGTTTTTTTTTTTTTTTGTTTTTTAAACATAGGTGCTGGAGAGAACGTCTAAAAGCTAGGGTTGGTATTGAATGAGATTTGAGGTGCAATGTTTCTCTGCTCTGTCCCTGTCTAGTTCAAGCCTGCAGAGCCCCACTTCACCGCTGACGGAGGCAGCTTCTATAAGATCCTCAGTGACAAGGACGGCTACAAACACATCTGCCACTTCCCCAAAGATAAGAAAGTGAGTGCGTTTACGCAACAGATCCCAAGTAGACCTCTTTTCCTAACAGAAACAGAAAGCATTTTTATGACATTGAGTAATGTGTACAAATAGACTTAAGTATTCACGTTCTTCAGCTGCAAACGGGATGACGTGGAATGAGACACTGACACCCCCCTCCCCGCCCCTAAAAAATATCTCAGGGTTATTTCACTTCTTGATATAAAAGATTAAATCCTCTACTTAATGTTGATAGGAAAGTCTAATAAATCTCATATTTAAAAGCCCGATCAGGACTGTACATTTATTACAAAAGGAGCCTGGGAAGTCATTCGGATCGAAGCGCTGACCAGTGATTATCTGTGAGTATATACTAATAATCAATAAAGTAGGCTGTAAACCCTGCGCATTATAATCACGCCCTCTCACAGCAATGCAGGAAAAGCTCCCACAAAGAATAGTTGATTTGGAATGTGTTCAATCCCCCCCCCTTTTTTTTCTTTTTTAACATACGGAAGCCTTAATGATTTTCACATACGCTCAGCAGATTTGATACCATGCCACCGAGCGGTTCTACCTCTTGGTTTTACCTGCTTTGCACTGGAGAGGCTGCAATCTCTCTGGAAGGCCCTGGACTGCGGCACGGGCATCCTGGCCTTCTGTTAACTTCAGCCTGCCATGGGCTTTCCAAAAGGCTGAGAAAGGCAATTTTATCTGCTGGTGGCTCAGCCCTGCTCTTGGGAATATGGAAAGCTTTGCTCTAAGCGTCTACTAACAGCATACATGAGCTGTCAGCAAAAGGCATTTTTCTTTCCATTAAGATCTTGGGCTCCTCATTTATTGGCCTCATCACAGAGGAATTTTGCCATTGCCCAGAGTAGTCTCTGAAGATTTTGCAGAAGAGTCTCTGCCACTCTCTGGAATATGCACCCCCTATGTCCAATGCAGCCCATGTTATAAAACAGAAAAGACAGGAAGCGGGATTGGTACTTGGGATGAGGATGGTTTTCAATTTCAAACTAGCTGTCCAGCATGTATATTTAATACAAACACTCTTCTGAGTTCTTGCTTAACACTTCAGTTCAGGAAGAACTCTCAGGATTCTTACATTCTAGACAGTTTAAAGGGAGTGTCCTGGGTAGAGGTAATGGATGGAGATGGCTCCTGGGGAGGGGTGGAGGGACAGAGCAGCAAGTGTGGCCAGAGCGCACACTCACGCAGTACAGATAAGTGTGCCTGTGTGCCTGCGTGCCTGCCTGAGGTTGGAGATCGGCGGGTGTTTGTAACATTGTTGTAAAACATATTTAAGATATATATATATATAACCTTTGTTTTCTTCTCAGATACTACATTAGTAATGAACATAAAGAGATGCCAGGAGGAAGAAATCTTTATAAGTAAGAGCACTGTCAGGATGCTGACATCATTGGTTTTCACTGACATGATTCTTGTGCTCTCTTTTTCTCTCTCTCTCCGCCTCCCCCTCTGCCTCTCCCTGCCTTGTCCTAAGTAATACTACACTTGAATTGTTATAAGTACTTTGATTACTTCACTTATCATGCATACGTGGTCAAACCAATGACTTTATAAGGTGTTTACTGGCATTTCCTAACAGTGGGGGATGGAGGTTATTGTGAATTAGTACACGTGTTTAATGATGAAGAGAGAGAGAATCCGGCAGTCTGTTTCCCCTGAAGCCAGAGCATGGCATTCCTTGGTTTCCTCCTTTCCCTCAGTTTCTGACGAAGCAATTAATTGCACTGTTGGCTTTACAGAATTCAGCTCACTGACCACAGAACTGTCAAGTGCCTCAGCTGTGACCTCAATCCAGAAAGATGTCAGTATTATTCGGTGTCATTTAGTAAAGAGGCAAAATACTATCAGCTGATATGTTGGGGTAAGTTTGCACTGGCTGTGAAGAAGAGTGAATGACTGGCCTGTGGAAGCTCCTGTCCCTACAGCTCTGAGGGGCAGGAGGCCCCGAGGGTTTCCTCCCAGAACCTAGTCTTTCTTTACCTGCTCAGCCGTTTTTTCCTTTGCAAACCTTAGGAGCCCCTGAAGACGCCTCAGTCTTTTTCTACAGTCATATTAAGGAATGTTTAATCCCCCCCCCCCGAATTCCTTCCTAAACACCCACATGTTACAGGTTATAAATGATTATTTTATGCATCTGCCCCTGAAGTTAACAATAAACTGCCAGTGGTGTCTGTTAACCAGAACGCTCTCTGCTCTGTCCCCTGTGGACATTGCCACTGTTAATATTTATTACAACTCAAGAAGCCGGAGCAAGGGAAGGCACAAGGGGAGATTCAAGTCACAATGTAAGTTCAGAGTACTCTGAGGAACCTCTCCTGAAAACCCCATGCTGATGCTGTGCTGCGGTGCTTCTCAAAACAAGAGAGAGAATAGAGTTGTTCTATAAACCATAGTCAGTCACAAAAGGGGACTTCAAACTAATCCCGTTCTGTTCTCACTGGTGTATTTCATTTACAACAAGATGCGTTTCTTTAGTGTTCTTTACTATGGCTAAATTTTGCCGTCATCTCTTGAGTACGTGCTTTATACTAGGCACTGTGCTAAAAGCTTAATATTTGGCATCTCATTGAAACCTTAATAAAACTCTTCAAAGCACATATTATCCTCACTTTATGTGAAAGGATATTGGCGTACAGACACATTGGCCTAACTTGTCAAGCAAGTCAGCCAGGACTCAAGCCGAGATCTAGCAGTGCCTTCACTGTAGTTTTCAAGCAAATATAAAACTTAAATCTATCATTTAAATGCCTCACAATTAAACAGCTCACAAGATAGCTTGCTATACATTACCTTCCACTCCACAGCTACCACACTTGGGATAAATAGTGAAGAGATTGGCTTGTGAGAAAAACACTTTTGCATGCCAGAAAGAAACTGCTTATCCAAGGGAAGAAGCATTGCAGATGTGTCTCCTGGCTCCCAGACTCTCCTGAGAGGGGGCTGGTGAGGGCACTCGCCTCCTTCAGGTGAATCTGGTTCCAGAGTGCTGCCCATTCACTCTCCAAGGAGTACAGGGCCTGAGAGGCGGTATGGTCAGTAGGAGGTAGCAGACAGAGAATGGGAAAGGTTAAGCTGTCATTTCTGCTCTCTGATGAGGAAGCTAGGCATGGAGATGGTAACCTGCTCAAGATGTCCCACAGGACAGAGGACCATTTCCTACCCTCTTTACCCGAGGCCCCGCACCTTTCCAGGAAAGCATCCTTCACTCGATTGCAGTTATTTTTAAGGAAAAAGAAAGTGGGAGTGAGGAGGAAGCAGCTGAGCTTCTTATCTACACTGCAAAGCTGTTTTGTGCTCTGTCAAACAGTAAGAGCTGCTATGTTTGAAAGCTCATGCAGGCTTGCTATTCTCATCTAAAGCACATTTTTCGCTGATTACATCCACAGGCCCCGGTCTGCCCCTCTACACTCTGCATCGCAGCGCCGATGATAAAGGTATTTTATTATAGCTCCCCTTCCACTGGCTTGGGTGAAAGCACAGGTAAACAGGAGTAGCATGAAAATTTTCCCTCGGCTTTAGTGTCTTCACCCTGAGGTGAACACAAGCTGTCCTGCCTGAAGTATGCACAGCTCTGTTGCTGCACTGCACTCTTGCTCACTATTGCATCACATGATCCAAATTCTTGGCACTGATATGAATTATTTCTGTTTCATATATTTGTTTAGAGCTACGAGTTCTGGAAGACAATTCTGCTTTGGATAAAATGTTGCAGAATGTCCAAATGCCTTCAAAAATATTGGACTTCATTGTTTTGAATGGAACGAGTAAGTCAAACTTCTTTTGGAATAGTATTTTTCATGGAAACAACAATAAAATATAAATAATGTGTCAATTTGGTCTGAAAATATGTGCTTTGTGTTGTGTAAGTCTAATTAAGAAGGTTATTTTTTTGCCACGAAACATTCTATCGTGGCAACTACTACTTTTTGCTTTTTTTTGTGTGTCTTATGATAGTAAACTACATCCAGGAATGTTTTGTCTTGTCAGGGCAGCGTTTGTGGGAAATGCACTATAGACGCATCAGTTCATCCAGTTGGTAACTCTAGGCAATTAGTAAGCTCTCACAGTAAAGACATGGCAAAGTCAGATCACACCAGCTATGGTGCATCTGTGAACTACAGAGTTAAAAAATACCTAAGATGGTATTTCAAGTTTGTTTCTAAAATGTTTAAACTTCAATTGGGGGGGTTGTTATTTCCTAGTAAGCTCAGGTCGGGGTCATGGCATAAGCATGGATTACACCCAGCGACCATTAAGAATAATCTGTTTATTTGAGTTTGAAATGGTTGCTTCCGATCAGTTTAAAATAACAATTTGCCGGGTGTGGTGGTGCACATTTTTAATCCTACCACTCAGGAGGCAGAGGGAGGTGGATTGATGTGAGTTTGAGGCCAGCCTGGTACACAAAGTGAGTCTAGGACAGCCAAGGCGACACAGAGAAACCCTGTCTCGAAAAACAAAAGCAAACAACAATAACAACAACAAGAAGAAAGAAATAACAATTTATGGGAAAGGAAGCAAAACATCATAATTGATAGAGTTTTGTTTTTTAAAAGTTAGCATAATGGAAAATATGGAGCTGAAGAGCTGGCTCAGCAGTTGTGAGCTGTTACTGCTTTTGCGAGGGACCTGGGTTTGGTTCCCAACACCCATATCCAGTGGCTTACAAACTACGTGTACCTTCAGCTCCAGAGATTCCAACACCCTCTTCTGGGTTCCCATCTGCTCTTATTTGCACAAACCTGCACACAGAGACCCATATACACATAAGCTAAACTAATAAAAGTAATTTAAAAAAAAAAAGGAAATGGAAAAAATACTCAACTCCTGTCATTGTAAATGGTAGGACAGCCCTGGAAAGCAGAGCCCACTTCGGCAGAATAACAGTGTTAGCATGCTGCTTAAAGGGTGTGTAAGTCACCAGGGTCCCTGCTAACAAGCACCTTCCGACCCAGCGGGGGTGCCACTGCTCCCTGTCCCTGAGACATCTTGAATGTAAAAAGCTCATTTGGACAGCCTGGTGTGGAGTTCTGCAGTACATATGGAGATGTCACTCTATTTCAGTGGGCACACAGTGGGAGTCCTTAGGGTTTTGGGCCAGGGAGGCCACATGGTTAAAAGGGAATTTTCATAGAGATTGTAGGAGGCACTTGACATAACAGGAGGTCGGGACCCATTAGGTTAAAGTCATTTGCACTACAGGAAAAGGGGGGCTGAGACATGGCCTGAGAGAAGAGAATTGGGAAGTGAGATTATGGAACCAGAAAGAACCCTTCCTCATAGAGAAACTGTACATTTACAGAAAGATGGAGTTAGAAACCCCTTCTAATCAACTAGTACTGGCCAAACAAGAGAGAGATTAAATAGTGATGGGTGTACACATTAAAAATACCAGTTTGGCTAATAGTTTGATATTTGATTAAAATTATAATAGGAAACTAATTTTATTCTTATGGATACACTGAATAAGAAGCACAAAACAATTAGTAAACATAAATTGGCAATAAGCCTATCTATATAAATGTTTGGCTATTGAATCTGTCTTTTCTTGTTAACCAAAATCATTCGAAAATCAATCGATAAACAAAAAGGAAAGAAATGTAGGAAACACCTCTAGAGATCAGGATATTTTTGAACCTGCAGTTTAAATCCTCCTGAAAATATAGAACTCTGATTAGATTTATTAGTCTTATTTACTTTGAGAGCAAAGAAAACAGACTCATTATTTTGAGATCAATTTTTTTTTATTAAACGGTTGTTAAATCAAGCACAAGAATTTTAATGGACCCTAGGAAGAACATACAGAATGTGCACAGCAGTTTATTCCACAGAAGCTGACTTCATTCTGTGAAATCCTGAGCTGAAAATGAGACTCTGCTTTGCGGTCTGGGATGGCAATAGGAATTATAAAAATGCTATTAAGTCAGAATTTTAAAAGAGAGTTATGGCCAACTACAAATTCTAAACAGCTTCAAGGAAATTCAAGAAGAGGAAAACATTTGGGAGGAAAATTTAGAACATAAACAAGCTAGAGAAGTAGATTGGGTGCCAAAGAACAGACGCATAAAAACAAAACATTAGGAATCCTAAAATGCACTTGTATTTTACAAGGCACCAGTGGACTTCACGGCTGTATTAGAAACAACTTCATTGTTCTACTGCAGAAGAACTAGCATTTGTGATCCAACCAGAGTGTTTCTTATATCTTTAAAACGTGAGCTATCTAACTTAAGAAATTGGTAAACTCTAGACGTGACACTACCGAAAAATAAGGAATGAAATCTCACTCTAGTGACTATTTTTAATTCACTGATCTTTCTGTTTGTTTAGGATTTTGGTATCAAATGATCTTGCCTCCTCATTTTGATAAATCCAAGCAATATCCTCTACTATTAGATGTGTAAGTATCCAAGAGAGGGTAATTCAGCACTTAGCTGCCGCATTTCTCGGTGGGTGCAGATTAATGAACTATAGAGCCAATGCTTCTCTTCTTCTTTTTTTTTTTGTTTTTTTGTTTTTTTATTAATTTATTCTTGTTACATCTCTATGGTTATCCCATCCCTTGTATCCTCCCATTCTCCCCTCCCTCCCATTTTCCCCTTATTCCCCTCCCTTATGACTGTTCCTCAGAGGGATTACCTCCCTCTGTATATGCTCATAGGGTATCAAGTCTCTTCTTGGTGACCTGCTGTCCTTCCTCTGAGTGCCACTAAGTCTCCCCTGCCAGGGGATATAGTCAAATGCTTCTCTTCTTTACTGCGTCGCTGATCACTGTTTTCTCCTCCCATTTTATACCTACAAATTGTATCCTGTGTTTTCTCCCAGCTTAAAAGACAAGATAGAGAAACTTCTCTCAGTCATAAGTTTATTGTTTGCTTTGCTTCCCTGGAATTTACAGAAGTCCCACTGGTGTTTTTAGGTCCTCATCTTCATCCTTCCTTCTGAACATCTTATCAAGCAAGAGACAAGTTAACCTACCAGTTTTTTTCAATCCTTGACAGGGCCAAGGAGTTTCATGTTATAAAAACATGTTTACTTATATATCAATGCATTCATTTAAATTTAGAATACTACAACATGTAGTTCTAAGTTAAAATTTTGTGATATTTTGTTTAAATCAAAGTACTTTTAACTTTTATCTCTAAAAAAAAAAAAAAAGGCAAGAAAGTGTTAGTAGAGGCGTGTATGCAGGACTTGCCTGTTTTTTGTGGGGCTGAAAGAGCCAATGAGTAGGCAAGAGATGAATTGGGAGGGAGCTATTATTAGAGAAGATCTGCATGTATCCAGGAGTCATGTAGACTATGCAGAGATGACATTTAAATAAGAAGCAATGAGCTATGGGGTTCATCTCCTAGTACACAGGGGATGTGATAAAGGTTATACATATGGCTACATGTGTGATAGATTATAGGCTGTAAAGATTGCAAATTCAAGGGTGTTAAAATGGCTGAATAACATACCTATTTCCCATATCAAGTTTATATATTTTTTTATCCTTAAGGTTTTAAGTTCTAGCATTCCTTCATACTATGGTCCTTTCTACCACGGTGTAGAGGTTCAATGTGAGCAACACTATGAAAGATCCTCGGGAAAATGTGAAGCATGTGACGCTCCGGCCAGAGTTCTTTAGGAACCCACAATGGATAGGCTAGTATGGAAAGCTACACTAATTGTCATTGCTATTTTTACAAGGCAATTTCCCCTACCTCCACTATTTGATGAATTACATTTTCTATTTCTAAGGTTACACAGTACTTAAAATGTAGACTGTGTTTGACAATAGTGTTCAAACATAAAACTTAGGACTGCATTACAAAAACCACACACAGTCATAATGGTCATGTTGCCAAATTAAAGGACCAGTTCTTGATAACTAAGTGGTTACTATGATTTTTCAGGCTCATGATTGAGAAAGATGCATATACCTGGCTCACGGGAGAATAATGGATGTGTTCTTTACTTAATTTTAGAAAATAGTAGTCTTACAAGGTGGAACTTTTCACAGATATGCAGGTCCCTGTAGTCAAAAAGCAGACGCTGCCTTCAGACTCAACTGGGCCACATACCTTGCAAGTACAGAAAACATCATAGTAGCTAGCTTTGACGGCAGAGGAAGTGGTTACCAAGGAGATAAGATCATGCATGCAATCAACAGAAGACTGGGAACACTGGAAGTTGAAGATCAAATTGAAGCAGCCAGGTAAGAAACTGGGACAAGAATTCAAACATCATTGGCTTTCTCTTTTTATTGGTTGATTGATTGATTGATCTTTTATTTGTTTGTTTGTAAAATGAGAAGAATGTGAATGTTCTTGGGGAGAATCTGTAATCTTTCACCCCTGCAGGGTTTTTTCCATTTTGTTTTATTTTGTTCTGGTTTTTGGTTTTTTGAGACAGGGTTCCTCTGTGTAACAGCCCTGGCTTTCCTGGAACTCTCTTTGTAGACCAGGCTGGCCTCGAACTCACAGAGATCCAACTGCCTCTGCTGGGATTAATAGCATGTGCCACCACTGCCTGGCCACACCTGCAAGTTTTCAGTGCAGAAAAAAATATATACATATAGATAAAAACATCAGTAATTATAGATTATATGAAGTTTTAGAAGGGCATCTCCTAAGTTTCTTTGTCTATGACTTGGGAAAGAAAGTTGGCACATACACTACTGTCATCTGAGAGTGGAGACTGAGACCCAGGAAACACACAGATAAACTGAGGGGTGGGTAGCCTTGTTAGTGAAACTTTCCGGTGCTGTGATAAAACATCTGGAGAAGCAGCTTCCAAGAGGAAGGACTCATTTGGAATCTTGGTTTGTGAGAGTCCAATGCATTCTTCTTGGGTCAATTGCTTAGGACAGACTACAGTGTTTTCAACCCTTTCTCCGGTGTGCTTTGCTGAGAATTTTCACTTTAAAGTTGTCTGCAAGCAAAGGGCAATTATGCTGTACATGGAATGCTAGGTAGTCATGAAATTTCCTTCCTCGAATTAATTAGTCTTTCACCAGCCAGGCAGTGGTGGCGCACACCTTTAATCCCAGACTTTGGGAAGCAGAGGCAGGTAGATCCCTGTGAGCTCGAGGCCAGCCTGGTCTACAATGTGATTCCAAGACAGCCAGGGCTACACAGAGAAACCCTGTCTCGAAACACCTAGATAGATAGATAGATAGATAGATAGATAGATAGATAGATAGATAG
>OU015750.1:36124570-36135385 GCA_907169655.1 Acomys percivali | reverse complement strand
TAGATAGATAGATAGATAGATAGATAGATAGATAGATAGATAGATAGATAGATAGTCTTTCACCATTAAACCCAGCCACCCACAAGGTCTTAGGGAACGGGACAAAGTAAGATAAGTCCTTTACTACAATGACCTTTGATCCAATTGTTAATCCAGTCCCTTTCCCTATCTGATTCCTTAGGTGCAGCAGTATTTGCTGCTGCCTGCCTTCCTATCAGCACTCTGGTTTTCTGAGCTCTTATCACGACCACTCATTAACCTCTGCTTGCAGCATTCTAGCTGGTTTCTTCAACTTTTCTAAATTTCTCTTCCAAAGGATTCTGAACTGTGAGGGCCACAGCAATGACCCTATCTCTTGGTACCAATATTCAGTGTCAGTGAGATTTTCATTGCGATTATAAAGTACACGACTCACCAACTTAAAAGGAGGAATCATTTATTCTGGAACCGTGGTTTCAGAGATTCCAGTCTGTAGAGTCCTTGGCTCTGTTGCTTCCAGGGCCCATGATGTGGGAGCAAATTATGGCAGCAAAACTGTGGTAAGCCTACTTTCCTGTTGGGACAGTAGCGAGCGCTTTCTCTCCATCCTATTTCTATTACCTCTGCACCCGGCTGGTGGGAAGGCATTGTTTCCATTCAGAGATAGCATTGTTCACATTTGGGGTGGGTGTTCCCCTGTTAGTGATTTCCCCATCAACACATGCAAGGCTGCTCTTTAATAATCCTCCAGCCACTTCTCAGTACATTCAAATTGAAAGTTCAGTGTAACTATGATACTAGGTGAACCTCTGCCTAAGTAGTTGGGCTCTTCCCTTAGAGTCAAAACTACATGGTGGAGAAGCTGAGTGTCCACAGACCTTGTAACGAGTAAGGGCTATGAGGCTCAGGAAGGGGCTCCTACAGCCCAGATAGGATGAAGGCGACTCTTCTATTTTTGGAAAGTTTGGGGGCACAACTGTCATGACTCACAATTTATAAGGGCTTCATTAAATATGAACACCGTCTCACTCTGGCCTTCCCACAAGAGAGGAGGACACTATGAGAGGCACAGGGCCTGCGGCAGACCAGCCCTGGGAGGGGACATTCTCATCATGTATTTCAAGTAAAGAAACAGAACTTGTCAGGATGAAGAAGGATTAGAACCCAGTCCATTCACACGCTTTTGGTCAACTGTACCCAGCGGTAAATGAGTTCTGTAACCTGTAGGTTCCCAACCAACCTGATAGGTGTTTGAAGACGTCTAAGAAATGGGTGGTTTGAGACCGTGTTGTAAAATTACAGACTGAGAAATGCAGGATGATCCAGGAGTGATCATTGTATTGAGAAAAACACCTTTAAGGAAAAATAACCAATGAAAAGAAAAGATGTTAGATAAGTATTCCTAAGTGAATGAAATTCCCTTATGCCAAAGTTAATTACTGACCACTTTCTTTAAAATGTAAAAGAAATTTTAGGTTACAGAAAGGGTAAATTAGAGGCTTTTCTGTTGTAAAAATAAATGTTTATCTAGAAAAACTGTTCATCTTTCTGTGAGAGGAGGCTATGGCTTCCATAACCTCATGAATCTGAGCTTTAAAAGTGCCAAAATCACCAAACTCAATATTTATAAAATAAAAACACAGTTTAAGACAATAGTGACATGTAGTGTTATTTATACAGTTGGGCACTGTTACAGCAACTAAAATGAACTGAATACAGCAGCACAGGTGAATCTCAAAATACTGCATGAAAGAAGCCAGGCACCAGTGTTTGTATGAAATTCAAAATCAAGTACAAACTCACGTGGATTTTTGTGGAATTCAGGAAAAGGAAACCTTTTAATTCACTTATCTTTTCAAACAGGAAAATGACCGAAAGCCCTGTGACAGCACGTAGTTTGACTTTGTATAGGCGTATCCCTTGTGCAGTCATGACTCAGCCCCCTGCTTATACATCCTCCCTGTTTAAAGAGATTGACAAGAAGTGTTGAAAAGTATTCTTAATTTGCTCTGGTACCACTTGACTCTGCAGCCTTGGACATGAATCACCAACTGAAAAGAGAATTAACTGTCCACCGGATCGAAGACCTCCACACCTCCCAGACACCATACAATTACACCCTCTGTTTGCTAGCCTTCCTTAAGTAAAAAGAATTGGCTTTTGATATAAGGATATGATTATAAAATAGGTGCATAAAACAAGGTTATTTGTCTGGATTTCAACTCCTGACACAGTTTGGTGGCAAAGATGTTTCTTAATCTATCAAAGAAAATATACTTTCACTTAACGGTGCTGAGCTAGCTAACCAATGCCCAGTGTAGGATGGGATTTAGGCGGTTGTGTTTAACTTCTCAGGGAAGAGTGCAAGGACGGTCCTTAGCCCCACTCGGGTGTCCTCCATGCCCTTGTCCACTTTATTGCAGAGGTAGCCACTTCCAAATTGAAAAACATCTGGAGAGATTTAAATTCAATTATGTAAAGAAAAGTGCATCTGGGCTGCAAATTTTTATATAAAGCTGTGAAAAAAACTGCCAGGATTTGTTTTCTGTGAATCATGCACACACACACACACACACACACACACACACACACACACACACACAGAATTTTTATGGACGCAAATAAACTCAAACCTTGTTCATGTAGTTCTGATGTTAGCGCGATAGACGTTTACCTCAGGTGTTTTTCATTGCTGGCACTGGCTCCTCTTTGTAATAAAATGAAGGAGATAAGAAGTGTCAGGCTTTTTTTTTTTTTTTTTTTGCATTTGTGCAGCTAGCCTAGTTTTCTATACACAGTGGAAAACTGATTTGTGAACTTCTTTCATGTATTCTAGACAATTTTTAAAAATGGGATTTGTGGACAGCAAACGAATTGCAATTTGGGGCTGGGTGAGTAAGTTTTGTTGTTATTGTTGTTGTTTTTTTTGACTCATGAATTTGTATGCACTCCTTAGTGAATATAACAGAGTGGAGGTTGATTTACCTTTTGCATGTAAATATTTGGAGATGAAAATCATGTCTATCCAGTCTCGGGCCTCTGAGCAGCAGGCTTCTTGAACAGCTACTGAGCTGGATGTGCCCCTCAGTTTATTATGATGAGATAAAGAGGCCGGAGCAAGAGGGGGTAGGAGGGAGGGGGTGAGTGGAGAAGAGACGAGAAAGGAAGAGGAGAAGGCATGGAAAAAGATCTCATTAATCAGCAAAATTTTTGTGCTTATTGTTTTTGTGTATTACCTTCTTTAGTTTGTATACGGTCACCTAGTGTCCCATGATTGTTTCCTTATGTTTATGAGAAGGGACCAGGACTCTGAAAGGATATTCTTTAGATACTGCCCAATTAAAGCCAATTTAAGCCTCCTATAGCATGCTTTCTATCTCTAAAGAGGCACAGTATATAAAGATGTGAGAAATGTGGAAACCGCGATTCGCTTACCATATGTCCTTATTCCTTTACCTCCATAAAAATAACTGTTTCCATTCCCTAGTCATATGGAGGGTATGTAACCTCAATGGTCCTGGGATCGGGAAGTGGCGTGTTCAAGTGCGGAATAGCCGTGGCACCCGTGTCACGGTGGGAGTACTATGGTATGTAACTGCTGTTGTATGCAATGAACTATTAAGTGTTGACCTTAACATTCTAGTGCGAAAGCCATTCCTTCTTTTTAGTTTTCTGTGTTTCTATGGAAAAATAATAGGCTGCTTTCTTTCTGTGGCTCTTTGCAGAGACGTTTAAAATGTTCTCAGTCACTCTGCTGTTATTCCAGCCTGAGTGCTATTGTGTGTTACCTGCACATCTAATTTCTTATCAACAAATCCTGTTTCCAGAATTTTAAACAGCGCCAGTGCTACATTTCTCAAATAACTGTTTCTTTATCTTTATTCATAATTTGATTTGGGGCTTCACATATTAACAGAGAAAAGGAAGAATGTATCTCTTTCTTTCTGAGTGAAGATCAAATATGAGTTGGTCGTCAGAGGAAGAGGAGACAGGAACAGATGATTTCCAGGGGGATTTGCTTTCATACTGTCTTTTACTACTAGCATATCATCATCATCATGAGATAGACCATACGGCATCATTCTTCTGAGAATAAAATGCCCAGGGCAAGACTAAGCAGAAGTGAACAAGGAGGGCTAGGAAGGGGATGCCGTATTTTCTCGAACCTTCTCTGACTTCACTGAAGTTCTTTCTGTAGCAGTGTAAGAACAGAATTGTTGATAAGGAATATGCTTGTTCATATTTATGCCCCAATATACGGCAGTACTAGTCCCATGAAAATCCCTCCTTGAAAATCTCTCCAAGTTAAGAGAAGCCAATGTGCAAAATATCACTATCTTTTCGTTGAAAACTTGGCAAGTGCAGTTACAATTTAACTTGCACACAATGGAGTTGTTGTCATGTGATACCTTTGTTTTGAATTAATTGTTTGGTTGGATGGTTTGTTTCTGGAGACCTCTGGTGGTCAATCAAATAATAAAGTAGCCTTTGTGAGGTTGCAGACTTGTAGAAAACAAGTTCATGCGCATGGCCTAATACCCAGCAATGAAAGAGAGCTTTGAATATATGTGTGAATTTAAACAAGTTTATTCAAAACTGCAAACAAAGAATATGTAGAAGGTGTTTCAAGACATTGCTCTAAAATTTCACAGCTACATTATGTAGCTATGCATATTTTAAAAAATCATATTTTTAAAATTTTCAGATCTTAATATACATATAAATATAGTTAGTATAGATAAGAAAGTAGCATTATGTTCTAAGACAAGCAGATTGAAGGCTATGGAATAGATGTTGGGGAAATTTTTATTTTGCTCTCAAGGCCTGTTTTCCCCTATCAAATATGCAAGCCAAGTTGTTAATATTTGATTTTTCAAGTTAAAATTCACATGAAAAATTTATTATCTTTTACATTTAAGTGTCCTTTAAGATACTATATTTTTATAGGGGTATTCTCTACATACATAAAATTATACAGCCTGTATTCATTTTAAGTGAAATAGTAGATATTACTATTGCTCATTTAGTAGGAGAGGGAGGTAACAGTGGAAAAGCAAACTCTCCTCAGTGGTGCTTTCAGTCTAAGCCTCGGTCACTAAATTGTTGAATTTAGTCAATAGAAGAATTAATTTAAAGAATTCATAGACTTAATGTCAAAATGCTCGTCCAATCCACTGACAGTCAAGTACAGATACAATACATGATTTTTATACTTATTTACTGCTATCTGGCCATTTAAGGGTGACAGCTTTTAAAATATCATATAAAGGGAAAGAAACCAGATTCAGAAAGACAAATATCACCTGTTTTTCTTTATATGCGAAACCCAGAATTGGCATTAACATATAAAGGAATATGCATATGATATATGAGTAGAAGGAACTATCTAGAAAGCCAAGGAGACAAGCATGTAATCTGAAAGGGACAGGAAGGGAGATGGGCTGAATGTAGGCACAGTACAGGATGTACTGGAATGGAATATCTTTATTAAATTCACCAATTTGTACAATGAATAAACACTGATAGTTGCAAAACAGAAATAATGAAATTAGTTACAAAACAAATTCCATTAGTGAAGTTTTAGGTAATATATAATATAGGACTTCATTTTTTTAATTGTGTAAAATTATGTCTAATTACCCAAAATAACCAAACCAATTGTACAACCTGTTATTCCACCATATTTATATATAAAAGAGCTTATGTCAGTTCAGCAGACAGATATTAATATAATCTGTTCACAGTGCTCATGTGTTACAGCACAAAACTTGAGACCTCCCCATAAAGTGAGGGAAAACAAATGTTTAACATGAATTACGATGAAGCAGCTATGTCAATATGGACTGTTAATTCTTTCCTTTCATCAGAGTGAATCTCAATCTACCCAAAATATAAAGTTTAAGCAAATCACTAGTAATTGATCAATGTTAGGAATTCCCAGAAGGAGATAGATTATCATAGCATGAGGCATGTGTTTGTCTGCTTCTGTAGCATTCAAGACAACCAAGGCACTAGATGACTTTCATTGAGTAGGCTTTTCTGCACGTTTGACTTTTCTGCAGGTCAATTGCTGATTGTGTTTTAAGCTGTCTGGTTTGTACGTCTACTGCCCTGATCCTGAGGGCTGAGTGCAGAGAGGTCAGTGCTACAGAGAAGTCGAGAGTGTGAGTGTGCAGTCTGCCTGACAGCATCTCAGGTTTCATTAGCAGAGGCTGGCTGAGGGAGAGAACGTCCTAGTGAAGGCACAGGAGGACAGGTAAAGTGATGCAGCAGATGTACATAAGAAATGTTATTGGAAGAGTTGAGCCTCTTTTTTTCTTTTCCTGTCAGACTCAGTGTACACAGAGCGCTACATGGGCCTTCCCACTCCAGAAGACAACCTTGGCCATTACAAGGTAAGAGAGAGAGTGAGAGAGAGAGAGAGAGAGAGAGAGAGAGAGAGAGAGAGAGAGAGAGCTGTCCCAATCTTATAGCTGTGTTTAATGGGCTAAGAACTTCTTCATTGTATCTATTTTAGAAAAAAATATTATTTCCAACAAAATTCTTGTTAAAAAGAAATAACACAGGTGGTTTAGAGATACTCCAATAGCTTCCCCTACTATATTTTGCATAATTACAGTCTTTATCATATGCTATATAGGTCACAATATGCATTCATTTGGAAATACAAAGCAACATCAGATAATTACTTTAATTATAAAAAATTCAGTTTAGAAAACATGTCAAATTCAACATATTCCTTTTAGGACCCAGAAGATTCTTCAAGCCTTTAGCAAGATATTAAAATTCTTATGTTATTATAATAATGAAAAGGTAAATGCCTGCCTACAATTTTCTTACTCATAGCCAACCATGTAGATTTTTAACACGGGATTAGCATAAAGCAGGTGAGGCGGCAGCTGTAGCTGAGTAGAACCTGAGAGCCCTGTCCATCAGTTTCTAAAAGAGCTTTCAACAGTGGGAGAAGCAGTGGGCAACTTGCTCTCCAGGAAGCTGCAGTATTTGAACTGGGACCTGGCTGCTGCCACACTTGTCAGTGCTAGTGTAGAGGCCACAGCAAAGCCAGACCACACTCCTTGTTAATGACACCCTGATGCAGCTGTATGGACCAGTGCCACTTTGACATTTTCAAAACTTTCCTGGTTCTGTTGGCCATGTCAGTTGAGAGAAGGAAAAAACAAAACAAAACAAACAAACAAACAAACAAAAAACCACCACCAAATTGTAAACTGAAACTTTTCGATAACCAGGAAAATCATCTCTGACATTTCCATTTTCCGAAGATGTCCAAAACTCTCCCCAGAAGAATGCATTAAAAATAAAGAAAAACAAGAAAAATGTCAACACAAAATTTTCACTGTGTTCTGACTCTTAAGGCATAGATCTGGGCAGTACATTTTTATAAGGTGACATCATTATTACAATGGAGTCTGAAGCCATCTGATCAAAAGATAATAAATTCAAGCTTTTTCCTTTGCAAGATGTGTGTGTGTGTGTGTGTGTGTGTGTGTGTGTGTGTGTGTAATTTACCTTTACCAGCTACTTTCAACTTAATTAGCAAGCTTATATGTACATGGGGACCCATTCTGTTAGTACCTGCATGTTTTTATATATGTTTCTGAGACATGCTAGAAAAGTAACAACCCACAAATTAAGATGGCACACTAGACATCTTTACATATTAAGAAGCCTCATAATCAGGCTATTCCTGTTTGGACCAGGGGTCTCATCTGACACCACATACTCCATTTTTCCCACTCTTTTTATTCCACATGCTCTAATCTGCTTTAGGCATTATTTACATCGTTTATAACTACAATGCTGCTGGCAAACGAGCTAGCTCCCTTTATAATAGGAGCCCAGTTTGTAAGCTCTTGCTGTGTCTTCCCAGAATCCAGTCTATTTCACACCTTGCTAGCACATTAACCACATATCCATGTTTTAAACATTGTTACCTTCTTTGTATGACTCTTAACTCTCATCTTAATCTACCTTGAGTTAGTAGTTACTCTGCACTGGATTGTCCGCTTCCCCTCACCCCACCCCCCACCATCCATAGTCAACCTTACATATCTTGAGCATTTCACTCCTTGGGGCTCTTTCTATGAACCAAAATCTACAATTTATCTTAACTCAATTAAAAAAAAGTTTTAAAGGAAAATACTGTGATACACATATTTTTCCATCACTTTTCTTATTTTGGTACTTGACTTTTTATTCTTAATTATCTAACCTGAAAGAAAGTTCTCTTGGCTACGTCAAAGTGCTGAAAGTCCCTGTAAACTCAGAGCTACACTGCCTAGGATTCTAATGTCTGGCTCTGGGGAATGGTGGATGGGAAGCTAAAGCATTCATTTTAGAAAACCCCAATTTGAAGAGCCAACGAGGCCTGAGGCACAGGGTTAAGTTCAAACCCTGATATCAAAGGAGGTCACGACAACCTGCCTTGCTTCCTCAGAACAGGTACCATTCTTTAGCGTCCCTGAATCAGCTCTCTCTATAATATTATAGGATGGAAGTTTGAATCTGCCTTTTCATGTTTCCTCTTCCAGTCTTTTCTACAGGCTCCTCTTTCCGACACCAATCCTCCCTTCCCCTAGCTCTACCCCCCCACGGTGGTGGCCATTTTCATCTCTCCCCTTAGGTGTTCCCTGTATGAGGTAGTCATGTAAATAGAAGTCACTTCCTCCTGCCAATGGCAACACACGCACATTGGGTGCACAAAGTCACTCTCTCTCTTCGCTGCACAGATGGCACCCGAGGACTGTTTAATCCTTCCACGCCAGGAGTCGGGTTTTCTTGGCATGAAATTCATTGCTGGCAATGGACACATTAAAACTGCCAGTACCAGGGAGCTAAAGGTTCCCAATGTGTTACTCAGAAGAATTATCTGGGAGGGTGATAGCTAAGGTAGGCAGGAGAGAGCCAGGCAAATGCATTAGCGGAATTGTCCCCTGCACCTTGCTCATTGCTTCCTCTGAGCGGGGAGGACTGAATCTGTGTGGGGCTCTGAATCTGAGTGGAGAACTGAATCTAAGTGCCTATTTTTGGTGCACAGCAGGCTTTAGAATAAAGCTGCCCTCCTTTGTTTTTTAAATGAGCCTGTGCTTTTGTCTCTGGCAGGAATATATTCAAACATTCTATTTTCCTCCAAGGCCCCAGCTGCCCCTATGGACTCATCATCTACTTCTTTTCCTTCCCAGGTTTGCTCTCTCTCTCTCTCTCTCTCTCTCTCTCTCTCTCTCTCTCTCTCTCTTTCTCTCTCTCTTGCTCTCTCGCTCTCTCGCTCTCTCCTGTCCTAACCCTTGAAAAGACACGAAAGAGCTAATTCAACAATTCCTTAAAGGTTTTTGTTACGTTGTGCATTTCCATGTGTCGAGAAAATATTTTGTTTAAAAAAAAAGTTCTCATTTAGTTAGGACTCTCTTAGCACATCCAGAGTTAGGGATGTACAAGTGTGGGTTTGTGCAGTAAGTAAGTTCATGTTCTTAGCTAGGAAACCATCGACACATAGAATTATAGAGTTCGGAAGAGAATATAATTTTCAATACAACTGAGAGGATTCAGTGCCAGTGGACAAATGAGCTGGTCTTTAGAGAAACTCAACCTCCAAGAGAACACAACTTGTGAATCTGGGCCCTTTTTACTACAGAGAAAAGAGATGCCAGGCCAGCATGTGCCCTGCTCCAAACTAGTATGTCCACCATTTATGAAAGGTAACACCTGTATGGCTGACTCCCCGCAGCAAGGATATTATTTCCTATGCTTTAAAAGCAGCCATAAAGATTAAGGGGTCCTGGGACTGAGTCTTAGACTCAATACTGTGATACCTGCAGTGACCCCACAAACTGTTTGAAGATTACCTCCCACCTGTGGCCAAATGATAGAGCAGGAACTCTTTTAAAGACTACAGGGCCCTATAGAAGAGCCCCCCACCTCAGCACAAAGACTTCTTTCTCCTTGAGGAGAGGGGAGAAGTCTGAGCTATTGAGCAGTGCAATTCTATGGACATATCTTCTCTACCAACAGTCTTCATGAGTGACAGACAGAAATGGCAACAGCTTTAAGTGATGAAATAGGACAACGAAGGAGGTAACACTGCACCCAGTAGCCACAAGCATGCCGCAGTGTAGTGTAGCCACACCTCAAGGAGTAGGATCCTGACCAGTGGGTGGACAATTCCTCAAAGCCCATCTGCAGTCAGAACTGCAATGAATTAATGTGTAAGAGACTTTCATGCATCCATTCAAAGTGTCCTGCATTTGATTTCTTCAAAAGTTTACTCCTCATAGATGAGAAAGGGAGGAAAACCCCCTGAGGAGATACATTTTTAAAGGATAACGAAACATAAACTTGAACATCACACAGTATCCAAATCCAATATATATGAAAAAGACTAGAATCTTCTAAATTGTGGCCATGGAGCCAGAAGGAAGTTCTGGGAAGAGGAGAAGCCAGAAACATAGCATTTCAACCTCCCCCATCCAGCTTCACATGTCCATTTATTTATTGTGTTAGTATAGCTAGACTCTATTCTACAACCTTTACACGTATCTATCAGTTTCAAGTATCGCTGAAACACTAGGATAATTATTCTGATCACCACCATTTTTTTTGACAGGGAAATGGAGGCACTGAAATACTAAGTAACATGGAGATGTAGAGGGTTTGAAAAGGAAGAGGACAGTGTATGAGGCAGGAAAGAAAAAATGGGGAGGACATGATGAAGATCAGAAAGGTTCCCAAGAGGCTACAGTAAAGGGGAGAGGGCATCAGGGGAGATAGACGTGATGGGGGAAGGGATTTCCTGGGACCTCTGAGATCCAGGGGGAGATA
>OU015750.1:36106865-36124560 GCA_907169655.1 Acomys percivali | reverse complement strand
GGGAAGGGATTTCCTGGGACCTCTGAGATCCAGGGGGAGATAGACAGTGATGGAGGAAGGGATTTCCTGGGACCTCTGAGATCCACTGAACTGAAGGACAGCTTTGGGAAGAGTAGACCAAATGGTGACCAATAAATATGACAGGACATAGACTGGAGAAGGGATTGTCTTGTGAATAAACAGAGAAGTAGAAGCCCAAAGGGCAGGAGGAGAGGGGCCCCAGTCCTGAGCCTTGCTGCCAAGAGGAGAGGGCAGCCTGGAACACACAGAAGGGCTGATTTAACTTGTAGAGGAGATTTATTTTGCATTTTGCTCAAAATTTGATAGGCTTTTGGCAAGTGTATGAAACAGTCATAGATTTGGCAGTCTTCTGCTAGCAGATTTGAAACGTTCAATCCGTAAGAACTGCTGCATCGTTAGGTTATGCAAAACAGGGTGCAATTTTGTAAATATGCCATCTTGTACTGATTTGACATTTGTTCTATTATCCCAGAATATGCCAAAGGGAGAGAGACCTTCAGATTTAAGCCAAACCTTAACTTGTTTGTGGAGTGCTGATAAAATGTTGACTGCTGTGTGATCTTTAAAGCAGCCAGTGTTGCTTGTGAGGCCTGAGGTAGAGCCCCCTGTCTGGGGTTGATGGGAGCTCTTTCCTTGGCAACTCATGGGTACAGTTGTTAGATAGATGTAAATAAGAAAAACATCTTATTTAGTGGGTTGGATTCAGTTTTTCTTAAATGTTTTCTGTGTCCTCTGCCTGGTATTAATGATGATTTCCCCAAGTGGCACCCTTTATTACTATTCATGCAGCATTGACTACAGGAGAATCCATAGAGTGAGCCAGTAAGCTCAAGGCATAGTTTACTGAGTTGCTAAGCTGTTGTCCTTCAGACCCAGTGGCTGTTTGTCCCTCTACAGGAGTCTGTGGGTGGTAATGGGTAGTCTGGTTGTGATGTCAAAGGACTATAGGATATCATGGTCAGGAGCATTGGCTTTGGACTTCAGATGACCTGCATTAAAAGTCTACTTCCTTACTTCTAGAAGTTTGAGCTTGAGGAGGTCATGTTCCTTCTCTGAACCTCAATTTCCTCCTCTGAAAAAAAAGAATGGGAGTAACAAGACATGCTTCCCAGAGCCACAGAAGTGGTTCTAGTCGACCCCTAACACCTGCCATGAAGTAAGCTTCGAAACCATGACAGCTGCCACCGTCCTTATCTTCAGGGGGCAAATTGTCCTTCTGGTTTGTGAACAGCACAAAGAGGAGCTTGGAAATTGTTACACCTCCTGTTTCTCACAGCATTTCCCTCCTCTTATCAGCTCCTTCCTTTATTTCAAAAAATACAAAGATTTATTTGTTGGAAGGTAGCTGAGGAACCAGCATGATCCAACAAGCAGCTACAGATGGTTCTTCTTGGGGATTGAAGGAAAAGCTCCTCACGGAGATGCTGTGGAATCGGCAGTGCCACTGGACCAATCCTCTCCACTTCTCTCTGCCAGACTGTTGCTGGCAGCAGGGCTCTCCGGAAGTTTCTAGCCTCAGGAGAGTGCCAACTGCACCACCATTGCATCCATGCCCGTTTATCACTCTGAGCTTCCTTTTTAGTCATTGGTGATAGACTATTCGGCTTGTAACTTAGTCATCCATTTCCTTTTTTATTTCTGTTTCCCCATGGATAGGCAACAGGGGATCATCCAATTTGGGTGGGTTAAAATAGCACAACTAATATCTTCTCTACCATTAATCATATACTGGAGTGAGGCATGCGTTTCCTACACTGGCTTTGAGTGTTTTCTCCACAGCTCGAAGTGTGCCATGTAGCGGGGCAATAGAGTCTTACTAGAGAAGCCAGGATGCACAGTCCAGTAGGGAACCACTCGCCAGTGGCTCCCGAGGCAAAGTGACATCATTTTATTTGAGGGTGAAGGCTTGTTTTCTGCACTGAAAGCCCCAAGAGCGTCTGCTCCTAGCACCTGCCTGTCTCTCTCATCAAAAGGTCCCTCTGCAAGCTTCTCCCAATGCGCAGAGAAACGTGCGCCGAAATGGCACACTTATCTTGCATCTGCAGGGGAAGCTTTTGTTTTATTTTTCCCTGGCTGCATTAAAGTATTTGTCTTTCTTTCTTTGTAGTGTAATATTCTTAATGTAAAACAATTTGCATCGTGACACTTTTATCACAGTTTTCGTCTTTTTCTCAGTATGTTGCATTTCTCACCATGTCTAGTTCATCACAGCTACAGTGTGTACATCACAACATTTATCTTAGGCTCAGGGTTTTACTTGTTTATAAAAATTGTCTTCTTTCAGCCTGTATTCACTCCATTTAAGAAAAAAAAAAAAAAGGCAGCCAGAAACTGTTTTGGTCCAAACTCCAGTAGTTATCACATTCCTTGCTAACTGTCCTGTGTATTTATATGTCTCCTAACTATTACTCTGTGTTTCAATGACATTTCTCCATCTCGTGGCACCGGGAGGTTGTTGGAGCAGCTTTTCTTTTCATGTTGCCAAGCAAGGCAAGCCCATGGGGCTGCTGGAGGTGAGGCAAGATGACACGGTTGTATATCTGGGTCAGGTCTGGGTGGTGAAGTTGATTATTATCTGTGGGAGAAGGGTGGAATTGAACTTGTTCAGAAACACAGTGGTGGCAGGAATTCAGCACAGGCTGAGTACATGACGGGCAGGGGGGACTACTATGAGGGGTCCCTAAGGGGCTCTGGCTCGGGAACTCAGAATGAATCCTGGGTCCCCTAAGCTACCCTTCCTGCATCCAGTTTTGTCAAGTGGATAACAACGCCTTTGAGGAAGGTTGGATTTGATAGTCTCTTCTGACAGGGCAGAAAGCTAACTGCTCAACGTTTTGTGCTATCACCTGTCAGCGGGGAAAGAAACCCTACACAGCTTATAGGTTTGTTCAGACCAACTTCTAATTATTTCATTATGAGAAAGAATTGTGACTCAGAAACCAGAATGCCCACTATTACGTACTTAAAGTTCCAGGACAGTTAACATTTTATTTTGCACGGTTCCTTTGCTGGAGGACAGTCATAAGCCTGTCGGAACTTTAGAAGAGATGACAAGGGAACAGAAAGTAGTTTTACCCAGACTTGGTGCAATACGGACACTGCCTAGAGCTGGCATGTGGTGTCCGTTACTTGCTTATAAATCTGTCTCTTCACATATAGAGCAGGGTTGCGTAGGCCTACCTCACACAGGTGTGGGAACTTGACTCACTTTCATGGCTCCTTCAAGATGGTTAGTTAGCACAGTGACAGGCATAGAGGAAATGCTCAAGGAATGGTAGCTAGGATTACAACTGCCATGGTACAGCACTTGGAAGTGGGCACAATGACTTACTAAATTGCAGAAGAAGAATATTTTATTGTCTACTCCACTCCCACTTCACTCTGGAAAAGTAGGATCAATTATAGTAAATGTCAGTGCTGAATAATTTCATTTACTCATTTAGCTGATAAATATTTAGGTTTGTGTTAGGTGGTAATGATAAAAAAAATAATATAAGCAAGTCACCTTGTGGACCTTACTATTTAGTTCAATGTAAATTAATGTGAATCATAAATATATGGAATATCCCATCAAATCAAAAGTTTCTCTAAAATTAAATAAAAACAACTTTTAATGAGCTGCAATGTTTATTTGAAAAGTTTATGAATAAATTCTTAACTTGGGTCAGAAATTGAATATGATCAAGTTGAGTAGGAACGAGTCTGCCTAGACGGGATGGGCATTGACTTTTAGCTAACCAGTTCAGGGTGATCCTAGGAGTCTTAGTGGCTGGAACCATTTGGGGTAAATGCACTGAATTTTGTAGACTTTTCTTTTTTGTCACTTTCCAGAAACATTGAGTCACAAAAACTTTCAGTCAGCATCAATAATTTACTTTAAGCAATGCTTCTACCGTGTCCATGGACTCCTAAGTGGAAGTAGTCTTATTCCCATTTTTGCAGAAATCACGACTCAGAGTGCAGCACGTGTGTCTCCAGCTGCAAAGCACAGTAGTATTGACACTGAGGAATGGACTTCAACATCTAACAGCAGCCCCCATACCTTTCTGGCCAGACCACTAGGACTCCCAGCAAAAACGTTAAGTGTGCACTAGCTCTGTAGATAGAGATGTCACTGAAATGCAGACCTTGACTCATGAAGAGCTAGTGGCTGCTGTTGAGTCTGTGGAGACGTCACTGCCTCGTCTTCATCCAGTCCAAGCAAGGACAAGCAAGGCAGACTCGCTGCTTCCCAGTCTCTATCTGGCATTTTTCCTTCATCTCAACCTTGTGACTAGTCCTAAATTTAAATCATTTGACCTATGCTCTCAAAGGTTTTATTTTCCTTCATCCAAGACCTCTGACCCTTATTGTAGAAGACCCAAGATGACTCAGGGCACAAAGTAGACCTTTTAACCCTTTATCCTGTCCCCCTGGCTGGCTTGGGAATAACATTTAACAGCAGCGTTTTCCCCCAATATTCAAAATGAGGAAGTGTCATCCACTGATTTTCCGAGGCCACCCTTGATCTTTTTCACCCTTTCCCCTCCCATATGCTACATTTGCTTAGGTTGTAAACATCTGTTTCCAGAGAGGTAGTGCTTGCTTTTCATTCAAAACCTTGCAATGTGGACCAAAGTTCACATGACATATTGCAGAGTATGTTTAGTTGCAAATGCTATGTACAGGCTCTTTGAAATGTAGCATGTATGGCACCATGTGACACATGGTTGCTATGGTAATACACTTTTTGGCTGAACTACAGCAGAAGCCCATGGAACATACATTGCTAATATGAGACTGTGCCCTGCGCTAATGCATAGGATGCAGGCAATCTGTGATCTGGGACTCTAGGGGTTGTGCATGCAGCCGAGGGGACAGGTGCCCTCGTCCTACACGTGCAAGGAAGATGTGGCATTCTTCCTTCCCAGTCCCGTCTCTCAGGCACAGGGCATGCTGTGCGTTCTGCCATGCATGGAGACAGCATTTGCTTGAATATCGGTTTGCTATATTTTGTATCAAAGGGGGCCCCAGCTGAAAACATTTTATTTTGTAAACTGAAGTGAAAAATCAGTTATGGCAGATCCTTTTTTGAATAATGACATTCTTTTTCCCAATTTCAGAATTCAACAGTCATGAGCAGAGCTGAAAATTTTAAACAAGTTGAGTACCTCCTTATTCATGGAACAGCAGATGGTGAGTTTCAGTTAATTAGACTTTTTAGTATCACAGACAGGTTTGCAATTTCACTACTGACAAAACAAAAGCATGAGGGGCAAGACTGTTACATTTACTTCAATAAAACAGTGTTGCTTTCCACAACTCACTTGTCTTGGGCTCAATGGGATGCTGAGTCCTAGAACTGCAGTCACTTTCTTCTGGTGCCTTCCCCTGGGTATCTGAAAACTCCAGAGGCTATTAGCTTCTTGTTTATGGCTGTTTGTTCACTTTCTTTCCCACAGATAATGTTCACTTTCAGCAGTCAGCTCAGATCTCCAAAGCCCTGGTGGATGCTGGCGTGGATTTCCAAGCAATGGTATAATAAGGTTTTGTTCAGGGGGAACATAGTATCTGGTGGGTCTAGTTTCCTCCTTGGGGGTTACTTTTTCCCAAGGAAGTCTCTGAAGATAGGAACAGAGGAGAGGGCTCTTATAATTCCACTGTGGAGTTGGAGATGTGATATCCTTGAGTCACACACAGAGTAAATATTAGACAGTTTGAGGTTGAGAAACACAGTATTACATATCCTGGGAGTGTCAAAACACCATTCTTCTCTTCGTGTGATGGTTCAGTCTCTCCCTGTTTTGATTTGAAAGTAATCACTTATTCCACAAATGTGTGGCAGAGCAATTCTAAAGTGAAACCAGCATGATAATAGCTGAAATGTAAAATCCATTCTGTTACTATGATTACTAGTCATCCTAACAACAGTGGGGTATTAATAATCAGCATGCTCCCTTTCTTGCAATTGCTACATTATCTTTTGTTGAACAACTGCAGGCAACAAGCAATTAGGCTTATTTATAAAGTCAGAAGTGGCTGGGGCTGGTTTTGCCTGTACAGAGGATGTTTTGGGGGTATTTAGTCTAACTTGTCTTCTACATTAGAAATTTTCAGATTAAAAAGAAAAATATACATATGTCCCTACACATGTCTTACACTAATAATAATACAATAGTGTAAAGCACAGCCTTCTTATCTGTTTTGCCTCCCTTTTGGAAGATCGGTTCCAATAGTGCCCTGTCTAGAAGTGGGTTTTCTATATGTGCTGAGAAAACCTGTCATGTCTTTGGGCCAGATTCTCAGAAGAGGTTGAGGTTTATCTATTTCACAGTTTAAAGCAAAGTCAGATAATATTTGAGGTATGGTTTTAAAATTAAATTATGTCTCAGTAATATGTATTTGCCTGGCAGTGCCTCCTTGAGTCATTTAGTAAGGTATGAGTTCATGTGTGTTTGCCTCAAGCCGTAGACTTCTTCTACATAAATGTCAGACATACACAGTTTTACATTGTCATTATAAAAGTTAACTGTTGGTAAATAATACATTTGGCTTTTGACTTCACTTATGTTACATGCATAAAACTTTAATATTTAAATTGATTTCTCTAGCCATTTAGAGGCTTATATTAGGAAAATTGCTTTAAAATCTATTTGTTTTAATCCACACTGAAGCATACAGAAATTTGACGGTTGCTAGCACCTATTAAAATAGCATGCCTGCTGGTATAAACCTTTCTATTCACAGTGTGCTTATAAGTGATCTTTGAGTCACCCTTGAAAGTTGATTTGGGTATTTTTAATTAGATATACCGAAGTTTAAAGTCATAGGCAGTAAATCCAAATGCACAGTAGATTTTCTCAGGACCCAAACAAGAGGAGCAGGGATATCTTCAGGACTGAACATGTCTTGAAAAGCTCTGGGGAAGAACTAGACACCCTCTCTGATTACACGTCAGTTTATAAACTCTTCCCGTTTTACACCATGCAAGAACTCATTTGAATTTTTTTTTCTTTAAAGACAGCTGGCCTCCTAATTCTGACCTCTTTCTCTCTCCAGTGGTACACGGACGAAGACCACGGGATCGCTAGCAGTACAGCTCACCAGCACATCTATACCCACATGAGCCACTTCCTCCAACAGTGCCTCTCCTCACATTAGCACTGCAAAGCTATCCACAGTTTATTTGAAAACACATTTGTTCTCATTATCTCAAAACTGCACTGTTAAGATGACGATCTTAATAATGCTACGTCGAGACATTCCAGGCTGCATTCCAGTTTCATACCTGCAGTCCTAACTAAGGACGTTTGTCTTCACAACAGATTATTACCTTACAGCAATTTGGATTCCCCCCCTCTGTTTTGTTTATCATTTAAAATCATTTCCACATCAGCTGCTGAAACAACAAATATAAATTATTTTTGCAAGAGCTCTGCATAGATTTACTAAGCAGAATTTCATTTTTTTCTTACTAGACTTGTCCAAATCTTGTTCCCCAATTGAGGGGGTGACAAAATATGGACAATGGTCTCATTAGGGCAGCAACAAAAGGGAGCAGAGATTTCAGATTATGGCTAGAAACGCAGGTCCAAGCATACCAACCCACCCAGGCTACTGTCAGCTCGCCTCGAGAAGAGCTGTTCGCTGCCAGGCTGGCACAGTTTTCTGAGAAAGACTATTCAAACAGTCTCAGGAAATCATATATGCAAAGCACTGACTTCTAAGTAAAACCACAGCAGTTGAATAGACTCCAAAGAAACGCAAGGGAAACTGCCAGCAATGCAAGGCCCCCAGGTGCCAGTTATGGCTATAGGTGCTACAAAAACACAGCAAGGGTGGTGGGAAAGCACTGTAAATATGCTTTTAAAAATTACTGATGTTTCCTAGTGAAAAGAGGCAGCTTGGAACAAACCGACTTGCCCCGTTGAAAGTTGAAAATATTTGTGTCACAAATTTTAACATGAAGGAATACTTGTGTCAATTTTTCTTACTTCACTTCTTTTAGCGTGTTAATTAAAATATTTTAACTTCATTGACTTTTGAATGGAAAATGAGTGAGAATGTTGTGTGTTATTGTTTCTGTCTTACACAGTGGAATTTCTCGTGGTCATTTAGTAAATATGCTTCCATTTTACAGAGGTAATGGGTTACATCTTGAATCAAACTTAAACCGCACTGACATATGGACACATTTGTTCAAAGGTTCTTGTTTAACTTGTTAGAAATCCAAGACTGTCTTGTAAACATGGAAAGAGTTCAGCTTTTAAAAAACTTAGATACATAAAACTGTTTAACGTTAAATAATTCATAAGAGTTTATCTAATGCCCATGACATTTCTATTCTCACATAGCTTTTGAGAAATCAATTAATAATAATTTGGTCATTTGTGAACTATGGCAGATATAATAATCTAAAGAAGCATATGGGTTCATGGCATGGGAATGAATACTATCCGCAAAGTAATTTTGGTATACATGTCCCTCAAGGGTATTGTGGGTTTTGTTTTGTTTTTTGTTTTGTTTTTGTCTCTGGTCTCTTTTTTTGGGAACGGAGTTGATAAAACAGAAAGCATGTATTTCAAATACTGAATTTGATGTTTGGACAACTTAGAAAATATGATTTTTTTTTCAATTATTTGTAACAGCTGCATTTTTTAAAACGGACTTCATACATTCAAATGCAGTTTTAGACCATTTGATAGACAAAATGATCACAGACAGGTGAGGTACAGCAGAAACTCCAAATGTGACAGAAAGGGAAACCATTTATTGATTAAAAAATGTGACTGGAGACTCATGAAAACAATGGACAGGGGCTCTGAAATCAGCTTTGATGCTATTTCCAGGGCATGCCACGGATTCATTTCACTTCAGCTAACTCTCAAGTCCTACTTTTCCATTGAAAGCATACCTGGTACGTAACCTGTAGTTGTTTGGCTATAATCCTATTTTTGAACACAGCTGGTCACCATGTGTAGCAGCACCAATCTGCAAAGTTCTAGATCAAGGAACAGAGGTAACTCATGCTCCTGACAGCAGGAAAACATCAAATCAAATTAAATAAAAAGTATACTTTGTGAATTTGTTAATCTAAACCACATTATATAATAACTGGGATTTATGTCACTAATTCTTATGTGAAATATTGTATAACATTTATATAATACCAAAACCATGGGTTTTTTTTTGTTTTGGTTCTTTCATTTCTAAATATGCTATTTCTGGAGCCTGAAGTAATAAAAATATTATAGTACATATTTTTCAGGTAATAAGGGTTTTAAATGGTGATAATGTGAATAAATTCAGTTTTTATTTGTGTCTTACAGGACAAGTTTTACTGCTAAATAAGAGTTGTAAATTAGATGAACAACCTGATACATAAATTATAGGTAAACTTAAGAGTAAGTCAGAGACACACAGGAGGTAGCAATGTACTGAGGTACATAGACATGCCTCTTAGAGGCTAATACAGCCTTTGGAAGCAGGCGGAGCACAAACCTCCTTTCTCAGAACCCAGAACCCAGCGAGGGCACATGCGCCAAAGAAGCAAGAAATGATGACTCTTGCTCAGAGTATTAGCAGTTCCACCTCTTGGCACTTACTTCTTTTGCTCTTAGTTGTAGTGAGAATACTGATTTATAAGACTACTAGATTTGTACAATATTTTAGATTCAATAAATTCTAAGTGAAGAAACATACCAAAACACAAGCATGTTTTTTTTCCTAAAATAAGATAATTTTGTTGTGCCAACTTTATGACAGTTATTTCGGCAGTATTTTCACATACATCCTGAGTGACCTGAAGCATACATCCAGGATGTTTTGGGGGATACAGATGGCTGAGAATGAAACACAAATGGGGGTTATAAAGCATAACATCATAGGCTACCCCATAAGAAGATCTCAGAGCCTGGATTAATAAGACCACCGTGAAGCTCAGTAGTAGTTAATCATCTCTTTGCATGTCATATATCTCTGACCATGTTAAAATGTAAACCCAAATTAATAAGAATAGAATATTTTTTACTGTTATTTAAAAAGTTCTATATTTCTTTTTTATTATTATTTAATTAATTTATTGAGATTACAGCTCAGCTGTTATCCCATCATTTGTATACTCCTGTTCCTCCCTCCCTCCTGCTTTCACCCTATTCCCCTCCCCTAGGCCTAAGACCGAGGAGGACCTCCTCCCCCACTATATGGTCATAGGATATCAAGTAGCCTTGGTAGCCTGCTTATTCTTTCTTTGAGTGCCAGGCCTCCCCACCAAGGGGAGGTGGTCAAATATGGGGTACCAGAGTTCATGTCAGAGTTAGTCCCTGCTTTCCATATAACCGTGGAGAATGTCCTGTCTATTGGGTAGATCTGAGTAGGGATTTGATGCTTACTACTTTATCTTTCAATGCATATAGACCAGTGGGTCTCAACCTTCTTAATGCTTCATTCCTTTAGTACAGGTCCTCTTGTTGTGGTGACTCCCAACCATAAAGTTATTTTCATTGCTACTTCATAACTGTAATTTTGCTACTGTTATGATACATAATATACATATCCATGTTTTCCAGTAGTCTTAGATGACCCTTGAAAAAGGGTCACAAGACACCCCCACCAAAGGGTTTGTGACCCACAGGTTGAGAACCACTGTTGTAGACTATAAATGTCAACAAATTTAATAGAAGTCTTTATTCTTTGCAGCCTTTTCCAATCAATTCTCCAAGCTTGTGAAATTACTTAAAAAGCATCCATCATAATAGTAGGATTATGTGACCATTCAACAAATAAAGTCCTTATTCATAACTCTCTGTATCTACGGGGCATTGGTTCTAGAGTCTCCTGTTGATACAGAAAGGGAAGCTTGTCTTCCTCTAAACTTCAAATAACCTCCAGATTATTATAATGTGCAGTACGGTGTAGATGCTGTATTGAAGGAGATGATTATAAGAGGGAAAGTAAATGCATGATGAATACAGACATAGTTGTTTCAGAGACACTTTTGGTCAGGCACTGTTTGAATGCTCACATGCAATGAGACATGACTTTGGGGGCACTGGGGCACATGAAGGCACTCCTTTAAGTTCCTTCTATACAAAAGCATAATTTTGAGAATTGTGATCAACCAAATGGATTTCATTGGTTAATTGTTGGTCCATTGTCAATCACAGAGAAAGGAGTGATGGAGCAAGTATAGTAGTATACTGAGAAAAAAAAGTACTCAATCTGATCCTGGTTCTAAGAACTAAAGTACATGCTCTGTTAGAGATGAGCAGAATCTTTTCTCACCTTCTGTTAGAGACAGTGCCCTTCCGCTGAAGTCAGACGCACAGGGCAGATAACCAGCAGTTGTGACAAACATAGTATCATTTAAGGAACATTATCCAGCTTCTTCCAATTCAAGTCCACTGGACTTTTAAAAATATATATAAATAAGAAGGCTATCAGGCTACCAAGAAGTGATTTGATACTCTATGAGCATATATAGGGGGAAGAGGTCCCCCTCAGTCACAGTCATAGGGGAGGGGAGTAAGGGGGAAATGGGAGGGAGGGAGGAATGGGAGGATACAAGGGATGGGATAACAATTGAGATGTAATATGAATAAATTAATAAAATGTATTTTAAAAAGTGTAAATAAAACTCCTACCTCAGAACTGTTGCATGGCTGAGATTTACATATAAGCGATACCCAGCATCTTCCTTTTCTTTTTCTTTCCCTCTAGCCATAGTACTTTGCTGTTTTCCCTTCCTTGGTGACTGCATACACTGCATAGATTCTTGCCATATACCTCCCTGTCCTCAAGTGCCAGATCTATATAGAGTCCAGTATGCATTGCTCGTGTTCTAAAAGTCTCTTTTGTATCCTTTACTGTTCTTTCTTGGCGGGGTCGGGGGTGGGGATGGTTTTTGTTGTTGTTGTTGTTGTTGTTTTTGTGTGTTTATTGTTTTTCGAGACAGGGTTTCTCTGTGTAGCCTTGGCTGTCTTAGACTCACTTTGTAGACCGGGCTGGCCTTGAACCCACAGCGATCCATTTGCCTCTGCCTCCTGAATGCTGGGATTAAAAGTGTGCGCCGATATACCCTCATGCAGTTCTTAACAAACTGAGTAAGAGCATTTGCTGGAACTGATTTACTGATGCTTCTGAAACAGCTGTTGCTGTTTGGATAGGTATCAGAGCACAGAATCCCATCCTATAGAGTTAACAGGGAGGGATAAGACACCGCGGATACCATTAAGGGGCTTAGAAACAAGTGGAAGAGGCCTATGACTCCACACACAGAAAGAAGTGGGCCTAGATACAACCTCAGTCCACAATAAGGAGAAATGAGGCCAATGGAACTGAAGAGAAGCAGAAAATGTAAATATATCCACTAAGGAGTCAGAAGTCATCTCTGGTTGACCACAACCACTCTCTCAAATACTTAGAGACTATAAAAACATTCAGATGGTTGACACCTCAGTAGTTTTGTTTGTTTGTTTTAAGATTGTACTTTGCTCTATTTAAGCCACCGTGACCATAAACCCATGCTAGCACAGGCTGCCTCATAATCCTGGCAGTCCTTTTAGCTCAGCCTCCCAAGTGCTGGTATTATAGCTGTTTACACCCAGATGGTATTTCATAACTGGATATACAAGATCGACATCCTGAAAAGTTTGAAATCAGTCTGTCAATGATAGGAAAACAACTCAGGAGAAAATTGGCTGTAGCTGGACACATTCAGAGAGGTCAGTGTAGACAGGAGGCAGAATAACTCTCACTTCTAAGACCTATGAGAATCCTAAAAGATCTAGAAGTAATCCCTGGAGTGTCTCTATCAGACTATGAGTCTGAATTACCTCCATATCTAAAACAATCTTGAACAATAAAGTAGCTGCTGGAGGTCTCGCCATTCCTAATTTCAAGTGGTATTACAAAACTCTAGTAATAAATACAGCATGGTATTGGCCTAAAAACAGACACATTGATCAATGGAGTCAGGGAAGACCCAGACATAAATCTACACATCTGTGGACACCCAATTCTTTATAAAGAAGCCAGAGCTGTAACACTGGAAAAAAAGACAGCATCTTCAACAAATGATGTTGGCTGGTCTAACCAGATGTTTGCATGTAGGGGTCTCAATAACCCAACAAGTTATTAAGATACAACATGTATGCTGGTAAGTGGGAACAATTATAAGAGAACCTACTAGTCAGGAGAATTATGAATTATTAAGCAGGTACATTTCCAAATACAGTCTTCACAAGAGTTGACTAGGTGACTACAAAGAACTGGGGTCTCATTTGACCTCTACAGCAAGCAGAGGGGAAACATTTAGGAAATGTGTCTTCCATACACATTAAAAGTGCAGACTCATGAGCTCTAATGGTATGGATCCCATAATGAACCTTTCACTTACTATAGGGGTAGCATCACTTGTACTGTGTTCTGTGGGGGGCAGGACATGCATATCCTTAAAAATTCCTCATAATTTTCTGTTCATACATTTTGAGTTGTTTGAATGCTCCTGAAATGTTTATGTCACAAATGTTTCTTTACTGTATGGCTGTCTTAATTTTAATATTGTGCTTAGACTACTAAAATACTTAACCTGATTTGATGATTAATATGAAGGAAAAATAAAGACAAGACACATTGCACACATTTTAAAATAAGCATGTAAATTAGTCAGGATAAATATTTATTTCCACATAACATGTCTTAGTTTTGAAAAACACAATATCCTAGTCACATTTACACTTTACTTAAACATTGCAATAAATTACATTCAAGATATTCAGTAATTTTGACCAGGAATCTGAAATTAGGAGTAAATATATAATACTACATTTTCTTATATTTTATATGATTTCAAAATATTAGGATAGAGATAGCATTAAAATTCACACAAGAACAAAATTACTATAAAAATACTCAGAGATACAGAATTTCATAGGATGATTGCTTGTTTGCACCAGTGATCATGTATCATGTGAAGTTGAATTCACTGGCCGTTTTTTAACAGAACAGGCATTATTCTATGGAGACACGGGGAGACAGCTTTGGGGACTGACTTGCTAAGTCATAAACAATGAGAGTGTTTAGATGGAGTGTCACTATTACACCATACACAAAGGTAGCACATTTGGAACAGATAGTTTTGCATTTTCTTCATCATTTATAAATACAAACTTTACTAACTGCAAATTTTTCTCATAGTTTTGGCTTATATCATTAAAAATGGCTTGTGAAAGGATTGTAAGGAAGCTTTTTGTTCAAAAGATATCAAAATATTAAAGTTAATGTCGGCTTTGTTGTTTTCAACCTTCATTAGCTAAATAACAAAGAGGATTTCCCCAATTATATGCATTTATATGGAGTATATTAGTTTATAAAAGCCACTAGGCTCTGAATTTTTCTAAATTTGGACAATGAAAGATTATATGTTGTCAATCATTGATAATTTGTAGAAACTAAGAACCCTATGAGATTTTATTTTATTAACTCATATTTATCTAAAGCTAAGTGAAATTTATATTTAGTAATACTCAGACATCCACAACTTCCTTTCTGTTTCAATAAGCTTAGTAAAAGTGGAATGTTTCATATAGATTGAAATATTTACATAACCTTCTCTAACAGAATCTGAAATTTGAGTTCAAAGATTGTTCTCCCATAACATGCATTTAATTAAAATGTGGAAAAGAGCTTTGCAAAAAAAAATATATATATATATATATAGTTGGAGACCTGCTGGTCTAACATGACATGATAGGGACCAAAACTAAGCAGTACATGACCATTGTCAGCAGAACAGCTGAGTAGGAGTGGCATTTCATGTACCATGACTCACAATGTGGCATTCCGTAAGTATGTATGTCATAGGTGTATTTGGGAAGCAACTGCTGTCAGTGGGAGGGAGAGCCAATGGCACATCTCTGGTAAGGATTTAAAATGCAAAATCCCACACAGCTCTTCAAATATCTCTAAAGAATTTCATACAAGCCTAGTACTTGACTGTGTGGTTACAACTTGAATTCTAAGCAAATATTACTTGGCTCTGTGCAGTATGTCTTTTAAGAAGGTATGAACAGGTCTCTTTCTCCAATGACTTGAAGTATCAGTTAGATAGTAAGTATTAAATTTATCATATTAAGTCAAGGAAATACATAAATACAATTATTAAAAATACTTTCAAAGTAATTCTTTGACTTGGGCCTTTCTAAACAAATCACTAATTCTATTCCATACAAAATAAAAAGTAAGAGTACTTTTCAAAATTGTTCTGACTAAAATTATCAGGTATCTTCATGTTACTAAGGAAGGAAAACACAAACTAGGTAAATATGACATATTTCTTAAGAACACGTTGCTCTCATAATGCTGACAAAGAGAATCCTGTGTTGGAGAATGTCTTACTTATAGCAGTAACATGGGAAACTTGCATTAGCTATCAGATCTGCTCACAAGGGTGTTGCACTGCTCAGAGATTAAACAGAAATGAAACAAGGGTTGCACTACTTACAGTATGAAGGAGGATTTGGGATGGGAGACAGGATTTACAATACATGATCAAAGCAGTTTTATTAATAATCGTGACACTCTTCTCATATAGATGTAAAAAATAAATTGAAGATCAAGTCATAGGCAAGTCTCCCTGTCAACACCTTTCCCTGAGTCAGCTTTCTTCTCTTTTCGGCTTTCAATGCTAAAGGGGAAGAAAAGAAAAAAAGGGAGGAGAAATTTACTACTACAATCCAGTTTGGTTACTATGAGACTCGCTTTTTTTTCAGACACCAAATCCATAAATCTCAAAGAAACATAAGAGCTCTCAGGCATTGCTCTCTCATGCTGCAATGCAGATAGACAGCCAGCAATTAAATCCTCTGCACTGTGTGAGTAAGAAATCAAGAACTGCAGAGAGGGGGAAATTCAAAAACAGACACCGAGAAACAAAACAAAAACAAAAACAAAAACAAACAAACAAACAAAAAAACACATTTCCACAGAGTTCTAAAAGCATGCAAGATTAATACACAGTCCTCATCTGGGCAAATGAATAACTGGTAACTGGTGAAAATGTCAGTCATGCTCCACATTAAGGAAGCACAAGACTAGAGAATGACAGAAGGAGGTGCTGGGGGAGGGATTTGCAGGAGCTGCTGACGGTGGCCTTTCCTTTGTTCCTGGACTGCTCTGTGATCTCTGGTAAAAATGAGGTCTTGATAGGTAGGGCAGACACACCTTTTTTAGTCTGAGAGGATGGCTCACTGCTCTCCACACACCTGTGCTATGTTTACAGAAAAACCCTCAGACCACACAGCGGAGGAGCGCCGCTTCACTTCCTTCTAGAATAAACTCACACCTCGAACGCTTCTGTTGAATCTCATCTTCCAGTTAACTTCAACAACGATCGTGTTGATAACGTGCCTACCATCTTCGTTGAGTTACCCGCATTATTTCTACCACTATGTACTTCTTCTGCTCTCACATGAACTTTCCATGGAAAGTTCAGATATAGTGTTCAAACAAACGAAGCTTAGACTGAGAGGCTCCCAGAAGAGCAAGACGCTCCTTCCTCTAATACTTCTGTTGCCTGGCACAGGCCCACGCACTGGAGGTCTCTGTTCTCCAATTTATGGCATAAACAACCTACACTCAGCCTCTGAGACCCCCATCTAGATGAATCAACACAGTTTTTGCTGTTAATTTCAGTCCTTAATACACATTTATGAGATAATCGAAGGTTTACAACTTTTCTCTGGCTGATAAAGGAACCAAGTTATGTCTTCTATGGGTTTTCCTGTGCATCTTTCTTAGTGGTCAATAACTTAAGAATATTCTAAGAGTGTGTTTTTAAAATTGTTTTTTTCTCCAATTCAAGCTAGAAACAGCCCTTCTCAGTTGTCACCACCACCCGGCGCCATCAGGTAAGAAGTGCCGGAGCTTCTGCCATCTGTGGCATGCTGCCAGCACTGAGAGCTGGTGTGAGCGAGTGTCTATGGCACCCGGGTTTATGCCTGCCACACTTCTCAGCACATACTCCTTACAGGTCAGAGCAAAGCAACTTTTTTCCCTTTTCTTTTCTCCTTCCATGAGAAGAGATGACAGTGTGCACATGATGTGTTGAGTGCCTTAATTCTGTATTTTTAACTTCTCTATCTGTATGACTCACTTTTTTTCTACTTTAAGTTCCTTTTATAAGACAAGTGTCTGCTATTCTGCTTTCCAAATTAACTTGTCCTTGGACTTCACCTATACTCACCTCTTCTGTCAAACAAAGCCCAATAGAATAGGGTGGAACTACAGGTGGATTATCTGTTTTCATCTCCTTGAGTTAAGGTGAGGTGTGCGACCTATAACCAATGACTTAGCCTCTCTGAGACCGGGTTTCTTCAACACTAAATTGAACTTTGGACCAGATGGCCTCTGAAACTTCTTGTAGCTCACTTCTAGAATAATGATTCTGGTATTTGTGTTTCTAATAGACTGTCAGGAGAGATACATTGGCCTCTAGTCTCGCACAATTCCTCTGTATACAATACTTTGGAACTTAGGTATTAGATAAACTTCTTGATCAATACATGATTTCTCAATGGTCAGTGGCACCATTTGTCACTAAGCAGTGAGGAGAGGAGAAAGGAGGGAAAGAGGGAGGGAGGGAGGGAAAGACAGAGAGAGAGAGAGAGAGAGAGAGAGAGAGAGAGAGAGAGAGAGA
>OU015750.1:36062193-36106855 GCA_907169655.1 Acomys percivali | reverse complement strand
AGACAGAGAGAGAGACAGAGAGAGAGACAGAGAGAGAGACAGAGAGACAGAGACACAGAGACACAGACAGACAGAGACAGACAGACAGAGACAGACAGAGACAGACAGAGACAGACAGAGACAGACAGAGAGAACACTAAATTGAAATTTCCACAATAGTTTGAAGTTAGATCAGTTTGAATATATGTATATATGTCTAAAAGTAAACAAAGCCCACACGATTATGCCAGTTTTTGAATGATGGTCTACTTAGAACTAGACTTTTAAAACAACTTTAATGTTTTCTTTAAAAAGCACAGAAAACATCACATTATAAAATCTTTGCTTAACACAAGGAAAAAACAAAAACAAAAACAAGAAGAGTTTAGACTATGGACCCATGTAATTCATAATGGAAAACATCTGTAAGTCTGAATGCCTGAAACTTCCCACCCAGTTCCTATGACTGGTATTTTATTTTGAGTTCATCAATCTAGGATTCATATTTTAAAATAGAGAAATGCCAAAATTTACTGTGACAGAAGTCACATGGGCTCAAGTCGCTCTCTTTGTTACTCTGATTTTCCTTTAGAAGTTCTGACAAAACACAAAATGACTGGAAAGATGGCTCAAAGCAGGTATAGCAAGGGTTTTGAAGAAAGACAGCTAAATCATGTTTTAGAGTGAACATCACCGTGGCTTAACCCAGGCAATGGAGCACCCACTGGGTTTGAAGGCTGTTCAAAGGCATCATCCAGAAGCCTCAGGAATAGTCTACTAAGACATGGATAGTATCCTCTTTGGGTCTAAGTTTTGGAGAATTTTAGAGAAGGCAATTAGAGGATGTAGTCAAGCAATAAAGGAAGAAGGAAAGGGAAAGAGGGAGGAAAGGCCACCCCAGGTTCTGGGGTGAAGATGGTTGCTGTCTTCTTTATTCTGTTTGCTCCAGAGATGACATTGAAGCAGCATGCCATTTTGGGGTGACAAAAACTAGCAATAAGAGGTTTCTCCCCCAAAGACTCACGTAGTCTCTCTCTCTCTAGCCCATGGCTCCAATTGTGTCTCACGAGGCTCACAACTTTGGATGTACCACAGCAACCTGAATGGAAGCTCCCAGGTTTGCAGTTCTCAAAATTAAAGGGACAAATTTTCTTCTCCCAATCTAGAAACGTGAAGCCAATGCTTGCTAAATGTGGTTCTATAAGATCTGTTGTTTTATATGTGATGCATTTGTAAATGTTAAGAGAAAAACATGTTTCCTCATCTTTCAGAGTCCCTTAAAGAACTGAGCGGATAAACATCACCATAAATATCAATCTGGCAAATGGAGTGCAAGACTCTCTAGGCCTTTTGCCTCCCCAAAACTCACACAGATGACACAGGCTGACCGGGTTTCCAGAAGACACCATTTAACATAAGGAATAGGATTGAGGGAAAAGGTCTTACCTTTGGGGAATCAGCTTCTAGAGTGATTAGGAAGGGGAGCTTATGACAAAAGAATGTAATATAAAAGTTAAGTAGAAAAAGTTAATGTAAGGTTATAAAAACAGCTAAGTTAAATCATCAGCACACCATCCCCAAACATCAACCATTTTCTTATGAGAAGCAAAACTAGCATAACACCGGATTTTCCTCTTCTTCTGATCAGCATCTAAAATGGCTGCATGGTATGGTCCAAACTCATTTCTAAATCCAGGAGACTTCAGCTGAAACACCAGGATTCTCTTACTACTTAACGCACATTCTTCCCTCAGCATGCACAGCTACAGGACTGCTCTCCTGTCTACAGACAGATGAGAATGGGCGCATGTTCAGGGAAGGTTAGGGAAGTTTGTCGAGGACCTGGAAATAGGGAACTAGAAATCAACTAAATATAGAATGACCATTACATATGCCAAATCACTATCACAAAAGGAAATAGGGAGTGGGGACTGTGGTCCAGTGCCCACCGTGGTCCTGGGGACCGTGTGATGAGGAAATACATGAAACCACACAAAGAAAGAGTGGACCAAAACGAATGCTCAAAATTGTCATGCACTGGGGTCATTAATAGCTCCATTTCCCCCCCCACTGTGGTAGGTTTTGCAGTGAGCTTTAATTTTGAAAGGAAGATACTGAGAAACATAATGTTTGTAAAAATTGTCATT
Organism: Acomys percivali; assembly: GCA_907169655.1. Taxonomy (NCBI): domain Eukaryota; kingdom Metazoa; phylum Chordata; class Mammalia; order Rodentia; family Muridae; genus Acomys; species Acomys percivali. The sequence goes on along the minus strand of OU015750.1, from coordinate 36,104,729 downwards.
CTCCTTTTAGAAAAAAAATTCCGAAATATTTTAAGTCTAAATTTGATTAAATTCAATAGTATCTTTTTCTTGTGAATTTATACCATAAAATCACTAGCATTAATATAACCTTATTACTTCAAAATTCAAACCTTTTAGAAGGAAAGCGTGACTCCTTTTCTTTTGAGTTGTCAGCAGTGATCAGAAGGTTTCCCCACATGGCAGTCTTTGACATTTCATCAGAAATATTGATTACAGATGGGTCATCTCTAGATAGGAGTTACCCAAAATGAAATAATATACAATAAACAAGTAATGAGACATTCAGGTAGCGAAGATGAATATGAGTCTATTTTGTTACTATGTGAAACATTTTATCTAAAATTTTAATAGTAAAACACACACAACATAAAGTTTTCACCATAAACATTTAAAAATGTACAATTAAAAGTTATTAACAGCATTTTCAATTTATAGCCCACTACTACCATTTGTCTTCAGAATTCTTTCATCCTATAGATCTAAATTTTTTTTAATTAATTAATTTATTTATTATATATACAGTGCTTTTGCCTGCACACCCAAACACCAGATGAGGGCATTAGATCATGTTATAGATGGTTGTGAGCCACCATGTGGTTGCTGGGAATTGAACTCAGGACCTCTGGAAGAGCAGTCAGTGCTCTTAACCTCTGAGCCATCTCTCCAGCCCCTAGATCTAAATATTTTATATCCATTAAACAACAACCCTCCACGTCCTCCTTTCTCAGCCCCTGGTGACCACCACTGCATGGTCTGTCTCTATTGTTCCAGCTATTTTAAGTGTCTCATGGAAAATGGAACACACAATGTTTGGTTTTTGTGTGTCACTAGCTTATTTCATTTGAAAAAAAAAGTCCTTACAGTCTCTTCTTGGTAACCTGCTGTCCTTCCTCTGAGTGCCACCAGGTCTCCCCCTCCAGGGGACATGGTCAAATGTGAGGCACCAGAGTACATGAGAAAGTCATATCCCACTCTCCACTCAAGTGTGGAGAATGTTCTGACCATTGGCTAGATCTGGGTAGGGGTTTAAAGTTTACCGCCTGTATTGTCCTTGGCTGGTGCCTTATATAATTTTAAATTTACAACAATTATAGAAAACATTCATGATGCTTCAAAACCTCCCAAGAGTTAAAAACATAAGCAAATGGCAGCGTAAACTAGTCCCAGACCAAGTGAAAACTTTTGTAACTAAAAAAAAATCTTTATTTTTTTTTGTACATATAGGTAGCATACTTTATTGTGAAAAAATTGCATCAACAAAAATTCTAAACTGGCCTCATGTCAACTACATTGGTCGCTGTTCAGAAGAAGAAAATAAATCCAGAATTTAGGGTGAACAAAGCACCAGGTCTGAGCCTTGCTCAGTCTGAAGATGTGTCCTTAATTCCTCTAGCCTTCTTGAAAATGGAACTTCCTAGAAACTCAGACTAGGAGAGTAACTAATTTCCAAGAGAGCATCACAGGCAAAACAAGTATATCATGATATTATGAGACAGTCTTATTAACAAAAAGGCTTAGAAATGTTTGCAATAATCAAAAATAAGATTTAAAGGGGGCAATACTATTTTTATGATTTTTGTATACAAAGAGTCTTTATGAATTTACAAACTAGCACACAGTTTGGACCATTTTCAAACTTATTTAACTACAGAGGCCTTCTGGAATGGCAGGTTATAAAACTAGTACCAATAGAATTCACCTGAGAATATACTGATTCACCTCAATCGAATATTTTAAATGAAAGAATGAAAAGAAGAGAGAAAACACTCTCACCGTTGTGTCCACTTTTAGGTCACAGGTGATTCCATCTAATGGTTGGGGAGAGTATGGTGTTAAAGTAAGACTCTGAGATCCAGTGGATTCCTTTCCACTTTGTCTTTTAGGTACCATGGCAAATCTCCCCCCTAAAAGATTTCATCTTTATTTATTTACTGGAATAGACTAAGAACTTTAAAACCATACTCTAGGCCCCAAAAGAGAGACTTTAGGAGAAAATTACTGAAACTAAACTTTATTGAAGAGGGAGGGAGGGAGGGAGTAAATGCTATGTGTCTAGCCCTGGCTGACTTCTGAGGGAAACAGCGGAAAAGAGGAAGGGAACAGAAAAGAAATGGAAGGAAGTGAGAGAGGAAGAGGCGGCAAATATCTGTAAAAATTTCACTGTAACTAACAAAACATTGGATTTGGTGTCTTTGTGTGCAAAAATATTGGTGTATTTTTCAGAACTACATGAGTATTTTGTTAATTGACAGACATGACTGAGTCCTTTAATGCAAAAATTGTATTATCTTTTTGGAGGCAACTTTTGTTAGGAGGAAATCCTCCTATTTTTTCCTGTGATCACTTTACAGATACTGGCCTCGCTTATGCTAGAAGTGAACAGTTATCTGTCTTCTGGTGGTAATGTTTGAGAACATGAAAGTGATCTTGCATACGGCTTATAAAATATGAAAAGAAAAGGCAACTCCCAGTCCGCACCCAATTTTATACATTTTGCTACACAACAAGTGCTGGCAGAACTTACTGGAAGCTATACTTTAGCTCTTGGTCTTAGATTTTTTTTTTAAAAAATAACACAACTTCAGTAACTTCCACATTATGCAATTCTTAGAAGCTGAGTATAACCTGAACATTCTATGACTCTCACTGCTGCGCTCTAAACATATGCTTACCTGTAGTGTCCCTCCAGTGGGAGTTGTACTGTGCCCTCCTCTTCCATGGCTAGCATACTTTGTTCTTCCTGGAATGACAAAAGTAACATATATAAAGTGAACCTGAAGAGCCTCCCTTTTACATTAAAGAAGAAACACAGATTAACGCTTTACTATCTCATTAACCTCAGGACCTTCCACTTTGTTTGCACTTATTAATGCTAGCACAGGTCCTTTCAATAAAGCCTCAGCTACTGAGAGGAGGAGTAATTAATGAAAATCTCATAACACAAAGTAATTTAAATGCTAACAACAATCTCCTTCATGTCGTCCTATTCAAAACATGGCTAATTTTCAAGCATATTAAAAATAGACTAAAATGTACAAGAACTAGAGTATGGGGAATGCAATGAGAGTTTGGTTTTCACAACTTGAATTTACATTCTCCAAATGCTCTACGAGGAGGAGGTGGGGGTTACAAATTCAGAGGACTGGTTCTCAGATTCTACCTTTGACTCACCTGCAGGCTGTGCTAAAAATATCCTGGGTCCTAGAGGTTCAGATCCTGTAGGTCTGAAGTTAGAGAGGGCACAGAAATTTACACTTCTAACAGTGTTGCTGATACTGGTCTGGGACCAGGTTTTGAGAATTGATCTAGAGGCATGGAAAAAGACAGAAGATCCTTTCTCATATGCATCAAAACACAAATTTAGGGCTGAAAGAGAGAGGGTTCAGTTGGCAACATGCGTGAGGACCTATGTTCAGATCCCCAGAAACCATGTACAAGTAGAGCGGTACCAAGAGTGGAACCCCAGTGCAGGGTGCTGGAGAAAAGCAAGTCCTGGAGCTGCTTTTCCAGCTTGCCTAGTCAATAGGTGAGCTCCAGAGTCCAAGACACACAGCCCTCTCAAAAATTAACATAGAAAGTGATAGAGAAAGACACCTGATGTTGGCCATGCATTCCTGTGTGAAGATACATGCATTACATACATACCCATATGAATGTCTATATATAACCTTCCAGAGACAGACAGACAGACAGACAGACAGACAGACACACACACACACACACACACACACACACATACACACACACACACACACACACGGGGAGAGAGAGAGAGAGGGAGAGAGAGAGATTTGTGACTTGCCATCATGAAGCAATAAACAAAAACCCCTCCACTTAGATGTTTTTGTTAGCTGTATATTGTTTTTGTTCCATGCTTCAGAATTCTTCTTACAAGAGCAAAAATATTCCATCCTTCTCTAAAAGGTGAAAACACTATATTCATGTATACATTTTTTTCATTTATAAGATTTTTTAGTTTGTAAACTGGAAATACAGATAAACTTATGGCTCTCATATATAAATGTCTTATTTATCTTTCAATGGGAGTACCACTAAAATTTTGCACGCACTATATATGTTTAGATCTGTTACGTATGTTAGATGTAGACAGTATGTGTGCATGGGCACACACTCTTATTTAAGGCATTCATTTTTAAGTGAATCAACAGGTCTTAGCCCAGTTCAGTTAATAATTTAAGACCATTTAAAAATATTTGAACTGTTGGCTCTGACTCCTGAAATAGAGCTCCAAGATGTGCAGACCCAAGGAACCAGGTGATTCTGCCCAGCTGGGAAATGCTGGGAGAAAGCAGGCCCAGTACCAAAGGTCATCCCTTACCCACTTTCCTCAGCTTAGCATAGCTAATGTGACCAAACTAAATTTAACCAGATTAATTTAAACAAGCTGCCTAAACTCAGTTTAGTTTAACTAACCCAGTTGAGCTAGTTTACTAGTTGATAAAGAGATGGTGTTGGCTATTACCGTTATGCAAAATGTTGAACACTGTATTTGTTATTATTTCAAGTGACAAAGTGTTCTCAGATGTGTCTTCAGCTGGCTACTTATGACTATTCATGAAGGCAGTTCTCAGGTCATGTTTGCCACCTTCTTCCAACCTGCTGATCAAGGTAGGCCTCTCTGCGATTGCTACAGCACTGATGCCTCCAGATGCTCCAGGCCCAGGCTATGCCATGTGATAATATGAGGTACATGAATTCTGCCACTAGCTTTACTTATATGCTCCCCTCAGATACCTCACTTTGTATTATACTCTGTGGAGCTAACTATATATCTTTTTGTGTCCAAGGAAATGATTCTATTCACTTTCTGTGCTGTCTCATAAGGAATTTGCTTCTTTTAAAGCCCATTTATGGCATTGTCATTAGCAGTATTATTAGAAGTAAAAAGTGAGTAGTGCATGAGTTATTTTCTCACTTCCATGACCAAGTACATGACAAGAATCAGCTTAAGAGGAGTTATTTGGGTTTAGGACTTAACAGTAGGGAAGGTGTGGTGACGGGAACATGAGGCACCTGGTATAAGCAATCAGGAAGTGGAGGGGAAGCCAGAAGTGATGCTCAACTATAAATATACAACCTGAAGATCTCCCAGTGACCAATTTCCTCTAGTGAGGGACCACCCCATCCAGGTTCCACAACACTCTAAAACGTGTCACTAGCTGGAAACTAAGTGTTCAGACACACAAGTCTATAGAAGACACTTTACAATGGAACTAAACCATTCTGCTCTCTTCTCTCACAGGGTCATTGCCCTTTCAAGAATCAAGGAAATATTTTAACCAAGAACTCTTCTACAATCAAAACAAAAGTTAAATACTTTCAACACACAATGGTACAGAGTGACCATCCTCATTTCTGTATTTATTTATTTATTGGTTTTTCAAGACAGGGTTTTCTGTGTAGCCTTGGCTGTCCTGGACTAGTGTTGTAGACCAGGCTGGCCTGGAACTCACAGAGGTCTGTCTGCCTCTGCCTCCTGAGTGCTGGGATTAAAGGGTTGCGACACAACCCCCAGCTACTCTCCATTTCTAAATGGAAGAGTGGGGGTGTAGAAAGGTCATACAAAAGCAAGACCAAAACACTGAAAGACAAACACCAAATCCTATAGCTTCATGTCCAAGCATCAGAGCTCATGATGGAATCATCTGTGGTCCAAAGAGCTTGGGTAGTCCCATCTCTCTTGTTTTACTGCCTGTAGCACACATAGCATCTCCCTTCTAGCTTTGCTCCATGCTACAGGCTTTCCTATGCAATAAACCTGCGATTCCGGCATCTCCCACATGAAGTTTTCTTTGTAACACAATCTTCAACTTCACAGCCTCCTACAGTTCTCTCTTGGGGCCTCCTTGCAGGAATTCAACCTGTAATACATTTCCTGTTCTCAGTGACCTTCAGGAATATTGGCAAAAGCTTATTGATTCTCTTATTCTTGCATCTTCCATGCCTATACAACTACCACAACATAGTGCTGTGAGTCCTTCAACCAGCTCAAGGTGAATATGCTCTCTGAAGACGACTGTATCAGCCTTTGTGTTCTGACCCTAGGGAAATACATAGACAGTTGTCTCTGAAGAGGCAGAACCTTCAGCAGCATTCTCAGTTTAGACTACAGTCCGTCTGTTTTCACAAGATGGAGCCTACTGTGGGTAGAGTCTCACCTTTAGGTCATCTTTTTCACATCACTGTACAGAGCACAAGATTTCTCATTAATGGTGGTAATCGCTAGAGACTGTACTTGTGTCATCATCAAAAGCCTTGCATATAACTGTAAGCTCACACTTTCCCCTACAAGCCGGACAATTTTTAGACCTTTTTGTTCTACTTGTTGCTCTCTGACTGTGGAGCTGGAAAAGAGCAGTAAATGATAGCCACAACACAGTCTGAGTACCTGCACAATTTTGACATTTCCCCAAACCATTTAGTCTATTACTTTCAAATTCAATTTTTCTGAAGCTTTCAGGACACAGGCAGACTGGATTTGACTAATGTTTTCATCAGAATATGACATAAATTGTCTCTAGTCCAACTCCCAATAGAATCCTTGGTTCCCTCTGAAGCCTCAGGAGTTGGTCCCCCACTGTCAACATTTCCTTCAGCATTCTTGTCTTCTAAACTTGCACCGGGATAGCCAGTAAAGGCCTATTTACAGTATTATCATCTTTTTCAAGTCTTGTTCCAAACCCTTACACATGCCTCCCACAAAGGGGCTGTTGTTCTAAAGGCCAACAGCCATATGATCAGGTCTTATTTCTCCGCAACAAATCTATTAGTTGTGTTTCTCCTTATTGTGAACAAACACATAACAAAAAGGGAAGGGTTGCTTTGACTTTTAAGAAGGAATACAATCCACTGTGGCAGGGAAGGCATGGTGGCAGGAGAGGCAGGGAGGGAGCTGGTTACACTGCCTCGGTATTGAGGAAGCAGAGAGCAATAGGAAGTGGGCCTTGACTCTAAAAGCTCAAGGTCCATCACCAATAACCAATTTTCTCGAGAGGCTTCACTTCCTGAAAGTTTCTATAATCTTCTAAAACAGTGTCATTCTCTGGGGACGAAACATTCAAATACATGAGCATATGGGAAAAGATTTATACTCAATTTACAATGAGAAAACTATTAGTTAAAATGAGTTGTTTAAGTATAAGGAGAGCTAGTCTGCAGCCTAGAATGAGGTACTCCTTGCAACTTAGTTCATCAAGGCTTATGAACCATATTTAATAACATATATATTAACACAAGCAAACCACGGAGTCAGAATTTATCTATCCATTCATGTAGAAAATGTTACTTTTTATACTTTTTTTATTACTGTACATGGGAACACATAAAGAGATCATCAGCAATCCCAAAGGTTATTTATACAAGACAAACCAAGATGTAAAGAAAATATATATCCATCCTTGGTTGCTCATTAGAATATGATACATAGCATCTCTTCTGGCCAACCAGGATGACTTAATAAGGACTACAATGCAAAACAAGCCAGAGAGAATAAGAGCAGATCAGCTCCTCTGTCACCTGGCAGCCAAAAAGGCAGACCCATTGGCAATAAAGCTTTGTGAACAATTTTTTTCCTGAATATTTCCCATTTTTCTCTCAAATTGCTTTCAATAATTATTTTGCACTCTGAGGCTCGTTAGTATGTGTGGGCTTTATACTAGTCATCACTCTATCCAAACAAAAACTCATCACCTCTAAAGATAGCATTTCCAAGCCATGCTTATCTGAAGTGAAGGGTGGCAGAGCAGCCGCTGCTGCTGTCTTCAGTGCCAGAAGGGAGCTGGGTGGGCCTGGGCGTGGAGATGGGGGGGGGTGGACTGGCTGCATCCTAAGCAGTACTTCTGGGGAGACAAAAGTGGAGACTAACCATACAGGAGCCATCAAATCAGGCAGTTAGTTTCCATGATCTTCACAGCCCAGGTTATCTTGCCACGCAAGAAGACAGAAAGTTGAATAAAACTAGCCAGATAGCTGCTGCGGGAGTGTGTTAACATTGGCAGAGGTGCTGAACACAGTTTCCATTCAGCACTTCATTGACACAGGATCCATCAATGATATGCCCAACTGCAACGTGCTAAAGGAACACCCAAAGGAAGGGTTTGACCAACAGGAACATAGAGATGTTTTATGCTAAGATTTACAAACAATCTTTTAATGAAGATGGTTAGCAAAGCAATTTTTTTAGGTACAAAATAAGAGGAAAATAAATAATTCCATATTCAGTAAGCCGCAGGAAAGTTGATGCTTAAAGAAGGAAATCTACTCAACAGCGTGCACTGATTGAGTTTCATTGTGTTCTTGGTACACATCAAAGAAGTTCAGGAGACACTTAATGAATGCACATCTACATGATCTACATGACGGGAAGCCAAAGTGCTGAGATACAAAAACAAAAAGAAAGATATAAATCTTATTCTCAAAGGAAATAAAGGATTCGTAGAAAGAGTACAGGAAGAAAAGGGGAAACTAGGTGGGAAGAAACAATGTGAGACAAGTCTAGAAGATGGAACCAAATAAGATGTTTTCAAGACAATGAGCAGCTAGCTTCCTTAAACTCAAAGGCCCATGAAAAGTTAAATAGGAAATTTAATCTGTCATATTCTAGTGTTTTTTAATAAATTCAATAATACTGCATCCTTAGTCTGAACTTTATTTTTTTAAATAGCAAAACATTATGACTGTTATATTATCATACCTGACTTGTGCTCTGCCCTTTACCTGTAGTAAAACAGGTAATTTCAGTTATTATTTATTTGGGGGGGGCAGAGTCTGTATCTATGTGGGAGCCCTTAAAACTCTCAAAGTATGAACAATGGCAGGGAGTCACTGTTCACAAAGAATACCCAGATATTATAGGAAAGAAGCACTTAATGCTTTGCAATCTAGGTTTTGAAGGAATGAATGGGTTATCAGTATTCATGTCCAACACTTCATTGTATTGATGAGGTAAATAAGGCCTACAGAACTTAAGAAGCACCTACCACTTCATTCTCTCAACAGGCTACCGATATTGCATATGTATATAATTTGAAAACAATAAGCGCTATACTTTTAAGAACTATTATTTCTGATTTCCAACAGGTTAAAGAGCTGATGATATAAAACAGTAAAAGCTTAAAAGGTAAACATGGGGTGAAACATATAGAATTCAGATATGCCCATGGAGGTATCAGAACCTATGAGTCAGCAATGTGTGTGTGTGTGTGTGTGTGTGTGTGTGTGTGTGTGTGTGTTTGTGTGTGTGTGATGGAACACATGTGTCAGTCATAAGACAGCTTACAGCAGTTTGTTTTCTCCCTCTATGTGTGGGTTCCAGGAATCAGTCTATTTGGAAGGCTGGATGGCCAGTGAGTGCCTTTACCTGCTGAGCCATCTCACTGGTCCTGATTCAGCACCTTTAAGCACATGCCTAAATTACCCTTAAGCACAAAATTTCTGACACAGTAATTTTGTATTAAGAACTTATGTACATCATAGAAATTGAGATTCTATGAGTCTAATAAAAGGCTTATCTCAGATGTCAACATCACCTCGGGGTCTTATGAAAACAATTGCTGGCTCTAACATCCAGCATTTTGATGAAATAGGCCTATGAATTTGCATGCTTAAAATACTGTAGGTGCTGGCTGGTGCAGCAGAGATCCTGGAAGCGCAGTTTTGGAAGGCGCTGCTTCAGGAGATGGAACGTGCTTATCCCACTCCACAAAAACCATCTCTCTGTGTCAGTAATTAAGATGTGCTTCCTAAGCCCACAGCCAATTCTTACCTTTCTGAGAAGCAAAGCATTTGCTGTAATTTGTTTAATTGTGCTTATTTTTAGAGTGTACTTTCTTGGAGATTTTCATGATAACAAGGCCACACATGCCTTCTTTGTATTTTCTCCTATAGTGTGTGCGTTAGAGTTATTCCTCAGTAATGAACAAGGTATAGGTACAAATACTTCCACAGAACTGAGTTCCCAGCCTCTACCTAACACCAGAACTCTTGCTTTCCCTCCAAGAGCAAACATTCTGCTGGAGTTTTCTGCATTTAGCAACAGTCCTTTTGTCGTGTGTACAATGTCCTACAGAATATTTAAGTAAGAAGGAAGGCATGTTGGTACTCTGGGCACATTTGGACATCCAGAACTGATTCTGCAGACTTCCCTTTACACAGAGCAATGTGCAAAATGTCAGGGTTCCAATATTCATTTCTACCCTGATTATAATCCTTTCTTTCTAAAAACCGAAGCATATGCATATGCATATGCATGAAGTACATGAAAATTTGGAACAGAAGCTCTGCGACCTTGGACTGGCCTGTGTAGCTATTTATTCTGCTTAACTCATTATTGAATTTTAAGGTCAAATGAATGTTTTCTTAGTGCCATAAGACCATAAATGGGCTACTGATAGGAAAACCCTGGAGGATAAAGGTACAAGCTTGTAACTATCATCAAAAGGACAAGAGGTGAGCTTGCTTTAAATTCAAGCTTCATGAAGCTGAGACGTTTCTGCCATTTATCATCTTGCCAGATCACAATCAGAGTTCCTCAATTAATTTGAACGTTCCTGAAGAACTTGTCCATTATCCACTCTATTGTACAAACTCTTGGAGCACTGGGCATTGGTACGAAATGTTATAGTACAATCGCATCTTTCAGGGGAATCCGCAGGCTCAAGAGAAGAAAACAACCAGATCTGGGCCCTCAAGTAGAAAATGAATGTTAGATTTAAGTGTCAGCGGCACCCTCTGTATGTCCTCCCCCACTCTTTATGATTCTACTCTTCCAGTGCTAATTCCAAACAGAACATAAGCATCTCCACAGTCCTTTCCCCCATCTCTCCACTTTACTGGAGTAGAGAGGGCCTTCTTTATCACCACTTAGAGCTGTATTTTAATGATTGAGATTAAGTTATTTCCTACTTATTTCTATACAGTTAGGAACATGTGAAAGTATCATCATCATAATCTATATAAGATTTTTCAGGTAAGATATTACCATTATGGTAAATATATTGCAAGGTGTTTTCCCCCTCATATTTAGAACCGAATGAATCAACTAGAAAATTGCCCCAGTAAGTCTTATTCTATTTTTATATCCTTGCTCAAAGTATAAGTTCTAGGAAATTTAGTGGTATTTAGTTGCTCTTAAAATCTTTACTTTCAAATCACAAACCAGTAAACCTCATGAAAGCACAGTAAGGCATAGTGTGATAGAATGTAAAAAGGTTGGAAACTCTATACAAGGTCTCAGTGAGGTTAATAAATTCTCAAAATGAAGCCCTGATACACAGAGACATGTAAGTGCCAAATATATATTGTAAGTACTTGTAGGCAATAGGACTGGCTAATTCCGTAGGTAATAACCATAATCAGTTATACGTTTTGGCTGGATACCTCCAGGCACAGTTTCAGTGGCTATTTCTAATACAGATATGACCACTGTCAGTTTTTCCCTACAATGTCATGAACAAGAAGGAGAATCTCACATCATCGTTCTATAATAGTAGAGAAGAAAAACAAAGCTAGCATGGTAGATTGCACAGCATTTTCCTTAGGTGTTTTCCAAACACTAAGAGAAGTGAAATTCTAAGACTGTTTCATGCTGAGAATGGCCTCCAGAAAATACTGAAAAGGAACAGTACTTTATGGAAGAGCGTGCTTCTACCTTATTCCACCAGCTACAGTACAGATGTCTGATGTGAAATAAAAGTAATACAATAAAGAAAACATACTGTGTACATTACTAGATGAGTGAGCTTGGTTATATAATTACTGGGAAGATGGGGGAAATTCATAGGCAACTAATTTTGTCTTCAAAATTACTTCTCTTCAAACTTTAAACCAGGGAAAAAGTTCAGGTGGAATATGTCTTATCACATCATGTATAGATTGTTAAAGTATTATTTTAAAAATATCTCTACTGCTTAGAATATTATAGTCAACAGAAAACAATGATAGTTTCACAATATTTTAATGTTGCTTTAACATTATTAGAAGTATGATTCCATATATGCCTTGTACAACATTTTGGAAAATTGAAACATTCATACAGAAATAAGATGCACATTATGATATCTCTAAATGTGGACACCATAGAGAATAGCACCACCAATCACATGCTATATAGCTGTGTTGGTAGAATGTTCTTGGCTAAAACTCCATCAGAATTTATGCCTCAATATGGCCCATCTAAATGACGGAGCAAAACCAAAACTCTTTATATTTACAAGTTAAATTACCAGAAGGAAAAAAAATAAACTATGGTCCAAAAATATTCTATAGAAAAGAAACTGAATGCTTTTGGTGAACACTCATGAAAACAAAACTGGAAAGAATGCACAATTCTCCTAAAATGCTTTCTTTCTATTTCATTTATACATAGAGATTTAGTTTTTGTGTTTGTAATCCCTGGGCTCAGTAACTCTGCTAAAACATGTTGCACAGGTCATTATTTTAATGTACATTACTTATGTGGCTTTTATGTAATCATAATGGTATGATTAAACAGTCTTTTAAAAAGATCCAGGCTGATATATGAGCTTTATATATCTTGTAAAACTCATATCTCACGTATTTTTTCTTATAAAACAGAATAGAATAGATGAGTAGTCTATAAAGTTAACTGAAATCCAGAACATCCCCCCCCAAATTTTTTTAAAGCTTGGATCACTTTGGAAGTAAATCAGTTCAAAGTTTCTTCTGAAATATTTGGTCTTTTTTAAAGATAACAATTGTACTCAAATCTACTGACTCAAACCTATTAGCAAGAAAAAATATCAACAATGATATATCACATTATTTCCTTTTTCAAACATACTCAGTTAAAAAAAAAACAGTAATTATATGACTCTAACAGAAACAGCTACACATCAGCAATTTTCTCCCATCCATGATCAAGAAATCTGAAAAATAAGCCTTATAATTTGTAGAGTAGCTAAATGCAGGCACTTGCATATTTCACGTAGAGTTGACTTACTCATGTAAGATCTCTTCCCACCCTCAACCCTGCTCCAGCTATATTTTTAAACATCAAACTTCCAAATCTTTCTACCTGTTGTGTTTAGAAATCGCCTCTCAGGAACAGTCATAGGGGAGGGGAATAAGGGGAAAATGGGAGGGAGGGGAGAATGGGAGGATACAAGGGATGGGATAACCATAGAGATGTAACAAGAATAAATTAATAAAATAAAAAATAAATAAATAAAAAATAAAAGTTTAGTAAGAAAAAAGAAAAGAAATTGCCAGTTAATGAAAAAATGAATAAAGAAATAGTTTTGCAAAGAGCTACTATTGTTCTTTTCTCAAATATAATCCCAATTTTATTCTGACTTACTTCTTTTTCAGCATCCTCAAGTTTCTTCTTCTTACTCTCCGGCATTAGATCATCAAGCCAGCTGAGTTCCCGTTTGGTAAACAAGAAGTCCATCAGTTTTCTCACAAATACCAGGGCTAACACCTGAAGAAAACAGGAAGGTAATAGTTTAAAATGAAAAAGAAAACAATGAAAAATGAAAGAAAGGAAGAAAGAAAGAAAGAAAGAAAGGTAGAAAGAAAATGAAAGAAAGGAAGGAAGGAAGGAGAAAGGAGAGATGCAGATGAGTTTGTATTAGGAGTGATATTAAACTAAGAATTGAAAACACGTGTATAAAACATGGTCCGATCTTTCATTCTCCTTTCTTCTCAAAGCAGCAGAATAAAATTTAAGATTCTATTCAGTATTGAAAGCTTTTTAAAGAAAAATTTCAGGCTACAAAATATATTTGATTATGCTTCCCTAAATACATAATTAAAAGCTTGAACCATGGTCAGTGAATATTAGAAGAGTCTTACTATACCTATGATTTTTGAATTATGTATAGTCATTCAAATTCACTATACTTTTTAACATTTTTGAAATTTGTTTAAAACATTCAATTAAATTTTATTTTAAGAACTCCCCTGATTTTTCATATTTGTTAGTATATCTCAATGCTAATTTTTTAAGTTTACATTTTCCTTCCTGCATTCAAGTAACTACTACATTATGGATGACCAAAAACAGAAGAGCTGATAGGAAATCAAAGAAATGCAAAAATATTTTTTCAAACCCCATTTCAGTACCCAAGTTTATTCTAGCTTTTCTAGTGACTGTTCAGAGTGATTCAAACTCTACTCTTGCAGTTTTAGTTCATGTGTCTCCCAAAAATCAGTGAAAGAGAAAAATAGGTGAGGGACGTGTCATACCATCATAGGAAAGACGATAGCAGCTCTGGAAACTTTGATTATCCACAACAGGCCAAGACAGCTCATCTGAATGACTGTGAAGAGATGGACTTTCCGGAGAGGCACATGCCTTAAGTAGATAAAGTCTGGCTGATGTTTGGCCGGCATCCAGAAGAGCTTTATTCTATCAAATAGCTAAAAGATTCAACAGACTAGGTTTCATCTAAGAACAAGACAGCAGTAACTGTAGGGCAATTTGATATTTATTATGTTCCAAAGTATTAGGTTCAAATGACATAGCTGTGGAAATTTCAGGACAGTGGAACTGACATATAGTTTGGGCTACTATATATTGGATATAATGCTATATTTTCTTTAATACTATACAACAGGGTGTCATTTAAAAGGGGAAGCCAATGCTACCTGTTGCTGCCTTGAGAACCAGCACCTTGACAAGCAAAACAAAATCACCCTCTTTCTGCTTATGATATCATAATCTCTCCATTTTGTCCCAAATACTGGTCTTCTAGGCCTCTCATACTTCATGTGCTTCTTCCCTTCTGAAGAGAGCATTAGTTTCTACTAATTATCATGCTAAGTACACCACAGACCCAGATCTGTGCCTCAACCTCCTCCATGCTCCACACAAACGCGGCATCCTGGTAGAGTGTCTTGGATTCCTCACTGGTCACTGCTGCTTTGATTTTGCTACTTTGTTGGTGATCAAAGAACTTGATGCTACCTTAGAAAGATACACATCTTTACCATAAATATTTGGTTTACCTATATCTTTGTCACCAAAATGTTTTATTATACTTTATTGAAGCTATTTCACTTGAGGGATGGGGAGATAGTGCAAGCCTGAGGGTCTGATTTCAAATCTCCAGCACCCATGTAAAAGATGGACACAGTCAGTCTAGCAAGTCTGTGAGCTCCAGGTTCACTGAGAAAACAAGTGACACCGAGGAAGATGCTCAATGCTGACTTTTGGCCTACACACACACACACACACACACACACACACACACACACACACACACGAACCTGTGCAATCATAGGGATATGCACCTGCACCCATACCCGCACAAATGCATACGTATAACACATATCAATGCACATATATACATAAATGCAGAAATTATCTTATTCACATCAGTTTAATATATAGATGGAACCAGTGTAATCAATGAATTATCTATTTAAATTTTGTCATTGTGATAGATAAAATAACTTTAAATTTATTTTGTAAACTACATTCCCATAGGATTGTACTGCAACACATCTTAGTGAGTAACTAATTTTACTACACATTAGTGTTATTTGTGTGAGCCACTTGTTCAGTCTTCAGGCCAACTATTGTTGTTTATAATACTTCTAACAAGAGGTGGTTATTTAGAAAACAATGGGTTTGATAACTGTCAGTCACTATTCTATTTCATAAAATTCTTTATGATAAAAAACAGGTATTTTCAAAAGGACATTAATAAATATAATTTTTTAGCTACTATAAGAAAAGTGTTAGCTACTATCATCAAATATTTCAGACTTTAAAATGAAGATAAACAAGTGTCTATACAGTTAGGGTTAGAGCATCCTGCTTTGTCAAATCCCAATTTTATATGAGATAGGTGTGACAGGGCATCAAACAACACAAATCTATCTTCCCTGTGGTATCTGTCTTATGTATGACAAACTGCTCTTCAGTTATCTGAACTAAATCATATGTGCTTACTTCACCCATTAATACTCATTCCTAACCTCCCAAAGTTATTTGCTGAAACCTATGACAGTACTAACTTCTAACCTCATTATTCTTTCACCTCTATGTCTTTTCTACTTTATAACTATCTCTTAAAGTGAGAAAGAATTAAATAGATACAAACTTGTGCATAGTGGAAGTAAGAATAGGGAAGAAATTAAATCCTTTAGCTTACAACTGAATGTCTGTTCCTATAGAACCCCTCCCATCATCCTCCACTTAGCGAGCTATGTGTTGCATAAGTGTGCTTCAGTGAGTGGGCGCTTCAATTGTTATTGTTTAAGTGGCACATTTGCTTCACTTTGGATCCCTGAAATGTTGGAATGAATATAGATGTGGTTATATATTTGAATACAGAAACAGCATTCATGAGAACATTGTGATCTGTTTTTTCTGCCATATTTCACAGTGAGAAGCCTACATAGTAAGTTCCTTAATAGTGCCAAAAAGCCAGGTGACATAAAGATTCCTCCAACTCGCTTGGTAACAAAGTATCATACTCCCTGAGATATCTAGCATATATAGTTAACAAGCTTGCTTTGTTTATTATTACTACAGGAATAACAATCGTGATAAATATATTCTGATTTATTTTGGCTTTCGTCATGTCCAAAAAGCAACATGTAATATCTCCCCATCCAGTTAGCTCCAGTTCCCAATAGGAATTTCAACTGTTCACTTAAGTTTTCACCAGTTCTGTTTCTCAGTGTGAAACCTGTCAAAATGTGCCTTGGCTTTCTATTTCATTAGTGTGATTTAAGACTCACTAAACTTGACTTGAGGACTTTGATGTTCTCCACAATTCCATCTGAAAGGACCACATCCCAAATAATTCTAAAACTTGACATTTTTGTTTAATTATACACCCTGTGGGTAAAATTATTATTTGAGTAGAATTAGGAAAAAAAAAAAAGTCCTAATCTACCCACAATTATTTCACTTTATTTTTTAAAACTCCTGTTGTTATATTTATGTGAGCATGAGGCCTAATAATAAATGCTTTCTACTTACAGATGAAATCACTACTCATTAGATTTTTGCCAAAGGCAAAGAAAAAACAAAAAGCAACGCCCCTCAAAACAGCAAAACAAATAATCAAACACTTTTACTAAACTAATTCTATTGAAACATATTTCATATTTTCATACATGATACATTAAATGGGCAAATTAAAACTTGTTTGAGTGAAATTTTAAAACACAGCAGTTCTCTATCACCCGGTCCTTTCCTAGAATAGAGTCCTTACACCTGGTGTATTTCAGTGTCCTCAATAGCTTCATGTTGACAGTTTTTCCTCAGCTCTGACAACCAGCATTGTCTCAAGGTCTGGTTACTGCTTCTCTCAGTGGCAGAAGGCAGCTGGCCAGCTTCCTCAGAGACAGAGACCTGGTGCTTCCTGTTCCTCAGCCAGGGTCGAATTCCTCTGTATGCTCAGCAGTTAGTAGACACACCATAGTAAAATCTGTACTTTATATTAGTTTTAGTTAAAAAAAAAAATCCGCACAGTAAATAAGCCTCAATGTAGTTTCTCTTAAAGAAAGTGATGTGGGTTTTTTTTTTTTTTTTTTTTGGCTGAATAGTATTGCTGTAAATGCAGACAATTCAAAGGTACACCTAAGTAGAAGTCTGTATTCATTTCTGAAGGGCTCAGAAGAAGTTACTACAGCATTTTGGTTTGATGCAATAAAAATGTATTGTGTCATTGTGGAGATCAAAATCATGACTTTGGCAGGACTCTGACCCTTCTGTAAGGCCAAGGAGAGAATGTTTTCCCACTTCTTTCAGCTTTTGGTGGCTTCCTGTATTCTTACATTGTGGCAGCAGAGTTCTACCTCCAACCTAACATGGCCTCTTACCTATGTCTGTGTCTTGTCAGATATGGTTTGAGTCCTGCATGTGTTCCCTGAAGGCTCATGCTCTCAACAGTTGATGTCCAGTGGTCACACTCCTTTGGGAGCCTGTGACACCTCTAACTTGTATGGGATAGCAAACGTAGGTCTCTGGGGGCTAGGCATTTGAAAGTTACAGCCAAGTCAATAGTTCAAGTATCACATTCTCTGACATCTGGTTTGCTGCCTTGTGGCCAACCATTACCAACCCTTACCAACCATTACCGCATGCTCCCACTGCAAAAACAGAACTATTCTACCAAGGGTGCCCTTCTATGATGGTCTGAAATCTGAAACCACAAGCCAAAAATAAAATTTCAGTTATTTTGATTATAGAAATACAAGTAATAAATCCTCTTGGTTCAAAAGCACCCTGGTCATTAATTCAGTGGGACATGACTTTGAGGGACCACACATTGGTCTACTTGTAATAGCATCCTAAAGGAAGTCAGCCCAAAGAATTTGTCAATAGCACTCCAAGGAGTGCACCCATGGAGGTTTATAAATGTGTCTACACATTCTTTGGTTCTCCTTAATAAGTAAAGTTTAATTTCCTTCCTCTTGTACACATACACATACACACACACACACACACACACACACACACACACACACACACACACATACACTGGACTTGGTGGCTCATTTTGATTCAACAGAAAAACAGAAAGACTGACATGACCATTTGTGATTTTGGAGAGTAAACCAAAAAGCATTCTCTTGGTCTCTGTCTCCCTCCCTGCTTCCTTCATCCATCCCACCATGCACACTCTTTTGTATGCTCACTTCAAGGCAGCTACCTTCAATGTGAACATTCCTAAGTATAGAGTTGAACTTGTGGCCAAAATCTTAGAACTCCTGACAGCAAAGGGAGAGGAAGCAGTACAGCCTCTTGCCCTCAGCCATGTTTTAAGTCATCCTGAAAAGCATCTTCCAACCTATTAAGCTCCAGATCCTGGCAACGCTTGTCAGCCACAAGAAAGATTTTTGACTCAGAACCACATGGCTAATGTTCCAGATTCATGCCTTGCAAATATTGAGATAATGGATATCCCTTGATTTAGCTACTAAATTACAGAGATATTTTAGGCAGGAAAAAACCCTAACACAATACCTAAAATATTTATTCAAACAATTTTAAACCATGACTTCCCTCAAATTTGAGTGTTCCTTGCATTTTGCCTTCATTGTAGCTTAATTTTCAAAATAATTCTATGATGCAATTGTAATAAAAGAAAAAAATCAAAGAAAAAGAAAAATAACGGGGATCTTCTCTACTGACAAATCGCTTTTCTTTCTCTACCTTGAGTTTTTGATCCAGCCCAAGCTCAGGACTTTGTATATGTATGGCAGGTTTTTTTTTTCCTTTGTATAATAATCACTTTGCCACGTTCCTTTTGTGATCATTTTTATTATGAGTTTTCACTGGCTGTACTTTACTTTATTGCTGTTGGACAATTGGCCTGATTCCAATATTTCAAGGTATATGCTGCATACAAAAAAACACTTTATTTTGAATTGTCTTTTGTGTAAGATATTTTTCTATCATAGATAGACTCCATAAACAGGTCTTGATAAAGTATCAAAAATTGCATTTGTATATATCTTGAAATTAACTTAGTTCATTATCTAAAAGGGCGATGAAAACCAAGCTAATATGTTTATGGCAAGCAGCAGCTCAGCCAGCAAAGTGCTTGACATATGCGCATGAAGACCAAAGTTAGGTCCTCAGAGCTCACATAATAAAGCCAGTCATGGGGCTTGGCTGTAATCCGAGTCCTGGGGAAAAAGAAATGGAGATATTCTGTGTTCACTGACTGGCCACTCTAAGCAAGGCAGTGAATTCTATGGTTGTCCTATGGCCTCCACATGTACATGCATTCTCCCTTCAAACACACACACACACACACACACACACACACACACACGTGCGCGCGTGTGCACATGCACACATGCACACACGCACATATACATGCACACGTGCATAGAGTAATATAAGATTATTCATCTTGTGGTTGGATATAGCACATAAATGACAGTGCTCACTTAACAACTACAATTCTGGCCACTTTCATAAAGTTTACATGTTGTCAGAAAGCCTCTTGCTGTCACATGACTCAGCACCTATACTTTAAGGTACAGCAGACATGCCAGTAAGAGTGAAGTAATTTACCTGAATTCCCTTTAGAGAGGAAGCGCCCATATAAAGGAACACTCCGTATAACACTGGCATGGGGATAAACTGTAAAAGAACAATTGGAAAAAAATGGCAGGCATTATTTTCCAACATATGGTCATTCAATTTTGCACTTACCAGAAATGGTAAAAAGGAAAGTTATAAACATTCTTGTACCATATATAGTACAAAATGAAGACATAGTTTCAAATTGTACCTTAGAATTTTTTATCTGTGTACCATTAAGCAGTGACTTACACTGTCTGCACTTGAGTTTCTCACTATCTAAAAGGGATGGTGACAGTAGTGCAGCTGTATTAAAATTTCTATAAACACAGCATGATCACTAAGAAATAATACTATAAGCTAATCACTGCATCACAATAAATATTGACTATTAGCTGCTTTAAGAGCAGTTTACATTCTATTTTAAAATAGTAAGTTTTACTTTTACAATTTGGTCCTTCATTGTGGCTAATACTTGTTAACAGGTGGATTGTTCAAAGTTCTTGGGTTAGTTCATTTTATCACACAAGTTTTAAATGATTAAATACAAGAAGCTGTGTAAATTAAGCAATTCAATTAATATTTAATATTTTAAGAAATCAAAATGAATGAGAACTCAAATGTAGTGAATATGCTGTAAGAATATTTGCTAGAATTATGACAGAACAATTATTACTTACTGCTACTCAAAAGTTAACTCAGTAATTTTAAATGTGAAAATTACTTATATGCAATTATGATTTATATGCAGTTTATGTGTGAGTCCTTCAAAATATAAAGTTGTCTGTGTGATCATAACATGGTCATTTTCCTGTCTATATCACTGACTTAGAATACTCAATTTACAGACTGATAAAACAATAGAAACATTAACTTGGGTAGAACTGTAGATAATGCAGTCACTAGCTACTCAGAAAGTGTGACCTTTACCCGTGGCTTGCAAATTACAAATCAAACTTCTTACTACCAGTATAACAAGGTTATAATTTCAAGTACAATTCTAAAACTCAGGATAAATTCTCATTCACTCTTGGTGATATAGAATTATACAAACTTAAAAAATTATCCCTTTTATCCCATGTCATATAATATTTACAAATTTATGCCTATTATCAAAATGATGTCTTCAACATATATGTATATCCTTTTTCTCATTCATAAGGGATTATTTCATTACCTTCAGAATACTGGTCATAAAAACTGATGAACCCATAAGAATAAAAATCATGAGCCCAGTCACCCTCTGCTCTCTAATGCCGAGAAACTTGGGCTGTTCCCCTGGAGCGGAGCATTCTGATTCCAGCTTCAGGCTGTTGACATGAGTGATGGAGAGGACTGTGGCGGCCACAAACCACGGCAGACCCATAATGGAGCACACCCCAAGCATGACAGCAACCATTAATAGATCCAGGTGGTAGCCACAACCTTTCTGTTGAAAAAAAAGAAATAAAAAAAAAAGAGAGAGAGAGAGAGAGAGAAAAGAGAAGGGAATGGTGTCACCAACAGCTACTGATGTCTTGGTTGAGAAGAGAAACCACATCCTAACAGTTCTGAGAGGCCCCTCGTAACAGATGTCCCAGAGCTAACTTCTCAGATACTGACTCCAGCAGCCCTCTCTCATTTCAGGCCTGATGGTCTATTGGAAAATATAATGTCATAGAGCTCAGTCTCTCTTATTTATTCTCACTTTTATCTCACTACATTGTGACCTTACTCTCATTTTGTTTCCTTCTCAACAGCCAAAGAATCCAGTCTTCCCTTGCAATAAAAGCATTTGTATTTTCTGCTTCCTCTGTAATTCCACTCTACCATCACGATCCCATACTCAATTACAGGCAGAAAATTAAGTGAATTAAAGTAGGTGCCAGGGTGCTCATAGAGACCACTCTCTTGATCGGCTGATTGGGTTAGATCTTTAAGGAGAGAACTCAAGGACACCAAAGAGTATCGTCAGCGGTCCTCTCCTTCTGTGCCCTGGAGATGAAGAAAGTATAACAGCTTAAGGGGACCAAAATCTTGACTTATATTGTGTCTAAGCTTTTACTTTTATTTTATTTTATTTTTCAATACTACTTCACTAAAGCCCATGTAACATAATGACTAAGAGTGTATGCTCTGGAAACACATTCAAATGATGACAAGGACACGGCCTACATGGGCCTATCTCAGGTCCTCTGGGTATATGCTATGGCTGCTAGCTTGGTGGTTTTGTTGGACTCCTAACAGTAGGATTAGGTGTATTGCTAACTCTTTTGCTTTCTCTTAAAACTCTTTTCCTCTTGTTGGGTTGTCTTATCCAGTCATGAAAACGAGGGCTTTTGTCTTGCCTTATTGTATTGTGTTTAGCTGTTGTCTCTGGAAGGCCTGCTTTTTTCTGAAAAGGAAATGAAGCGGGAGTGGATCTGGGAGGAGTAAAGGGATGGGAAACTGTGGTCAAATGTATTATAGAAGAGAAGAATAAATTTTCAGTTAAAAACCATTAAAAAACAGGAAACAGAAGACATATGATGGCTCATCAATGACAAAAGGTTAATCATTTAATGTCTTGGGCCTTTTCCTATCTAAGAAAAGTTTAAAATATTAATAAAAAAGCATCTCATTAAGTTGCGATAATTAAGTTATTTAATTTTAGAAATCCTTGAGGGTAATGTGAGCTGTGTCATAAGTACCTAGTGCATGCTAGGTTCTACTATAATAAAGCCAAGCTTATTAAGGACAGATAACATCAAATAATTTCTCAGTATTTTCCATAGTTTCTTAGCATAATTATTAACACACAAGAAACAATCAATAAAGGTACAGATTGAAACAGCTTTTATTTCTTCCCCTTTCCTTCTTGTCTTCCTTCCTTCCTTTTTAAATACAGCATCTCATTATGTAACCTAAGTGTCCTACAATCCTCATACAGTCCAGCCTGGCCTTGAGCTCATGGGCAATCCTTTTACCTCTGCCTCCTAAGTGGAATAGCTTTAAATTTTTTTATTTTTATTTTTTACACAGAAAATTCAATGTAATAACTGTAATTGTAAAATAAATACAACAGTTATATTTGGCATGATAGAATAAAATACCAGAGAAGATCTGGAAAATGAGAAGCCATCCTCCTGTCTGCATAGCCAAAAAATGCATAAGAAAATGATTTCATCAAAATATTTTCTAAGGTGTAGTATAATAGCATAAAACCCAAGCCCTTAAAGAGAAGTGCCTGAAGTGTGTTCTAGGGACTGCAAATTAGAATGTGAATTAACATCTACCAAATTTCTGCATCTGAGGGGATTCAATACAATTGTGCCACTTGAACTATTTAAAGTCGTGGTACTACCAAAAATGAACGAGATCTATGAGATGTGCCAGTGGCCACAAAATGAACATCAGAAGAGAAAAGATTACAGAGCCTTTGAGAGTTGAGGGTTTTAAAAACTTATTGTTCTGTTATCACATCCTGAACTTTCTAAGCCTCCACGCTTACATACTAATATGAAGAAAGCCTTTGTGGTAATGATAATTTCCTGTAGCACTTAATAGTTTTAAAAAATTTGATATAAATGTAAACAGTGCAATTCTGGATTTCTGGAAGTGGGCAAGTTAATTATTTCAGAGAGAACTATTATGTCTTTAAAATGAATACATGATTTCCCTTAATTATGCTGTACAATAAGAACAATTTGGCTTAATGCAAACCAAAGAAAATAAAGCAGTTCTGACATTTCCATTCATTAATCAGCACCCGTCTTCTGGCTTTTCTTTTAAAATGCTTTTAAAAACTTGGTTGTTGCAAATAAATTATTAGCTGATTAGACATGCCAGCCAAAGGGAAGTATCCTTTGTCAGAGAGAGACCTCTGCACCTTGTAACATATTTCTGTAGTTTTTTTTTTTTTTAAATAAAGACAGAACTGTAGCTTTTATTCTCACACTCATTCTTGAATCATGGGAAATGGACATATGGGAGAAAAAGGGAGCATAGCAACAGGTGATGCTACAGCAGACCCCACTAAAACCAACATGCAGCAAGACAAGAGGCCAGCCAAGAGGACCATCTGATACCCAGATGCCACTGCTGAAAAAAGTCATTTCAAAGCTTGGCAGCAATTTCCTGCATCTGTCAAGTTAACCACATAAAAGACTATAGATTGACATGAAGAACCAGGCTGACAAAGAGGGCAAAAAAGAACATATCAAATGCCATAATCATCAAGGGACTGTGGTGCCAAATGAGTGTTGCAAATGCATTCATTTACTCTAGTGATCTGGGATTGTATTGCTGTTTATTAAAAATGATGTCAAAAGAAGCCTGAACTGTCTACAGAAACATGTAGAAATCCCAGAGCTGTATCTTCACAGAAACTTTCTTTTCTACAAAATAATGCCTCCCTTTATTTCCACTTTTACAGAGTATGATCTAAACAAAACCAAGCTTTTGTTTTTGATGCTTTTAAGACGGATTTAGTTAATCTTTGCCTGCACAAGCACACACACACACACACACACACACACACACACACACACACACACACTCATTCTAAAAGAAGAACATAAATTCTATGGAGATTATGTATTTATTTGTGCATTTGTATAATATATAATAATTTTCCTGGTCATATTTTAGTTTTTGCTGCTGCTTTCAATCTTGCATGACGCCAAAGCCAGAGGCCTGTTTGCAGTCCTACTGATTTGTGCCCCTCAGTCTCAGGACAATCAGCTACTTAACCCGCGAGCTGGGTGGGCTCTGGAGCTCAGCATGTTATTGGTTATTTACTATTACAAAAGTATTGGAAAGACATTTTCTTGTTGTCATGAAAAATAGCACATAAAAGAAAACGACCAGTATTGGCAGTGAGGTTCGGAAAAACCGAAAGATCAATAATACATTTGGAAGCGAGAGAAAATGACATGGGTTCTGAGATGGCCTGAAGAGAGGCCAGGCACTTGGACTACAAAGTGCTTGCACAGAAGAGAAAGAACATGATTCACAGAACAACTCCAGACAATGTTCTAGCCAAGGCGACAAGGAGCTTTCACTTAAAAGATAGGAAGGAGCTGGGAGTGTAGCTAGCTTGTGAGATGGGGACATACTCAGGGAACATCTTTTCATGAACAAGAAGTTTATATAGAAGCCAGGAAATCTTGAAAAAAAAAAAACTCAGTGTAGCAACAGGCATGGAAAATAGTCATGGGCCAAACTGTTATTCTTAGTAAACAGTGTTCTGAGAAAGTAATAGTTTTGTTGTTGTCAAGAGGAAAATCAACAACAGATTACGTTATGATGGAAGTTATAGGAGAAAACGGCTATAAGAAAAAAAAAAAAAAGCTTTTGTTGTTGTTAAGTTATGACTAGACTGGAGAGAGCCTGATTATATCCAAAGTGAGTACAAAGTGATCACATGGCAGTGGTCAAGCACAGATTGACTGCTGGCAGAGTACAGCCGAAGTGAGGACTCCAGTCTGTTGTTCACTAAATACATGCGGATTCAAAATGTAAATTTAAATACTGATTTATTTGGGTAACAGATAATGTAATATAGCCTGTGTTTATTTTAGGGACCAAATATTAAAGGAACATAATTCTTCATCCCATTCTATCCATTCCAGTACCTTGAAGAGGTTTTACTGTATGCTCATAATACTGTACTCAATGTAAAGGAAATTATTGTATCGATTTGAAATTTCTGCAACAGCTGTGAATATCAAGGACTTACTCTAGTTGCATGAAGAACTAGGAACACTGTGATTCACAAGGCTGAGTAGCCTGGAATGAGCAAGGACAGGCAGTAGCTGAGAAGATGATACCAACCTTAGAAAACCTTCGTCCATGACTAGTCTTTTAAGTATGATTCCATTGATGGTTAGAGACAGCTCGACCTAAAGCAGTTTAGCTGACAGCCTGTGCAGACAGCTGAGCTTCAGCGAGGTTGGTGTTATTACAAAGGCTAGGCTACTATGCTGCACGGCAAACAGTGACGCTATGACTTACAGTCTTCCTATATACCAGTCTTTCAGTTCAATTTCCAACATGAATGTAATGAAATATACAGTTATCGCAAATGATAATTCAGATTTATGTAATTGCTATTGTCTTTAGGATAATGGTCTTACGTGAGGAAAAGCAAGTAGTACTAGTGTTATGCAAATGCTGGTTTCAAACTGGACACACTACACTTAAGACCCTGAGTTGTATGTAGCCCTGGAACCAAAGAAAGCTACCTAGGTGTAATAAGTAATGTCATTTTCAGATTAATGAAATATACAATTTTCAATTTTCCCGTAACTTTTCATATTCTCTGGTTAAAAAAACCATATAAAAATAGAAAGGCAATGGTGTTTTATTAGAGAACAAAAGCCAAGATGTATAGTCATAAGTGATTCCTTGATCTTAGAGAGTAGCAGGTTAATATACTTTGTAGCATTATGGCATACTGACCTTACAGAGCTGTACGATTAGCTGTTTTAATAATAAAGGTATGGTGATACATGCTTTTTTACTTTTTAAACTACTAAATAATACAAAATTAAATTCAACTCCTTAAATAAAGAGGCTATTAAACTTATAATTTGAATTCCTTATTTTTACAGACAATTTTGTTAAGTCACTCAAAATTTCTAACATCAAATGGGCTAGTTTAGGGATGTTTTGGAGCCAATTCACATACACTCATGAAAGCGATTTACTCAATGATTTTCCAGTGCACAGGATAGTTTGCCCTCCTTCTTTCCTATTTGTACGCTTTCATCACCTTCTCTATCTAATTTATGTGCCCAAACTTTTAGTGTGTGCTGAATAAGAATGGCTGAGGAAAGCTGCCTTGTCCTGCTCCTGGCGTCAGAGACCACTTCCCGTTCTTCCTGGTTTGGTATAATGCTGCTTGTGAATGTGTCATATATTGATTTTATTATTTTTAGTGTTTGATTATTCTGAGTCTAAGGTTTTCAAGGTTTTTCACCATGAAAATACAAATTTCTAAAAATCTTCCTCTGCATTGGTTATGATAAATGTGAAAATAAAAATAAATGAATAAAATTTTTCCTTTAGTTGATATCAATTGGTAGTATAGTGAGGACATTTGCTCCATAAACATTTCTCTCTCCTTAGTAAT
Organism: Acomys percivali; assembly: GCA_907169655.1. Lineage (NCBI taxonomy): Eukaryota > Metazoa > Chordata > Mammalia > Rodentia > Muridae > Acomys > Acomys percivali. Next base: position 36,077,580 of record OU015750.1, on the reverse strand, counting down.
CATATTATTAAGCAAGGTCAATACATCAATGGCCTGGCTCTTAAGATGTCATTGATTATATATATATATATATATGTGTGTGTGTGTGTGTGTGTGTGTGTGTGTGTGTGTGTGTGTGTGTGTGTATTGAGGTACTTTCACTATATAGTCAGAGGGGCCTTAAACTCATACTGAGCCTCCTGATTCAGGCTCCCAAGTAATGGAGTTTCAAATGTTAGTCACAATACCTGGCATTCCTAGGAATTCACACAAAAAATTAAAGTATATGTGTTTAATAATTAAACACTTTTATTTAACAAAAAACATAAGCAAATTGAATTATTTTAAAAAGAGGTTTTATCTTATACTGTTTTGTTCAAGAGCATGAGGAATGCTCATTCTTCCTAATGTGTACTGCTAGTGCCTTAATATCATTTATTACAAGCAATTGTACAGTCTTATAACTATGCTTGTTAATAATATCACTGAAATAGTTTACACAGATACTTTAATTATCCTAACATATTTATAAAACTGTATGCAGCACAATAGTTGTTACTTCAGCAATAATTTTGAGTTTAAAAGACCACAAAGGTATTGACAATTTCTTCAGTGTCAGAACAGAATTAGATTATGCATGTCCTATTTTACAAGGTTTGATTCTTTTTTTTTTTTTAATCAGCTGATGGAAACAGATACAGAGACCCACAACCAAACAATAGGCCCAACTTGGGGAGTTTTGTGGAAGTGTGGGAGAAGGGACTGAGGGATCTGAAGGAGTCAAGGACATCTCAAGAAGACCTACAGAGTAAACTAGCCTGGGCCCATGGGGTTAGATTGAACCACCAACCAAAGAGCTTGCATGGGCCCCTAACACATATGTATCAGATGTGCAGGTTGGTCAGCATATGGATCCCCTAACAATGGGAGTAAGGGCTGTCTCTGAATCTGCTGCCTGCCTCTGAATCCCCTTCCTCTACCTAGCTGGGTTGCCTTGTCAGGCCTCAGTGGGAGAGGATGCACTGTGAGAGTCCTGCTGCAACTTGAGGAGCCAGGTTGGGTTGATGCCCCTTGAGGGCCTCCCCTTCTCTGAGGAGAAAGGGTAAAGCAGAGAAGGGAGGTGTGAAGGTGGGACTGGGAAGAAAGGAGGGAGGGGCCTGGGATCACCACTGTAAAGTGATTAAATAAATAAAATAAATAAATAAATAAATGAATAAATAAAAATTTAATTAAATATAATTACATCATTCCCTCTTTCCTGCTTCCTTCTATCAATCTTTGCCATGTCCGCATCTCTCTCACAAATTCATAGCCTCTTTTTCTTTATTTTTGTTACATACATAACACACACACACACACACACAAACACACACACACACACACACACACCACAGGAGAATACAACCCGTTAATTGCATTTAGTGTTGTTTGTGTGCATTGACTTCAGTGCCGGGCATTTGTTACTGGCTAATCAATCAGGGGCTCATCAGCAATCATTAATTCCCTCCAGTTCTTTGTCTAGTAAAGGGATCTGGTGAGCTGTCCCTCTTTGGTGTTGTTCATGTTGAGGTTTCATAGGTATAGATTTCTTATTTACAGCAGGCTTCCTGTTCCCTTGGCTTTACAGTCTTTCTGTCCCCTCTTCCTTTATTGATCTGATTATTTTTAACCATACAATATTTCATTGCTTTATTTAACATTATATATACAAGGATAATATTTATATTACATATAAATTGAATGATGGTGAAAATTATTTAATTACCCACAGTTGCAAAACAGCAGGTCAGAATACATTACATAAAATATATTTTTATTAAAAAGTTATTAAAAATCTACAATAGTGTCAAAGTTATCACTTATAAACTATAATATTTATGAATAAGATTTTCTTTTGCTTTAGGCATTACAAACAAATAATTAATTTTAAAATGATATAGTTTAGTAGAACATACTAGAAGATATGGTTCTTATAATAATGAATATACTTAGTGTCAAATAGAGGAATGGAGGAACCCCAGACATTAGTCAAGTTGGTAAGTAAAACTGTATTTCACCATAATGAAATATTTCATTTAATTAATGTTAAGCATGCTAAAGTTAGAACTGTTTTCCCCCCTGAAAGTAAGGTTTCAGACTGTGAGGGTTAGTCAAATGTTGCAACCAATTTTCATATCCCTGTAAGACAAAGTGCCCTAAGAAACAATAAAAGCTATGGACCTGATCACAGACTTTTATACTGAACAAATGAATACACAATACCAGGAAAACCTATGACCATCAATTCCTATCAGCCAAGCAAGAATCATTTATATTATAATGGATGTTAAAACACACCTTTAGCTTATGCTCTTTTCTGTTGATGATGACAGCTGTAATCTGTTGATCCATGAAAATTAGAATAGTACAAAGCAAAGCTGGGATAATAGCAGCTATAATTGTCCACCATGGGTTTGGACCTAAAGGTGTAACAAACCATCCACGGTCATCTCTGGTAGGCTGAGAAAAAAGTTAAGCATTCATATCAGTAGCGAGATTGATGAATACCTAATCAAACTAAATCATACAGCTATTAGTAGGGAATTCTTAGTTGTGAAATCATTGGCTGAGCATTCAATAAATGATGAGCCCATGGAGCATGTACATCACTAAGAACACCATTCTAAGTGTGTTATCTTTTAACCCATTTTCTCTTCACAACACTGTAAAGATGAAATGGAGGCATAGAGTGCTACAGTAAATTGTCTATGGTTCTAGGGCTAGTAATTAATTGAGGTCGAATTTGAACTCCAGCTGACTAATTAAAAAGTATTTTTAATCAATATCTGTATTAAATAATTAACATCAACACTTACCACTTACCATTGGCAAATTTGTCTATATTTAAAATTGCACACTGAATACTATGCTAGAAGCAAGATTGAACTTTCTTTTGGTTTAGAATAAAGCAGACATATAAACAGATTGTTTCAGTATAATATAGAACTTATTTTAGGTGTGTGCACAGGCTACTGTGTGAAAAAAAACCAAACAAACAGAAACTTAGTCACATCAGAACCTCACCAAAAGGTTTAAAAGATGGCTGGTGCTGGAAATGAGTCCCAGAGGAGTTCATTATGACAGCAAATGATCCTACAATGTAGTCCCTAGCTCTCTTTGACAGATGAGAAAATAGGCTGAGATGGGAAACTGCTGCCTTCAAGAGCATATCTTGCCTTTATAATATGCTTGGTTTGCTCATCCCAAACCTATTTTTATCTGTTTTTCAAACCCCATTCACTCTACAGTTTTGCCTTAGAATAATGCATGTTCCTTAGTTTCAGAATGCTTCCTTGGTTTTTAGGCATGTTGTACTGTATGGATTTATCCCCCACCATAATGGAAAAACTTTTAAGCAGCCTTCAGATTTCATTTTCATGATTCTTTTTAATACTAGACAACAATGTATATTTTCCTTTAAAATTTAGTTTTAATTTACATATTCACTTTACATCCTGGGTGTAGCCTCCTCCCTCCCCCCCCTCCGGGTCCCACCCTCTCTCCCCTGTTCCACTCCCCTTCTCCTCAGAAAAAAAGAGACCCCCACCAAACCACCCCAATAATGTATTTCTTAACCTATTAATGTGTATTTTTCATGCTTTCATGAAAATACCATGTACTGTATTATACAGATACCATCTATTAGACAAAGATAGAAAAGTAGATATATGTTAAGGGATAAATAAATTCACCTTGAAAACACTTGGTACTTGTAGTTTTGGTGATGGGATCCCAATGGCATAGTCAATTAAAACCATGCACAGAATTGTAAGAAAAACTGCAAAATCACTCACTATGGATCGAACCTAAAAATAATAGAAAGGTTGTTACTCGAGTTAGGGAGCTATAAATAACTAGGAATATTCAGGAGCAGTCTTGGATCAGACTTTGTAAACACTGTGACACAATATCATGATGTTACATTATATGCCCATTATAAAGTATTATCATTAGTTACGCTGGAATCTGAACACTTATCTATCTCTCTTATCCACACTTTTCAGAATAAACACTTATTGAACTGAAATAATGGTGGTCGTTTTCTTTTCAATATTTATTTAAAGTATCTATTACAAGCCCAAATATGTGAAGATTTAGAACACACAAAAAAAGTTGTCTGGCCTGCGTCTGATGAAGTTTAGAATGCTCTTATAGAAGTTATACGTTAACATTGTGGATCCAAAGGATCCATTAAATGAAGTTATCTGTTTCACCAAGTAGGCCAGGCAAAGGCAAGGGCATGGGCACGCAGGATTCCACTCTCCCCCTCCAACCTCTGCCTCTCTGGATTGCAGGTGTGCACACCCAGCTTCCCCCTTTAACATGGGCTCTAGGGCTTTGGTTCAGGTTCTCACGCTTCTAGGGAAAGACCTCATGACTGCATCATCTCCCAAGCCCTACAAGGACATTGTGAGGAATTATCCTTAAGAAACTAGCAACAAGATTTGTTTTCTATTAGATGTGTTTGCAACATACAGACCAAGTATTTAGCATTAGGGTTCCAACAGACAGACTAACTCAGGTGAGCTGTGGAGCAAACGAATCTGCCATCTTAGCAAAGAAGAAATGATGGAAGAAGCAGCTCTCTGTGGAAGAAATTCCTCTTCACACAGTTGCCAAAGCAGATTTTTTTTTTGAAATATGTATCTCAACCCCAAAATGTTTGTTTCCTTGTTTTGTTTTGTGTTTTTCTCTCAGCCCCACCCCTTTTCATGGTGGAATTGGATAGCATAGACAGAAGTCACTTTGCAGTATTAAGAATGGAACCCAATTGAATCTCTGTTTACTTCCCAAGTGTGCAGATACAAGCAGTCTGTCAGAAGAAAGGATTTGGTGCTTTTAAAGCAAGAAAAGGAAACAGTTCAAGTGCACAGTGCAGGGCTTCTCCACTTAGAGAGTGTAACAGTGGCTCTGCTAGATATCTGTCCGGCTGCCATAGGCCCACTGCCCATTGGGAAAGGAAGTGACAATCAGTCCCTTCACTTTCCAAAAATAGGAAGGGAAGTGTTGACCCTTTCAGTTAGAAGTAACACCTGCAGGGCTTGTGACGTATCTGGTACCTGTGTCACAAAGTGTTTCCTCTTCAGCCCTGTTCCTCAGCTTATGCCAAACTTGCCAAATCCCTCATGACAAACCTTCCTGTGGTCCCCTTCATCCCATTAGTAACTCTCCTTTGTCCTCAAGCATGTAGGATTTCAGAGCAACTGTTTTCGTTTATACGAGGTTCAGGAACATTAGCGCCCAAGTACCTTGGTTGGGAAATATCGGCTGGTCTTGAACTGCTTCAGGGTGGCTGACATGGTGACGGTGGAGAAGAACAGGATCACAGACCAAAAGAGGACATCTGGCACATAGGGGTGGCCATGGCCACAGGCTCGCCCGACATACTCCCCGTGCAGTGATCTGCACTCCTGCAAGGGAGGGGAAACAGAGCTGGTAAGGAGGGTTCTGTCCTTTTCTTCCAGCTCACGCACCACGCCTGCCTGCCGATAGCTCCCATGGGGCATTTAGCAGCTATGACACTTGCTTTCAATGTTCTACTTGGACATGTATTAAGTTCAAGGTAACAAATGTATTTAAAGTGTGATAAGTTTGGTAATGTATAGTTTATGCTAACGTCAGATACATGACAAAGCACTTCAGTGTATCTTTTTAATTATTTTTCAAACGCACACCATAGATAGATGTTTTTATTGATAAGTGATGATGGAGAAAGCAGAGGCATAGAGAGACTAAGCAATGCATTTCTGCTTCATCAATGCTATGTCGTAGAGCTGGGCACATGCATCACTACTATGGTAGGAATTATAGGATATTAAAGAACAATAATTATTTTGAAAAACTAGTTAAAATGCCAGGAAATATAAGAAAGGCAACATGAAAACTATGAAATATAATTAAAGAAAAAGAATTTTGAATCAGATATGGTAACTACTAAATTCAAAGAGCAAATAGTGAAAATTTTACCACACAAGCAAGGTAAAGCCCCTGTTTATTTTGCCTTCCCTACAGTTTTTTTTGTTTCCTTTCTATTTTTTCCTTCTCTTTTCTTTATTTTTTCCTTCTTTTTTTTTTTTTAAGGAAAAGAAAAAAATAAAAAGGAAGAAAAAATATTTTTAATTACTGCCTTAGCCATTAGGTGGCAGCAAAGTCAAAAAGAACGTCAAGACAAAAATCATTTTATATAAGCATTAAATATTGTGAAAGGAAAAATATTTCTAAGTCATATTGGAAAAGTTTTGTATTCTAAAAATTATACTACTCTATTCAAAATAAATAGAAATTAATAGGTTAAAGAACCTATGGAGTTCTTTAGGCTTCTAAGGATTTTTGACCCTGAACAAAACTGGACTAACGCAACAGTAAGAAACCTTAGATACATTGTTGACATGGAATCCAGTCTCAGGCACCTGAGTTCACCATAGCTTTAAAAATCTCCCTTGAAATATTTTACAATAAATAAGTGGTCTCATTGTCATCTGAAAACAAGCAACCAACCAGTAAACCCTCCTGGACGTAGGTACCCAATCGAAAGTTCTTGAGAAATCCTATCAGGATAAGTTACAGCCACCCGGCTGACCCCATGCTGTCCTGTCTCACTGACTCAGAACACAGGAAGTTGGCACTGAAAAACTACAGAATAATCCTCTAGGCTTTATTCATAGCTTTAATTTTCCTTCTCTAAAACTGATAAATAAAATACAAAATACAAACAACAACAACCTCTCCACAATACAACCAAAAACAGGATCCTTGAAGAATTTTTCAGTCTCTTTTTGTGGGCATGTTCAGAGATGCTTAGAACATTCAAGGGTAACATGCACCAATTTGTCTAAGCAGAGGTGGGGAGAGCCCCAGACATTACACACTGATTTGTGAGCACCTGCAATCCTTTGTGCAGATGCAAAAGGCTTCCTTGGATACAGATGGGTCATATTCTCTACACATAAGAAGACAGATACTAGAAAAAGATGAGTCCACTGCTGTGGCTATAACAAACTACCAGTGCCAAAGTCTAGTTATTTCAACTCAAAAAAAAAAAACTACTATTTTTCTTGTTTTCTAGGGGATGAGGTCAGATTTTAAAAAGTAAATTTTGTGATCTACAGAATTCAACATTTATTTTCAGTTTTATGGTTTCTGTGTGTGCAACACACACACACACACACACACACACACACACACACACAAGAAAGAGAGAGGAGGAGGGATAGAAACAGACAGAGAGACAGAGAGAGAAATAAAGTCCTGAAATTTAGAAGTGCAAAGAAAATCCAAAACCTTTTCTCTCCCTTCAGTCCCACAGTTTAACATGTAACAAGCACTCATAAGACACTTAGTGACAAATAGATTCTAACCAGTCTTTGAACATATTTATTTCAACAATTCTGTACGGTGGTAGAAATTAGAATCGAAATAAGAATGAAAATAGGAATTTAAAGTTGTGAGTATCTTTCCCCTTGTATATGCATAAGTTAAAAAACATTGAAACAATTTTCAAGCAACTGATAATCACCTTTTCTTTCTTTTTTAAAAATGATTTTGATATTATAATATTATCACATAATTTCCCCTCCCTTTTCCTTCTTCCAAACATTCCCATATGTCCTTCCTTGCTCTCTTAAAACTCATGGCTTCTTTTATATTAATTGCTATTATATGCATATATGAAATATTTTAGCTATACCTAAGTATTCTTTAGGATGGTTGACACAGATGTTGCTGACTATACTTACGCATGTACTTAGTGAGAGAAATTTGTATGTACTAGCTTGACATAAGAGTTGAATTAAATAGTAAACATGTGAGATGAAAGTAGTTCAACATAGTCATTTGATATTTATTAAACATTTAACCCTTTGTTTTGATTCTTTCTTTGTCCTTTCTGACTTTTCAAGGTATAAATTAGCAATCGTAAGATAGATTATGATGAAAGAAAATAATTTCTGGTCAAGAATATAAATTATCTATTGAAAATTCTATTAACTATTGAAAAATAATATGAAAATTTTCCATAGCATTAACCCATAGTAAAGAACTTTTAAAATTAAGTCACTAAATGTTAAATTTGCTTTGTGTCTAAAGTAATCTTCATAATTCCCTAGTTGAGCTCAAAACTTTTATTGTCAAAAATTGGGAGGAAAGGGAAGTAGGGAAGAACTGGGAGGAAATTGGGAGCAGGAAACATTATCAAAATATATTGATTAAAATTCTTTTTTTCCAATTTATTTTATTTTATTTTTTACCTTTACATATACATTTATATTATTACACATATACACAATAAACTACATACAGCAAAAGGACCATGAAACAATTAGGAATTATAGAAAGGTTACATTAATAGTATTTTGAGTATTTTGTCTATTTGTATTTGTCAACCTTGGGAAAAACATCTTTCCTACATTGGTAAGACTACTAGTCTGAATGTAAATCAATATTGTTCATATTAAATAAAATCATATTAAATAAAAAGAAAAATTATGGCTAACTATATCAATGTGTTAAAAGTCTGTCTTTTATGAAGCCATTATTCATAATTGGTTAATACATAGAATACATTTTACTATTTAGCATTAAAGGACTCAGAGAATATATCATGAATTATTTTATTGAATAATTCAGACTGTATTATTTTGAATTTGTACTGAAGAGAAAACAGGGATAAGAGACACAAAAAAGAAGCTCTTTAGATATAATACAATTTATAAACAGGGAATCTAGAAAGAACAGTCACTACAAAACACATCCACCATGACCCTATTCTAAGTTCTTATTAAACTGCATTGATAATTATGGTTTGCATCATCAATTCCTTGAAATGACCAGTGATGCTGATGTTTTCAATATGCCTGGATTTAAAAAGTTAAAATTAGTAACGTACAACATTCAACATTTAATTTATGTTTTATGCTCAGTGTATGTCAAATACATACACACGCGCACACACACACACACACACACACACAGTGAGAGCAAGAGAAAGAGAGGGGGAGAGAGAGAGAGAGAGAGAGAGAGAGAGAGAGAGAGAGAGAGAGAGAAGAGACAGAGAGACAGAGAGACAGAGAGACAGAGACAGAGACAGAGACAGCAGGAAAAAAGATCATAAAATGTAGGACAGGATTTCATTGTAAACCAAGAGTAAGTAATTTGATTTTAATTGTGAAGGAATATATATAACAGAAACAGGTAAAAGGTCACATCCTTCTTAAATAAACACATTTAGAGGCTTATAAAAATTTATAACAAAAATATTGCTATTTTCCATTGGCTGTCTCATTAAAATAGTACATGTTGATAAAATGAGGTAAAATTTGTTTGGCTTTTGTGCTGATGTCTATAAAGAAATTTGAAACCTTATAGGTAGGTAAGGTGAGATAGTAATGTTTATAATTGGAAGGAATAGGAAAAAAGTGGGCTACTCAGTGGTTTTTATACTTACTATAAAGCAGAACGCTTGTTTCTTATCCACATTTCATGTTTTCACTAAACAGAAATTAGTGAAGCTTGTGCATATAGATTCTATGAGATGCACACATGTGAAGTAAGAAGCACAGTAAGAAGAACAGAGAAATGATCGTATGAGAAAAATAATCCAAAGGGCCTAAGGATATAAAACAACGGCTCAAAATTTAACCATTATAGACAAAAAAAAAAATATGTGTCTAGCTCTTCTCTTTTAAATTGAGTAGATTAAAGAATAAAAATGGAAATGGGAAATCTGTTGAGAAATATATGAGAGTTTTTTTTTAAACTGCCATGTTCATCAAAGACTTGTATTTACAAAAAGTCAAGCTCAGTCTCTGCCCCAGCCTGTTCTGAGCAGTGGGCGAAGCATCACAGAGTAAAGTAGAAGCTTCCAAGTCTGTCGTGTGCATGGTAGAATGTGCCTTGCTAGGATGGCTTCATTGAGGTCACTAGTGCCACTATTTAACATTTTCATTACACTCTAGTCTTATTCTTGTGTGTGTGTGTAAACTTCCAGAGAGGCTCAGGTCCAGGGAAAGAAAATTTTCATAAGGAATGAAAACCCCAATTTTAGATGGACTTTAAAACAAATCTATCACTTTGATGAGTTTATATTTTCAAATTTCTTACCTTAGTTGCAATAACTGATTAAAAATATCAGTAAAAGTCTTTACAGTAAATGGCCTAAGATCTAACTTCTTTTGCTATGTGTTTACTTACAGACACGGTTAGGTTCCCCCAAATTATGTCAGAGGCAGAAATATTGGACTCCTTCCATTCCCTCAGTGTATCATTGCTGGGACTATGTGGCTCCATGCAGTTACATCTGAAAGAGCAAAATAATTTCTTTTTTGTAATAATCAGATTTTTGTTGTATCCAAAGCCTATACCTGAGGATTTGTTTCCCCTAAATAAAGCATCCACCCATCTGACAGGTATGTAGTTGGGTCATCTGAACCTCTCTTGGGAAGACTATTCCAACAATCAGAATTAGCATATTGGGATAAGGGTTCATTCCAACACCTACTTGCCTGTAAATTATAAGACACCTTGAAAAATTATAAATATCCAGTGTGTTATAATAAGATTAACATACTTTAGTTATTTGTACAATAACATTAATTAAAATGGAGGGTTATGTTTAATTCACTCTCTAAAGGTCATGTATCACTTTGCCATACAATTCTAATTTAGAGTTTGATTGAAGTGAAAACCTAGATATCTCAGTATTAAACTTGCCCTTGCTGATGAGAGACAATTGTACTGAAGATCAACCAATCAATACTTATTTTTAGTACATGCTGTTAAGAGGTTCTGTGATGGGTACTGAATTCATTCATAATCGTTTCCCTTGCATGTTTCCTATAGAAAATACTTCAATGGTTGCTTGGGCTCTAAATAACCCACCTGGCCCACAGAGCTGGCAAGTGCATTGCACTGCTGCTTTAGTTATGTTAACAGAACTATAGAACCTGACTTCCATTGCTAAGATTATTTCTATAGCAAATAGGAAACACTCTCTCCTCTGTTTTCTACCACAGAAACTTGCCTTGCTCATTACCACGATTCTTTCATCCTTCATGGAGTTATATAGTCTACCACTGTAGAAAATCCTACTTGAGATGGGCTGTAAGGACAGCATGGTTTTGGCTCTCACTGAAGGAAGACAAGTTTCTCCAGCTGAGCTCACTTGGAGAGAGTTCCAGTGAGAAAGGTAGTTACAATGGTTTTAATGGGATGGGAATAGTTAACATAGGCAGTTACTGGCTTCCATGGCAGCAGAGAGAATGTGAGCTCAAAAGAATCACAGGCACCAGAGCTCCAGCAATGCATAGTGACTAATTATGGCTGTTCCCAAGTTCTAGACAAGGGGTACATCATGATAGAATACAGCTGTTGTGTCACAGAGCTCAGGCATCTGACTATGTAACCAGGGGCAATGACTTAACCATTCTAAATTTGTTTCCTTTTATGGGAAATGGGATTGAAAATATTTATTACCAAAAAATATTTATTACCTATTGGAACGAATATGAAAAGGCTAACATTTCACACAGTGTGTGTATCTGTCTCTCTGTCTCTGTTTCTGTCTCTCTGCTCTCTCTCTCTCATCTTCGTCTCTCTCTCTCTCTCTCTCTCTCTCTCTCTCTCTCTCTCTCTCTCTCTCTCTCTCTCTCTCTCTCTCTCTCTCTCTCTCTCTGTCTGTCTGTCTGTCTCTCTCTCTCTCTCTCTCTCTCTCTCTCTCTCTCTCTCTCTCTCTCTCTGACCCTCTCTGTGTATTTAGTACATTCTTGCCTCCCTTCGGAATTGTGTTGTGTCTGCTCTCATCAGGATCTTCATCATCATTACTGTTTTCTAGCTCCTTCTTCAGTCACTTGTGATACATAACAAACAGTCAATGTTCCCCCTAACATAACATAAAAGGGACATCAGTGTCTCCCTAACATGCTAGACTTCTCTTCATGTAATTTCAAAGCAACCTTATATGCAGGCGGTTCTACGTATCCAGATTCTGCAGTCACAGATTCAACCAAGCGTGGTTTAAAATATTCAGAGAAAAAAAATGCATCTTTTCTGAACTCATGTGGATTTATTCCTTGTCATTATCTCCTAAAGAATGCGGGGTGACAACTACTTACATTGCATCACGTGACATCAAGATAATACAAGAGGGTGTGTGACAGTTATATGAGAATATTACACTATCATATGGGGGGGATAACTTAGGCAAGCCATACTATCAGAGTTAGTTTTGAATCCTTGTCTGTTTGACCCTGTAAGCCCTGCTCATTCAGGGCTTCTAGATATAAGCTGGCCCCGTTTCTATCAGGACGGCTAGAAAAGTAAAAGTGTGACAGCTCAAATAAAGTGACTTACATTTCACTATGCCTCCCCTATTTCCTGTTTCAGGACCTGTCGTCTAGATATCCCCTCAAAATGCCCTGCACACTTGCCCCTTATTAGTACAGCACCCCCCACTCTACCCTTTTTCCTGCATCTTAGTGTCCTGTCTATCACAGCCCCACATAAACTTGGTAATGTGGCTTCCCGGTTCACTTTGCTCACCATGTATGAATTTCTTTGGGGCACTGGTCTCTGCTATCTGCAGTGACTGCATTGTGTTGGTAAGCACAATGTCACAATTCAGTGCTGCTGCATTCCTGGTGTTCTGTTTCCATTTGTATGCTAACCATGATTTTCTGAAAGTGCTAAGGTAGAAATTTAATATTAAACTGGAGAACTCAAAGGAGAGACATATTTTAAAATGTATATTAGTTAATTGCACGTCCATGGCAGGGCTCTATGACTAACCACTTTTCTCAAATCACTTCCAAGGTGGAAAAATATTTCAATCTAAAATATTTATATTATCATAAAGACATGAATAGCCAAGAAAATCATTGTTCTTTCTTGAGTTCACACACAAGATACCTGAACTCTCAGCAGTCAGGTTTCAGGGTGTGTGTGCTTACGTAGAAAGTGTAAGTTGTCTCTGGAAGATGGCATGCAGCTATCAGTAAAGTGTCTGTCTAGCAGTGTGAGTCTAGGGTGAATCCCTAGTAAGAATTGGGGTTTGGGGGCAGTAAATGATCTCTGTAGAAGCCCTGGAGATTCAAATGGAACTTCTGGATGCTGTGTGCTCATTCTCTTAAATATGAACCAAGAAGAAAATGAGAAAAAATTTACATTTTCCCTTGATATGAACTCAATCCAAATTATTTTGAGCCTACATAAAATCTAAAGCAAAGAAATAAAATTAAAATGTAAGTAGCACTGTGAAGGGATAAAACCTGAGTGCAAAACAAATTCTTTTGTTAATTTCACCCAAGTCAACTTCTAGGGACCCTAGCAATATAGTGGAGGTATTAATACAAGACTATTCTTTAGGTGTATAGTCACAACATTGGATTTTCCAGCCAAAATTTATTCATTCAAAGCAAGCATTCAGCTGAAGGATCTTGGACATGTTATTTAACCAATCTATGTTATTGTTTCTTTTTCTACAAAATGGCAGTGAAAGTCATCAAGTTCATAGGTTATAGCAAGAGCAAGCAAATTAATATTGGCAAAAGCCCCAAGACAGGATCTATCATAAGTAAATACTAGTTAGGTGTTCTGTGCTGTCAATATGGTATTATTACTATTGTGATTATCGCATGCCCCTGGAATAGCAAGTGGGAAAATAAGACAGAAGAAAGAACCACTTCTCTCCTACATCATTGTTTTTCTCTATATTGTTACTATAGCTCTGTGGCTATAAACTTAAAACCAAGAATAGTGACGCCTCCACTAGTTCTCTCTCTCTCTCTCTCTCTCTCTCTCTCTCTCTCTCTCTCTCTCTGTCTCTCTCTCTGTCTCTCTGTCTGTCTCTGTCTCTCTGTCTCTCTGTCTGTCTCTGTGTCTCTGTCTCTCTCTGTCTCTCTGTCTCTTTCTCTGTCTCTGTGTCTCTGTCTCTGTCTCTGTCTCTCTCTGTCTCTTTCTCTGTCTCTGTGTGTGTGTGTGTCCAAATGGAAGTTGTGGAATTCAATATTATTTTTTCAATTTCTGTAAATAATTTGATTGAATTTTGATGGGAACTACTTTGAGGGTATAATTTGCTTTTGGTAGTATGGCCATATTCACAGTATTATATCTATGAACCATGAACTCAGCAAGTTTTTCCATCTTCTTTTTTCTTCTACGATCACTTTCTTTGATATCTTAAAGATTTTGTTTTATACATCTTTCACTTCCTTCTCTAAATTTATTTCAAGATATTGTTTCTGGATTCTGTGTTCAAGATACTGTGAATGAGACTCTTTTCCCAGTTCCCCCAATTTTTCATCATTTGTGTATAGGAGAGCTACTGATTTTTATGTGTTAACTTTGTACTCTACTGCTTTGTTGATTATATTTGTCAACTGTAGAAGCTTCCTGGTAGCGTATTTAGGTACTTTTATAGGAAGAATTGTATCATCTACACATAAGGGTAATTTGACTTATTCCCCCATTTGTACCCCTTTGCCTTTTTCATTCATTGTATTGATCTAGCTAATACTTAAGCAATATTAGGAACAGGGAGAGTGAACATTTTTGTTTCTGTTTTTTTTTTTTTTAGGAGGAATGCTTTGAGTTTTTCTCTAGTTAACATGATGTTGGCTGAGGGCTTTTCATATATTTCCTTTATTATGCTGAAATATACTCTGTGTATAAGATTTTTGTCAGAAAGCCTTTTATGCAGCTAATGAAATGATCATGTGGTTTCTGAAAAACAGAATAAAATGCCTTGTAGTGATGGGCTAGTCCACTTAAAATGCACTTTTTATAAAATATGTCCTCTGCTATCCTTTGCTTCCCACAGAAAAGCAAGTTCTCCGAGCAATCCTGTTTGTATAAATGGCCACAGAGTGATTAGGTAAACAGTGTAAGCAAATGCCCTCATGCAGAAGCATTTGCTTTTGTTTTGTGGCTGATGGAGATGACCTGCCTCTCTTGCTCAGTTGCCCAAGGCTGTCTTCAGGAAAGCATCATTTGGCAGAGCTCCTCTCAACATTACCAGTAAGTTTAGTTCCTTGGGCTACAGATGCTGCACCATTTCCTCAGGAGTTATTAATAGTGTTCTCCTTTGTGCACCAAACAGGAAGGGTTTGTGATTTCTTTAGGTTTTTTTTTCAAGCATTTTTATTGACTAAATTAGTCCCCAAGAGTGCTCTATAACAATTACATATTAATACAAGATACAAAATCACAGAATCATTTATTTGTAGAAGCTAAGCATATTTTTAATTTAAATAGTGTTTTGATCCAAATAATGATAAAGCCACAGCACAAAATATTCATTTTTGATCAAAATAAAAATCTCTCTCTTCCTCATACACACACACACACACACACACACACACACACACACACACACACACA